>BRZM01000017.1:0-152736 GCA_033238685.1 Lates japonicus
TGGTCCAAGATGAAGGCTTCTGTGATGTTTGAACACGAATGCAGAGGCTAATGGCACACACAATAAAGACTGAGTGAGGTTGACATTATCTGCTGTTTTGACCGCTGTAGCTTCAAATGGAAGCCATGTTTACACAGTCAACAATCATCTGAATAGTGGGAGCCTCGTGTCCTGAGGCAGGCTTGTCAAGTTTGCTATTTGCTCTCAGAGTATTTAAATTACAAAGCAAGAAAAGACAAATGACAATTACTAAAACCTACCATTTCTTAAGATTTCTTTTTTTCCCCCGTTAGTTGATGTGTGGAATTAGTGACCATGACATCAACAACAGCACTGCACACAAGTGCTGTAATAGCTACTTAACAGATTAGCAAGGCGAGATATGGCATATAGTCGCTGTCACTGAAAAGCTTGTGTCTGGCTATTCGTTTGAGAATATAAGAGTGAGTCTGTTGAGGAAAGGATTAGAGTGGTGGCCAGTGCCGGCTGCTAATCCCACAGAGAGACAGAGTGGTGGAGGCCGAGACTGTGACTAACTGGACTAGTGTGAGCTAGCAATAGAGGGAATGAGGCAGAAATAGAGGAGAAGAGACCGAGATCATACCAGGGTCTTTAAGACTGAGGTGTGGAGGTGTTTTATAGGCGTGGATTTGAGGAATGACACACATGTATGTTATGTGTGGATATGGCATTTGGAGGCATCATAACTATTAAGGTCATGGGTTTGATTGAGATTTCACAACAAATTTTTAGGTTCTTTGACCAAAACAAATAAACATGCAAACAAGAAATTTATAAAAATTGAAATTTCATGTTAATCACTATGTTATTATCACTGTTAGAGACCTGGAGCTGGTTGCATCACATGTTTATCAGTTCAAACTTAGCTTAATTATGATATAAATGTTGCTGAGTGGAGATTTAGGCATTGATAAATAATAATCTGTTGCTCAACACAAACTAGTTCTTGCAAAGAAATTAGTTGTTACTTGTTACTAAACACTTTCACCCACTATCTAATTGCCAGGTTTAACTGTTATGTTGCGAAGTGAAACAACTGACAAAGCTAACGTCAACTTTTTCATGTCAATAACTTCAGACTAAATGACCAAACTGTTAAATGTAAAGATTATTTGTGGATTGTTGTGTAAAGAATATTGATTTATACACAAAAATAACATGAATTACCAAAACATTTATTTTTCATGGTGCAACCCGATCAGAGTAAATCAGCAGTTTCTGGGAACTTAACACACAAACTTAGTAATGGATTTATGAATAGCTGGTAAGACCCAATCTTGATAAATTTACTGTTTATCATTGTACTTATCTTTGATTGTTGTCCAATGTAGTGTGTTTTTAGGGAGAATATTTTAATTATTGTCAACAGAAAACTGCAATATAGATTATACTCTATATTACTCACATTCATTTTGTTAGTGCTGAGCAGCATCTGTCGATCTTCATCCTCTCGTCCTCTGTTCAGATGCTGAGGACAGCCAACCTGAGAGGCAAAACCCAGGGCAAAATGTAAATAGAGTGTATCACCTGAGGGCAAAAAGCTTATGGACACTGTTTTCTTTAATCAACTGTCAGACCATACTTATCTAGATTTTGGCGGATGGATAGCAGGAAAATACAGTTTGAGAATATTTTAGAGTAAATCAATCTGAAGCTTTAAAAGGGGGAAGATGGATTACAGAACAACCGACTGGACGTGTTTCAAGCCTGATGCACGTGTAGTGAGTATGTAGGCCTGCGTGCGTATGGAGGTCGGACAGCGGGACACGCCGGCGCTAGGGCAGAGGACTCACACTTCTACTATCACATACACATGTACACAAACACACACAAACACACACACATAGACACACACTCATGTAAACGCTGCAACAGAGCAACAATGACCCCATTCTCACACAGCAGCCCAAGACAGAGCGAGAGCAGGGGCTCACAATGGCAGGAGTCACTGCAGGGGGGGTGGGTGAAGGATGGGAGATGGAGAGAGGCAGCGAGGGGCAAATGTAGACCATGAATGACAGAGCGGAGAGATGGATGATGGAAGCAAGGCAGGATGGGTAGAGGAGGAAATGCAGTGGCTGTGGAGAAACCCCTGGAGGCTCGGGTTGGGAGAAGGGAATGGAGAGATGGATGGAGGGAGGGAGCGAGGGAGGGATGAAGGCAGGGATAGGGAGATGTGTAAGGCCAGTTTGAGAGGAGGTCAAACCATTCTTCTTTCTCAACCAGCTACAGATCAAAGCTGGCAGCCATGATGGACTGTAGGCTGCAGTTTTTCACTGTCTGTGTAGTGTAGGCCTCATCATACCAATACAGTATCTAACACAACCATATGAAGACCAGCATGTGTGGGGATTGTGATAGGTTTACCACTATACAAGACCTTTGTAACCACAACCTCAGTCATAGTAGATGGAGCATACAGTATATAGTGTTTTCAAATCATTTTGTACTGTGCCTCAAGTAAAGTTATGTGCATTAAATTGATAAATGTAAGTTCAACTTCATTTTAGACTCACAATACCTGAGGGATACTAAGCTCTTCACTGATAGCTGCATAAACAGACTAGAATTTAGTGGTGCTACCAGACATGGTGTACTCAGTACACTGAGTGAGGCCTGATTTCACAGTTTCTTGACTACTCTCTCTTACTAGTGCTATTGTTATCTCAGTTTACTTACAACATACAACTTAATACAACAGGTTTAGCCAGCTTTCTGGGAAGTTATCAAAAGGGATTGTTGGGGGATGGATGGGGACATTACAGTGCTTGATCAGAGACTACCTCCAGTAAAACAGTTTATCAGAGTGTGTTGATTGTTAGAAGGACTTTGTACTGCGCTCAGCGCTCTGGCATCGTGTGAACTCGGCCACGCTGCAAACAGATGTTTGAATCGCCTCGCTGTCAGAAGGGAACGCTGCCGAGTTTCAGTCTGTCACAGTGAGTGAGAGACAGAGGGAGAGAGCCACAGCGACACAATGAAACCAAACAGCGACACCAGTCAACGGCTGCATGATTACTAATGAATACACATGCATATGCCCACACACACACACACACACACACACACATCGCAATTATTTTCTCCACTGGTCAATAAAAAGTTGATTTGGAGCCAGTTACCAGTGATGACTCCCCTGTTCTCTTTACCGCATTGCAGCTCAGACTCCCTGTGGATCTGCCAAGCATACTGACACATATTTACACATCCCCATGCTGTATGTTGTTGTACATTATTAATATGAGTAACAGTTTTAGTGATAAACACAACAATGTGATGTGGATCTGCAGCATATAGCGTGTGCTGCGTGGTTTGATTTGCTGCTCAAATGTTCATTAAGATTTTGTCACATTTTGGTCTTTGAACTGTATCACACACGCACACACAGTCAGTGGTGGATGTGTTTGTTTACACAAGTGCTGCACTGTACTTTTACTGAAGCAGAAGATCTGAGTACGTCTTTCACCACTCCACACAATCATGCTATACTGTACACCAGTGGATTATACAATTGCGCTGTACTTGCATAAAAAGACAGAAGAAGGGAGCATCTTACAGCTTCTAGTCAGGACACAGGCAATCAGTGGTGCAGTAAACAAAGGCAGTGTGTTTCCTCGGCATCGCCTCATATTCACCTCAGCTCCTCAGTCAGAGGGAGTGTAGCAACGGCACAAGAGGTCGCCTGAAATTAAAGTCAACACGGAAAAATAATGTAACCAGAGGGGGAAAAAACTTGAGGAGAGCAACAGAAACAAAAGATTTACCACACTCTTTTTACTTTAGAGATCAACTGACTTTAGGTTTCAGAGGCTGAAGTTTTTAATAAGAATAATAAAGAAAAGCGGCTGATTATAAACACAGTGTTGCTTTGTGTTTCTTACCAAAGCGACACTGGGGAAAAGCTATACATTTCAGCAGACAAAGTGATAAACGCACACTTACATTGGCACCTCCTGGGCTGTTGTATGTTTGGTGGCTGTTGACTCTTGCTGTTAGAGGGTCATTGTTGTTTGCCAGCAGCCTGGCACGGAGAGTGGGGAGTCAGGCCAAGCAGAGAAGGCGCCGGGTGTCCCCCGAGCCAAAGGTCCTTCACCCACTTTAGTAGTGGAGTCAAGCAGAGGACACTTCAGTCGCACAACAGACAGCTCACTCACTGCATGTTTAGAGTGCATGGACACAAGACTCAATACTAGAATGTGATGTTTTATTCAATGTGTATATTCACTACTGGAGAGATTTGACATATAAACAAGTTGTCACTTTGTGCAGTTGAGTTGATTCCTCGACTACCCACTGAGAGCTCAGGTCCATTCATAACTCATGAATATTAAATGAATTCAAATGCATGCATCAGACGAGAAAGCTCAGTTTTATGTGTTTTATCAACCTCACCCTGTACAGCGACGCGTTGGTTTTCACTTATTCAGAGAATGACCATCTTTAAAAGTGAAAATTAAAAATTAAAAATCTCAAAAAAAATCTCAGTCCTCATTTTAAAACAAGTGAGAAACTGCGAGTTGGGTGAAATAACTCCAGTGACTGGATTTATACTGGAAAGCTAGATGTTTTTCATCATAATTAATTAGAAGAACAAAGACACACTTTAACCTGTTTGTTTTCGCAGCTTTTTACTTTTTTTTAACAGTGGTAAAAAAGTTATAAAATCACCTTATGTCTTAACAAATTGAGTTGTGAAGCCTTCATGAAGGCATGCTCATCAGCATCTTAAATTTGATGAATCCCTCGTGACAAAGATACACTTTTGTCAGCAAGTAAAATTCAGCAAAGTGATGAAAATATGAGGTTTTTAACCACTCCACTACCAGACTTTTTGCTTTTTGCTTCCTCTTACAGCCACGGAAATGTCCGAAATTGAAGAGTAGATTTGTTTTCATCTATCTTGTAACATATAGAGCAATAGAGCAGTTGTGGTACACATAATAACAGTTTTGGCGGTTTGCAATTTGTCAAACTGATGGAGCTGTTAAAGTTAAAATCTGTCATGAGTCAAAGGAAAAAAACTCAAACCTTCATTTCCCACACTGTAAGTACTCCATTTTTTCATACCACACACACACACACACACAGATAACACACTCCACGCAAAAAGAGCCAAGAGAAAGCAGCCTCATTTAATACCTCCATCTCTTCTGAGAGAGAGGCTGCCTGGTCACACGAATCTGGCAGCTGCATTTGTGTTCAGACAAAGTGAATGGCTGCAGGGTGAAACTGTGCCACTGTGCGGCTCTGGATTAGAGCCCCCCGATGGCCTGTGGTTGTACAAGTAGAGCCAAGCCGGGGTATCGATGACATGGGAGCATACTCGCTACAACCTCTGTATCAGAGAAGGGGGGCGGGGGAGAAACCAAGCATTGCATCTGGGCTTTTCTGCCTTTAATGAGTGTTGTTTATGCACTGAGATGCTCTAAATGCAGCAGATGTGATAGGTGAAGACCTCCTGTCTGCAGTGTGTTAGCGTAGCATTGTCAAGTTTTGGGGGGAATGTGGATGTTTCTGTGTGTGTATGGACAGATGTTTTATGTCTTCCTCTCCTTGAAATCTCTTCAGAGAGGAGATGTGAGAGAGAAAGAAAAAGAAAGAGAGAAAGATGTAGAGACCTATTGAGATACAAAGACATCTGGTATGTGCTGCCAGGAAAATTACAAAAGCTCTTCCCCCCCAGTCATCTCTCTTTACCTCTAGCAGCCCGCATCTTTTCATCCACTCATTATTTCCCTCTTTCTCATCGTCGTGCTCCTGCCTTTCCTCCTCCATCTCGCTCTACGTTTCTTGCCTTTTCTCCACCCTCCTGCACCGACTCTTATCCCCCTTTTCAGATGTTTCTTCCCAATATTTCATTCTCCTCTCCTGCCCTAATTTCTGCAGCTCTCTTCCCTCTTGTCATTTTTGTCCCTCTCTTACCTCTTTCCTCCTCTCTCATCTTCTGTCTCCCCTCCCCCAATCCCACATCCTCAGACTTCATCCCCGACACCACCACCACCTACCACATTACATACACACAATCTACCTCTCAGTTACTCTCTGTTTCTTTGACTCCCTCCACCCTCGTGCTTTCCCTGGGTCTCTTCTTCCATTTCTTCTCCCCGGTGTGTTGTGATTGTAGCCAGGCTGGCGACAGCTGCAACAGCAGACAGTCAGGCAGTGGGTGCTGGCGGAGGGAGGGGATGACAATGGGTGGAAAAGAGGGGATACGAAGATGATGAGGCAGTCTAATAAGGCAGTAGGGTTGGAGGGGGTTGTTAGTTTTTTTTTTTTTTTGGTTGGCAAGGCTTTAATCTTTGCAGAAACAGAGACGAATATGTCGGGGCCTGCAGGACGGGGAGTAAGGGGGGGCATCCCATGGGGCTGAATCTCATCTCGTTGATGCGCATCGGCTGCTTACCTTGTCAGTCAAGAGTGCTCTATTTGTCACATGATGTCTTGCATACCAGCAGAGGCGAGACAGTTGGAGCCAGCACTGAGGTGGAGCTGTTGCACCTAAACCATGGCAACACTGGAGGTGGGGAGGATAGGTGGATGGGAATGTGGAGTGTTGGAAGTGTTAGGGGAGGTATCCAGAGTCTGGGGTTTGTTGGAACGCTGGACCTGATTTGCTGACTTAGCTGGCAACAGCTGTTCAGCCTGCAGGCTACACCTGCCTGTTTCTGGGCGAAGGTTAGGAGGAGGAGGAGGAGAGGAGACTGATGAGGAGGGAGAAGAACGGGCTAGAGGAAGAAGAGGAAAGCAAACAAAAAACTGCTGTAGTTGTTGGGATAAAATGTTCCAAGAAGTGTCATATGTCTGGAGAAATAATCATCCTTGATTCACAAAGGCTTTGTTAAATTTTGTTAGTTCAAGTTAATTCATCTTGATTACTAGTTTTTATCTTCAGACTACTTCTTTAACTTTAAATGAGTTGAATGAATGGGCTGCTGATAGTTGACTCAACTTATTAAATTAAGATTTTAAATGAACAAAACTAGCATATTAGCAGAGCATGCATCAGCTCCAGCTTTGGGAAAAGAAAGGATCCTCATAGGGGCATGAGGGTTTCTCTTCTCAGAGTTGCCTCCTCTTCCCAGAGCCAAGTCTTAGTCTGCCTTGACCTCTGCCCTTGTATCATAACAACAAGTTAATGGCAGCAGACTAGACTGATCTTTAGTCAAAATAACAGGAACAGTCTTTAGTTAACTGGTCGAGCTTTACTGTATGTCCCTCTCTGTTCATGAGACTGAATAGTTGGTGACATTAGGTCCTCACGCCAGATGATTTGCATTGTGAGTTCCTCTCATCTCTCAGCACAAGCACTGGAGTTCGGCATCATCAGCCTCTGACCAGCAAACACTTTAGTAGCTCTAAGCCCACAGCCAGGTTGAACCAACTGGTCCCTGATCAGCTGATCAGACGATTCGCTCAGCTGACTGCTCAGGTGACCAAGCCCAAGCTCTGGCAGCTGATTGCTTGCTCCTGTCACATACGTTTATTTAGGCGAGCAGCGCAGAGAGACAATAACGCTGGCGACTGGTCCTGTAGATACACTATGTTGTAGTGCCTATAAAATGCTCAATAATGATAAATTGTAATTTTTTTATTTTTTTTTTTAATTTCTCAATTTGCTGTATGAAATTTAAGTTATTACCTCTCCACAAAAATGGCATGGTGATAATTTACAATGTGTTAAAGTAAAGTAACTTTTGTAATTATATTTGTCAACATTCTGCTTGAAAAAATAGGTAAAGATTAAAATTTAAGGCATAAGTTGAAACGAGAATCTATATCTACATTTCCAAGTAAAGTGTAATATAGTAGCCTGCTTATTATATATGAATTCTTCATAGTATTTTACCAGAATTTTAAGTTTTTTTATCAGAGGCGGGGGATTGGGGATGCAAAAAGTTATTGAACTTGCAACTTTACAACCATGTGTAAAGTTTTGTTTTCATTCAGACCTTCCTGCTGTGTTTGAGTGGTGATTGTCATATTTGGACTTTGCTTTTCTGGGTACTTTTGTTCTACTGCTGATTGTTTTCTTGCATCCAGAAGTGCTGACTCATGTGAACTAGCACTGTAGTTTCTCTTCTGTTTTCCAGGTCAAAGCCACCACGCAGCAAACACATTGCACTAATTGTTTAAAGGGGTACTCTTTCTTCTGATAGAAAGCCCAACACTCAAGTTCTTTGGTGAATTCTCTGTGGCAGACTGTAGGCTAATGTGTCACCTGAGCTTAGTGCACTGACCGCCAGTCTGGAGGAACATTCATCAGGTTAAAGCCTGCTGATTACTCCTCTATCAGTGTTCAAACAGTGGCTCATTGGCATTTCTCAATACTCAGCTGAGGTCAGGGTCGAGATGGAGAATGAGCGGTGGGAGTTTAAAGGTTAAATCAACACTTAATCATAGGGCAGAAAACTGCTGCTGCACTGTTTTTCTTTGGGCTGAAAACTTGACTCTAGGCCACACCCAATCAGCGGGTGTTTTTGACAGCGATCGATAATACTCGTCTGTGATAGTAGTCTGGATTGTGTCAATACTGCAACATGCTATAGGTTTCAACATATCCCAAATAGCATCTAAAACCCTGCAGTCTCCCACTAAGTCGATGACAAACTGGTGCATACTTGTAGTGTTATTGTCCATTATAGGCTTAAATGGTACTGGTACAGACTTTAGATTGTATTTATTAGTGATTTCATAATAAATTCATCAGGCCCTCAAATTGCTTGCAAAATTAATACTTTGGTGTTTTGGATTGGATGAACATTTCCATTGGTTCCAACTGTACTTGGTGTTAAGTGATAGTGTGAATAGTTAACATAGTGAACAAAATACCGTTAACATCAATATGTAGCATTGTCACGAGAGCATAATAGCATCAACTACCATTTACTTACCATGTTTGCTCTGAATCTGAAACAAATTTTTGTTAATTTGTTGGGGACTGTACAGTTTTAAACATAAGAGTTAGCCTCGAGCTAATTTACATCTGTCCCCAGCAGGTCACAATTTAGTATGATTGTAAACTCTTGTTAATCGATAGTTTAAATTTATTTAGTGGCTCTCAGGTTGATAAACAAGCATTGATAAGATAAAGTCTCATACCAGATTTGTACAGTACGGCTCATTGGAGGCCATCATAAAATAAACGAAATGGTCATTACTGCTAGTACAGTGCCTCAAAATGTAATCCTGCTGGGCGGGGCTGATTAGCAGCTCTGTCAATCCAGCTTGCAGCCTTCTTGAGAGCATCATCCAAGCGACTTCACTTGACACTGCATTATTTGGGCTTCTTAGCAACACAATGCTTCATCCTTCATTAAAATCCTGGCAATATACGCACTGTAAATTGTCCAGGTGGTGCTATCCTCGTAATTAGTTTCAGGCTTTTCTTCACCTCAAGTAACAGCATAAAAAAGTAGGCTTTCTAGAACTGCATGTCAAAAAAGATACACAGTTGACCTTACTTCCTTAGGTCCTCAACAATACACCTGCCAAGTTTGAAGTTGATCTAACCATTTATAGTTAGATGTTTTGGACTTCACAGACAAGCAAAAGATGCGAACTGGAACAGTTAAAGTTAATCATTTTAGTGGTGCAGCAATTTCTTCCCTGCTGATTAATGGCACAATATCTTTAATCGAATTGTGCTGTAGTATTAAACTCTCACTATCTCACACTGTTTATGATAATGGAGCTGTGAATAATCTATGACACAGCCAGGCCTGTGATATTCCCATAGCATGTTGCTATGGAGTAACCATGGAGCCCGTCAGGATATTTCTTGCTTTCTTCTTGTTCATATGGACTCTATTTTGAGATAACATTTCCAACAGCGCTGGCATTGCATTGTGTAAAAAGCCACACTATCCTTGAGGACTTTTTCCTTCACTGTGATGAAATGTGCTGTGGTGCTACACCCTTGTGGGTGTTATTTATGTATCACTGCACATGAGTTTCATGCTGCCAGCTGAACACAAACATGTTGATCTTTGTGTTTGAAACGCGCCATGGAGGCGCTGGTGGTAGTGAAGAGCCTGTGGCAGAATGAATGAACATGCATGAGTGGTGTTAGAAGCAAGCGAGCAGGAGGCGATCCAGAGGTGTGAAAGTAACACGACAATGTTATAATTACATCAGGAGGAGAGGCAGAGTGGGAGCAGGTGGAAGTGCTGCTTCAGTTTCTGTAAACATGTGTCCATTTAGTTTCTATTTGTCCTCTCGATCTATGCGTCAATATCCGCTTTCTGTTTCCACCCGCCCTCCACCTACAGGCCCAATGTCCTTTCTCCCTGTATGGATGTGCTCCATATTTGTACACACAAAACAAACCCGAGGGGCGGAGACTGAGGAGGACACACCCCATCTCTGCATACAAACTGTCCAATCTCTCTCAGTCTGCATCCATCTTTTACTTCTCAGAAACAGAGAGAGAGAGATAGAGAAGGCGTTTGCCTGAGTAGACAGCTGTCCTCACAGAGGCAACAGTATCAGGGCGAAAACTCAGCTGGAGGATGGCGGTGGCTTGTTATCACTGTCAGCAGCCCGCACTTAGTCCTTGTCTACAGAAGACTAGACAGCCCAGTCGCATTATCTAAACATAGTGGTGGAAAGCGCATTTACTCAAAGTACAATTTGCTAAACACTTCTTCCTGTAAGTATTCCCATTTTATAGTCGATACTTCTGCTTCGACTTTGTAAAGTAAAACACACTGTATTCTTCTACATTTATCGACAGCTAGTCGCAATTATTTTTCAGATAAAAATTTTACATATCAAAATGTGATCATCTTATAAATTATGTCTTTTTATAGATTAAACAGCTCAACAGTAATAATATAATTACATTCTTGATTAATCTACTGATTATTTTTTCTGTTTGTTTGGTCTGTAACTTGTCAAGTAGTGAAAAACATAGTTTCATTGATGATGATTGTTTTGTCTGATATTCAGATACAATGTTTACTTTAATAGAGGATTAAGAAAACCAACAAATATTCATGTTGGTGGATGAAATCAATAACTAATGTCATGGTTGTTGACAATTAATTTTGTTGCTCCACTAATTATTTTATTATCAGTTTATCTGCAGGTTGTTTTCTCTATTAACTGTTTTGCATCCCATGAGGTGAGGATGAAAATAATAAAACATGCAAGGTGACATTTATTAAGTCTTTTACTTAAGTAAAAAGTACCAATATCACAATGTAAAAATACTCCATTACATTAGAGTGAAGTCTTTGATTCAAAATTCTACTTAATAGTATTGTCAGGAAAATTTACTCCAAAGTATACAAAGTAAAGTAGAGTACAAGTAAAGTAAGTAAGTAAGGGGTACTTGTCAGAACAATTTTAGGTGCTGCAGTAAGGAGTTCCTGTTTATGATATAAACAGGTATATAAAAGTACAATTAAGTACTTCAAGTTATACTTCAGTACAGTGCTTTAGTAAATATGCTTGGTGCACTTTTCCACCACTGCATTTTTTATTAGCCAACTGTCCAGAGATCCAAAGATATTCAGTTTATTGTCATATAAGACAAAGAAAAGGAGCAAATTTTAACTAACTCTTAGAAGCTGGAGACAACCTGCAAAAGGTTTTGCTTTAAAAATGTCTGAAGTGTTTAAACAATCATCAAAACATTTGTCAAAAACTAAATAGTTAATCAACAAATTATTTCAAGCGGTGATAGTTAAATCTCTCAACCTGCTTCATCAGTCAAATACTGCTCACATGTCAAGCATCAGTAACAATATCAATATAATCTATTATAATGTATCAGTGTGAAAAGGACCTTTTATAGTGCATTTTAAATTCATTACCTTTACTTGTAACCAGTACTTTTTATTGTATGGTGGCTTTTTCACTGGAAGTGAAATACTCATGTAACTTCTTCCTGACTACAGAAATGTCTGAACTGGTCTGAGATCGATTGTTAATCACTGAAACTGGTCCTAGCGAGTTTGTGGACAGAGCAGAGCACAGAGGCACACACCTTTATCACGTGAAAGGTTTTGTGTGTGTGTGTGTCTGTGTGTGTGTGCTGGAGTGCCTGTGTGTGTAAACAAAGACGCTGTGTGTGCAGCCTTTCTCCACACACCCTTGCATCGCCTGTAGATAAATGGGGAGAGAGAGAGAGAGAGAGGCAGTAACCCCCACCTACCTCCCAGTGCCTGTAGACTGTGTACCTCTAAATATTTCCATAGCCAGCCTCACACGAAATGAAGGAGGAAGTCGTACACAGTACATGGAGAGAGGAGGGAAAAGATAGAGTGATGAAAGAGGTGAAATTCTAACATGAACAAGTATACATTGAGCGACTGTCGCTGGCAAATTAAACTCTGACACACACACACACACACACTGCAGACTGGGCCCAGACGTGATAGTCAGTTCCTATAGTAGAAAACTAGACAACACACTGGTTCGACCACACCTGTACTGTAAACATGACTGTGTTATTGAGTGTGTTCGCTTCAGCCCACATTTTGTTTTTCTCTGTGGAAAATTTTCTGACACAGTTTAGGTAATTGGATGATGAAACTGGATCTGAGACTGGATTTCTGTTTTTGCACTCATAGAATGCACGCATAGAAACCTAACATATGTAAATAAAGACTCATAGTTTGTAGAAAAATGTTGCTGATTAAGTATCAGACTGTGAAACTATGCCTCATCAGCCTGAGCCAAAGAATGTGGTGGTGTGAGGTCAAGGTCAAAGATCTCGAAGATGACCCAGCCTTTAAAGAGCGTTCCTGATGCGTAACTCATGAATTCTGCGCTAATCATGACAAAATCTCACACAAATGTCAACAGGATAAAATGATGCAGTGATGATCTTTATATCCAAAAGGTCAAGGTCAACTTCACTGTGATGTCTTAATGTTCTGCAAAGCATGTTCTTACTGATGCCATAGCTGCAGAACAGGGGGCCATATTTCACATTTGGTCATTTGGTGACACCTAATCTTGGGTGCCCATCTTGAAAATGTGGTGATTGTACAAATGTGTGTGCAGCTGGGTGTTTCTACATTTAGGTACTGAGCATTGTCTGCTGTCAAGGCTACAACTTTTTGTGTTCTACAAAGTTTATTGATTTGACTTGTTGGGGTCCCACCCCTTTTTCACTTCCTCTCTGGATGATAGCAGGACGGGGCCTCCTGTTCCTCTCTCCGTCAGTCTCACTGTACTCACATCACATCACACATTTCAAGTAGGTGATAACTTCCCTAACTTCTTCTTACTTCTTAATACGTTAAATTCCTTCCAATTCCTCACTACATATATGAGTCTGAACAGACATAGATGTGAACTGAAGCTGAAGTTGGTGGCGTGCAACATAATTAGTGATTTGGGAGGTGCTTTGGACGAAAACACCTAGTTGTCATATAATAAGATTTGTACTCCTAATGATTCAGCTCCTGGAGCTCTGCTTGCTGTCTGTGTTTCGCTTTCCCTCCTGTAGTTTGACCGCCTGTCAGAGAGCATTCGCATATCTCAAAGACACAGAAGCAGTTTTTTAAGGTATCTTGTATTTCTGTGTTGCTGTCAGACTGTCATCTTTCAACACAAACTGTTCTTTGTCCTTTTGCTTCCCCCTCTCTCTGTCCTTTCCACCTCCTCCTTCCTTAGTCCTCATTCTGGGCGGTGGGCGGACGGCCTGAGTGGGAAAACCCTAAAAAGTCACAGACTTTGGTCTGGCCAGAGAGTGGCACAGACCACCAAGATATGTTGTAGCGAGGACCTACGCCTGGATGGCCCGGAGGTCATCAGCTGTCCCTCTTCTCCAAGAGCAGCGATGTGTGGAGAGTGCGACTCTCGTCTCTGTGTGTCACTGTATTCCCCTGATTTTACAGAGACAGACTTTCATCACGAGCCATCAGGGAGATTTTGTTCATATATTTAGTAAAAAGAAATTGGATAAAACGTTTAATATTGGGCATTTTCTTTCATTTTACCTTCAACGATCATCAGAGACAGGACTAGACAGGAGTATCCACACAGTTAAATAAAACAAATTCAGTAACTGTAATTAAAGCAGGTGTTAGTAGGTTTTATGTCATTTTTTAATCAGTAAAAATCCAGATTAAATAGCCTTTAAAAGTTAATTTGGTGAAGTTTAACACTGCAACATAAAGAAAAACCTCAATTACAAAGTAAATGTCCTGCGTATCCCTTTCTGCAAACTGAAGAGAATAATGAAATTATTTCCATCACTTAACTTTATAATTTGTTATTATTTGTATGTAACTTGTATCAGTAGCTACATTTATTTAAAATATCAAAACTAAAATAATTGAAAATCAAATGAACCTGTGAGTTTTAGATTTAAAACTCTTTTAACTGAATTATTATTATATTTATTCATGTGTAAGCAGCATGTGCACTGTTGTGGTTAATTAAGTGAAGATAATTTGATCTATTTTACAATATAAATAGAAACATAAGTAAAGTGCAACTACCTCAAACTAGTCTAATGTACTTAGATTGGTTTCCACGTGGTCTCCTGATGAGAGGTGGTCACTATCATCCTGTTTGAGGATCATTTTAGCGTCGGAGTGACATAAAAAATATAGAGAAGGCGGTCGTTTTTTGCATCTGTTTTCTCCCTCGTCTCCTCATAGTTTAGGCGTGTTACTCTGGGGAGCTGCTGACTGGTGAGGTTCATACCGGAGATAGATGCACTGGCGATTAAGCTTACGGTGTACTTAATGAACAAACTGCCTTCCCACATCCCTTCAACCTGCTGCCCTGAACCTTTTGCACAGCTACTTGGAGGTAAGCAGGCAACCATCCGTACACTTTCAGGATCTATATGGACTTGTGCTGCCTTTCTCTTTGGGGACACAACACTGTACTTCGCACTCATCAAAAATACTGATGACCTTCGCGTGTCACTAAAGACACAAGGAAATGCTTTGAAAAAGGCCCTCTGAATTGTTCACATCCACTGACTTTAAGATGTTGTAACCTGACATGATTTTGAGGTTACAGTGGGCGAATTAAAACCTTTCCTCACTGTATCTAGGAGCTGAGGGGTGAAAGTGTTAAAATGGATGAAGACCATTAGTTGCTTTTTTATACATCCTCGTGCAGTCCTCGCCTGAGCTCCCCTGGGCGGTTCTCCTTTTCACCGATAATCCTGGCAGCACTCTGTTAACAGTGGTAGAGTAACCGGCTCTTGTTTCACAGTTCAGGTCATCTCTGTTTGAACACCTACCTTATATCCAAATTGCCTTATGCTTATTCCTAAGCTACTTTTTGATCACGATTGGGTAAGCTGCACACCAGGCTTTATGTCTAATAAAAAGAGAGAGAGAGAGAGAGAGAGGCTGTTTCTCAAACTGTCAGCTAACCTTAAACTTCAGTCACCTTCCTCCACTTCCCTCCTCTGCTCCTAAAGCTCTTTTCCTCTTCATCCCCCTCTCACTCCACTTCATCTGATCCATGTTCATCAATTAATCTCTCCTTTGTCATCCTCGCTGCTCTCTACCTCTGTTTTACTCCTGTCATCATCTCATTTTGTCTCTCCTCTCCTGCAACTTCATCCATACTCTTTATGCTAAATTTATCTTAACCTAATAAATGAATGGTACCTGGTAAAAAAAAAAAATTTTTAACGGTAAACAACTCTGCATCTGCACTGAAATGATTTTCTTATACTGTTTTCTTTTGCCATAAGATTGTGTCGAGCTTGTAGATGTTTGTGGCTGGTTTTGATGTTGGAGAGACAGTGCTGATCAGTCTGTGGCTCGGCAGATTATTGTAGGTGTTTCTGCAACACTGTCAGTCAGGGTTTGGCTCCTGACCCGGCTGCCATATGCTGTCCCATCTTGCTCTCTTCCACTTCTCCTGTTGCCTTCACTACTGCCAGAAAAGGCAGATAAATATCCAGACCAACAATTCACTGTTCAGTTCTCTTTGTATTATAACAATGATCTGATCTTTTTATTATTTATCTATTTATTTGTTTGTCTTACTGTCAACAAATCCTACTGACATGTATTTATCTGTATACAAAAGCAATATAGTTTATTCCTTTGTGCCATCGAACTCCATTGTTGTCCTCAAACTAGCAAAAACACATCAGTAGGCAACACTTATTTACAGATAACATGTTTCTTCATTATGCTGAACATGGGCACTGTAGTTTATTTTGATTCAGTCCCAAATACACCGTCCTGCTGCTGGATATATTCACTGCAGCACCAAATGTGTCTCAATGCGCGGCTGAAAATAGTCTAGCAAAAGCACTAGCTCAGCTGTTTTAGAAGTTACTGAGCCTTTTTTTTAGAGGTTGAATGCATAGTGTAAAAATCACTTGGGACAAAAGCTCCTACTAAATAAGCAGTAGAGGAATGTAACTAAGTAATTTACTCAGTACTGGAGTTAAGTAGGTACTTGTATTTTACTAGGTATTTCTCTTCATGCCGCTATACTTAACTCCTGTATTTATTTGACAGCATTAGTCACAGAACTATTTTACAATCAATTTTTTTGCAGACATATAAATGCTTATAAAAATATGATGTGATTACACATTAAATTTACTGGCGACTATTGTAATCATTTTCTTGGTTTCAACTTCTTAAGTGTGAGGTTGCTGCTTTTCCTTTGTAATGTTAATAATGTTAATTTATTGTTGATAACTTTAACAACTTCTAAGCGCTATTGTCAGAATTTTTATTAAAAATCAAAAAAAAAAAAATCAATTGATTCATTGAAAATATTCAGCAAATGAATTCATAATGAAAATAATCACTAGTTACTGTTCTATGGGAAATAATAAAATATGAACCCCACCTTGCAGTAGTAGTGACAGTTGACCTATAAAATACATTATACACGACACTAACCTCCTTGACCTCTGAAATCACCTGTTGTCCTGTCTCTTGTCCGTCAGAGTGCTGGAGCCCCAACCCCACAGCAGGCCCTCGTTCACCAACATCCTGAAGGCACTGGCCGCCGAACAATCGGCCATGTTCCAGATGCCTCTGAGTCCTTCCACTGGTTACAAGAAGACTGGAGGCTCAAAGTCAACAGATGTTACGATGAGCTCAGGGCCAAAGAGAGGTGAGATCTGAAGCACATAATGACAATTACAAACATTTCATGTACCTTCTTAAATGTGAGAGTTTGGTGCGTTTGGTGAAAAATATATGGCTGCACCTAAAGCAACTACAGCAGTAACATGCTGCATAAACATTGATACATCAGTAATAATAACACGATTCATGTATAATGTATAATAGCACAACACTTACAGGGAACTTCCAGTACTTTTACTTTAAACACTGTAATTATTAAATTACATTTGGCTTATTATAGTTAAATACTTTTACTGGAATAACTTTGTCATGCAGGACTTCTACTTGTAATGAGTGTTTTACATTTTGTGATATTAATTGTTACTTTTACTTAGTAAAGAAATCTAAATACCTCTCCCACCACAGTGTATAGATGCTTATAAAGCTCAACTAGTGATTGCTTTATACTCTAAAATACAGTCTTTGGTTGGAAGGAAAGCGAGTATGAAGACTGAATGAATTAATAATGACTATCTGGTTTAAAATAAACGAAACAGTCTTTGAAAGACGGAAAATACACTGAACTGTCAGTAAAGATGATGATTCCTTTCTCTTTTATCTGAGTTTGACATTTTTAGAAGAAGTCAGATATTTTTTCATCTGTCTAGGGTGTTCATGATATTCAGAATTACTTTGCTTAACAAGTCTGCTGCGAAAAAGGTGTTAGAGGTGTTGCGCAACCTCCTCTCTGATCATCTCATCACTCCTCTTCCTCTTCCACACTTCCTTGTTTTCTTCCTCTCTCTCCTCTTTTCCCTTCTCCTCATTCTCTAGCCTCTCCTCCTCTTCTTAACCTCTCCTCATCTTCTGTACCTCCTGCTCTCCCTCCTCTCCTTCTCTCCTCCTCCTCTGCAGGGCTGGGTCTGGAGGGAGGCAGCTCGGGCGGCCGAGGCAGAGGGGAGCAGGAGGAGCAGCTGAGAGGAGAGGCAGGAGCTGGCGGAGAGGGAGATCGACATGGGCCGAGAGCTGAACATCATCATCCACCAGATGTATCAGGAGAAACCCAGCGTGAAGAAGAGGAAGGGCCACTTCAAGAAGGCAGATTACTGAAGCTGGGCCGGGACGACAGCGCATCAGTCTGCCCTCTGGTGGTGAAACCAGGAACTGCAGTTTGTTTTCAATCTGATGATCAGGGCCATTATTAGTCAAACCTATCGATAACTGATCACGTGTGTGTTCAGAGAAGGAATAACCAATCAGAAATATAGATCTGCTGTATTGTACATTCTTTAAATTCTGCAAAAACATTAACAATCAAATTTTTGTCAAGATTTTACTTTTATAAAGGTGTTAAACAAGGAGCCAGGTGCACACAAAACTGGCAGAGCTCAGTATGGTCTCTTATTGTTACATAGTGTTTTCCCAGTTTGGCTAAGGCTAGACTACTTGAAGTAACTTGGACCAAAAGTTTTACCATTATAAAAGAAGAAGAGGCAACATTAAAAATGACAAAAACAGGTTTAGTGTAACTGCAAAGTGAGGATACTTCCTGCCTCGAATAGATTTATACAAAGAAAGTACCATAAACAGGAAAAAAATTAAGTCAATGCTGTGACCCTCCTTTGCTTTCTGTCTCAGTGTCTTCTTTCTCTTCATGTAATACCAGACTGAGTCCATGATGTTGAGATCAGGGCTCTGTGGGAATCGAACCATGTTGCAGGACTCCTTGTTCTTTCAGACTCTGGCTATGTGTTGGGCTTGTTGTCAAGCAGTGGAATGGGTGAGTACCGATCAGGCGCCTCCCTGATGGTATTGTGTGATGGAGAAGAATCTAAACATCTAAAAATGCTAGAAAACTTCAGAAGGCTTTATGGGAAAATGTCACCATGCTGTGATGCCTGGTTCAGGGTCATGACCTCAGGAACCAGGGAAAGAAGATGGTACAGTTCATATTTGACATATTCTCGAACACCCAGGGCATTTAATGCAGCTTATACTAGATCTCACACTGGTCTGCACTTTGCTGTGTGTTCCCAAAGCTAGAATTTACTAAAATGTTTGACATGAAAATGAGTTGTCCATTCTCTCTCTTTGTGCCGCGGGCTTGGGCATAAGATCACAGTGGCGTCTCCCAGTGTGGGCAAGAGGAAGACACAGAGGCGAGCACCACCCGCCTGCCAGCCGGGGTCATACCTCGATTGAGAGCCATTAGATGTGAGTGCAAATACCCACAGGAATCAGAAAGTGGCGGATTCAACAGAATGATAAATGGTTTGTATTTTTGGTAACACATGAATTTTGTTTTGAAAATAGTAGCGTAGCTCTATACATCAGAGAAAAAAGACACAGCCTATAGTGACTATTTGGTGCAGTAGGAAACAGGAGTGACAGTCCAGCTTTGGTCTATATAATAGTGCACACTGACACTGAAATCCCTGAATGTGATTTGTGTACTGAATTTATGAAACTCTTAAAATTGATTATTTCTGTGTTAACGTCATTATTAGACTGACTTTTTAATAATAATACCAGAAGCGGGTTCTCTAAAAGCTTGATTGGTAATGTAAACATAAATTGGTGATAACTTAGGTAGCTTATCTGATGACTAAAACTTAAATGCTAGTGCAGGTGGTTTCACGTATGAAAAAAAGCGATAGCAGAGAAAACTTTTTTCTCTTTGAGTTTATTCAATCATGGTTTGTTTTTGAAGAATGTGGAAAACGAATTACCTGGGGTAAACCCGCATCAACCAACACAGGGTTCCCAATTGCTGCATGGTTTGTTTGTTTTTGTTTTTTTAAAGTGGGAGAAACCAGAAGTGTAAACTCACAAGGTGTTCTGTGAGTCACACTACTGACCACTGAGGCGACTCAAATCTGTCCCGTATCTTGAGTAGCCTCCCAGTCCACTGGTCTCCTGACCAGCAGGGCCAACAGACAAGGGCACTCAAAAATAAGGCAGGACTCAAACTCTTTGTTGTATATATCTTGGTGGAAAAAGAAACCCTGATAATTTTTTACCCCAATGGCATGCCTCTTCAAATTTTCTAGAGGCATACCAGATGGCTTCACACAGAGATGAGAAAATCCTAGGATTCTGCTGAATTTCATTAGTGTCATCTTCAGGTGACTTTAAAGAGCAGGCAATGTATTTTTTCGATCTGCAGGTCTCCCAAAATAAGCAGAAGGCATAATGCACAATTCAGTTTTTTGCACAGGCTGTTGTAAATGGCCTTGTCGAGGTGTTCCTGTGTCCGGTGATATCCAAATTCTTCACCCTGCGACTTCAGCCCATATTGTCTCGAACAGCCTCTTTATGATAGTTCCTGGGTTGTCCAACAGTGCAATTTGCCTTTGCTGCCAAAGAACCCTGGAAACCAACTTCTCAACAATGATCCTGACGAGGAGCCGTTTTTTCCACCTTCACTCTGAGATCTTTTTCTCTTATGTGTTTGGCCCATGTCTCCAGTGTCTGCCACAGCCCGGCGGCGTCACCCTGTCGCTGTGGGTGTCAGCCTGTGTGTTCAGCCACCACCCCATCAGACCCGAGGAAGCGCCACACTCGATTGCTGATGTCAGCGAACACGAGGTTTGCGTGGGCGGGCAACAGCCATTCGATGGAAGATGAACCCAGACCATTTGATTCCACACGTTGGGCTTTGGGCGCATCTCATTCATATGATTGTTGAGGGAGATATAATTTCTTTTCTGAGGGACCTCGACTTCCATTGTTGATGTCTCCATCCATTTAGGTTCTGAACCTCATTCTCTTCTTGTTGTTTGTCACCACCATCTGCTATATCGGGCTTGAGAGAGTCAATACCAACCATGAGGACTGCACCCGACTACTACTTTCCAGCTTCTGGGTGGTCGAGAAGAATGTGGCCTTCAGTTGTTCTGTGATATGACAAATTGATGCCTGGAGCAAACTGCTTTGCAACAAATGTCTTGATCTTTCTCCCCACTGTGTTCAGGGAGAATTGATGTTCCTGAGTGCTCCCTTGGCACCTCTCTCTTCCAGGCTCTTGATCTTGTCCCACAATCACCCTGCATGATGTCATCTCCACAGTTTTAATCTCCAGGAGGAGCCAGATTCAGCTGTTTATAATCATAGTGTGTCATATCAGCCCAGAATGGGCTCTGTAATTTCTCTGACCTCCTTCTGGATTATCTCCTGGACAACTGGTATTGCAGCCACAAAGCTGTCCTTGATTTAGTTGATGACGATGGCGAGCATGACTCTCTTCCAACTCCAGATCTCCATTGCTGTCCGTTTGTGGAGGGTGACTCATTTCTCTTCCTTCCATTAAGTCCGGGGTGTATCGCGGTCATCTTTCGCATGAGCTCTTTGATCAGTTTGCAGGCGTGACTTGCCACCGCTGAGTTAAGTCTTGGGGGTAACCGTGGAACGGTATCGACACCGTCCACTTGTAGAAGGCAAATTGATGCTGTTACCTCTCTAACGATCAGCTGAGTCAGGCGTTCTGGAGCTGACCGTGGACCTCCTCTGTAACATCCAGAGCCTGAGCAAAGGTCAGAGGAAGTGCGTTGCTCAAACTGGACCAACACCCCCTCTCGAACCACGGCTACTGTGGTGCTCTGAAAAGAGCCGCTGGGATGGTTGGTCATGACCAGTACGAGGTCAAAAAGAATTTGTGCCATCATAATTTTTGAGGCATCGTCAGGTTTACTGGTTAGATTTTCAAACTGATCCGATGTGATTCTTGTGAAGAAGGATTCCAGCGATGGGGAGTAGGATGTCTACGTTGATCTCTGGTATCTCACTCTGTATCGTACTGTGAGTTCTATTCATGGTGAGTGGTTAGGATTCACCCTGTGAAATCTATTCACTCATGGTGTGTTTTTGTGTGATCCGCTATCCTGGATGCTTCTTGGCTTAGTTTTAAATGCGAACTGTTGTGTAAGTGTAATGAAGACTGTAATGTGGGTGAATGTCCTATATGCCTACACTTTTGGATTACTCGTCCTTACTGCGATATAAAGGAATTCTAGAGCGATGCGTTACCAATCAAAGCGACTCTGGCGTGGAACAGTTGCTATAGATACAACAACCCGATTCAGGCGGGAGGCATGATGACATGTTCCCACTGACATTAGCCGCATCACAGGCAAGCGAAGGGGCCTGCCGCGTGCTGTGTTTGCGAACATCTGCATGTATTAAAGACAGATTTTAGCGCTAACATTGATGACTGGATTCCATTCATTCAGGACTCCTTAACACAAAAGCTAACTTTGAGAGGGCGTCAGAGAGAGAGCGCATGCGGGTGACCGCACATTGAAAGTCACATTTATGAGCTCCCACATGACGCGATTTAGCAATTACTTCATTTCCTCACTACCTACCTGTGTGGACTGACATTTTCTAGTCTTGTTTACACGAGGAGCAACAGGAGGCCTCGCCTCTCTGTTGAACGACCCTCTCTTCAGTACCAGCAATAATGTAAATAATCAGCCAGCACAGACAGGCACACGTATCTCACTAGCTTCTACATAGAGGCAATTTAAAGAGCAATTTTATGCCGGTTATGAATACAGGTGTGGGCATAAAAAAGTTTAGAAAACCACTGATCTATTTTGTCACTGACAGTCTGGTAGTACTGATGTTAAATATTGATTAGGCCTAAATGAACATGGCTTTATTCCCTGATAATCTAGCAACATTTTTTAATGGGTAGATGCTCCATGTTTCATCAAGGTTCAGACTTTTACTCATCCACTGACTTTGGGTGGTTGACACAACATGCAGCATAATGTGTGGGCAGTTAAGGATAAATGTCATGCTGTTGTTGCACTGTCCCTCAGTGACACCAAGTGATGGCAGTATAAGGCGGTAGGGGCTTGACGCGGTGTATGAAGGAAGACCTGGCGATAACAAGGAAGAAAGGGCGCACATAGGGCGGCTCCACTCACCAGAGAAGGGTTGGCGGGGAGGGAAAATGCGATAAATTGTAATGAAAACAAATGATTTTTTTCTCTAATGAGTATTGTCAGTAAAGCGACAATTTGTTTACCAGTTCCCAGGATTTATGATCCCACAGACTAAAGGTGTGCACAATTATTACCTACTAGTCCACAGAAAAGAAGAAACATAAGAAAGTCACAACTCTTTCTACACAGATTTAAGAGGTTGATATCATAAACACAACTTACCTGACAAACAGTGGATTGTAGGAACACGTGAGCTTGATATCACCAACAAGATGAAGCTGACTTTTCTCATATTGATGGACAGATTATTGCTCACAGTCAATATATCTCGTACAGTCAGCTGAGCAGCCAGAAGCAGAGCAATTATATCTGTGAATAGGTGGAGATATCTATCATCATATCATGAAACGTTTGCATTCTGTCTGAAAATAAGTTATTGTTGTAGCGCACTGGTTAATTAATTATTTAGAAATGTGTTTTGATTGTAGTTTTGTTGAATATTTCTCTGTTTGCAGTTGAAATCACTGGGTGAGGAAACAAAGTTGTAGTCAAGCGCCTGCGTCTGAGCCAAATCCCCAAACATGCACCCACTTATGACTGCTGGCTTCTCAGCCTGAATGAAATGGGTGGCGTTGATTTTTCATTACAAGCTGTTCATCTCTAACTTAGACCTCATCTGAGCTTTTAAATTTCCCCATTTCCTCTTCCAACAGAGGAGTGCTGTGAGGTTCGAGAGTCACCAGGGTCCTGCGCCCTCAGAGACCAGCAGTAGCAGGCCATGGAGGACTCAGGGTCTCTATAGGGCAGCCTGGGGCCCAACACAATGCCTGCTGTGGTGTCCAATCGGCCTCCTGTCAAGGGTCCTGGAGCCTTAGGAGGCGGGAGTGAGCTACCAGGACTCGCTCGAGCGCTGCCGCCAGAGGAAGAAGGCGTGTATGTTGTTGTTGGGCTAAGCCTCTGCTCGCGTCCGTCAGCCCCTCGGACAAGACCTGCTGCCCAGCTGGGAAAACTGCAGGTAAGATAAACATGAAAAAAGTCTGATAAGTGACAACACACAGAACAAAAAAAACTGCCACAAAAGCAAATAAAACCTGCTTCCTGTCAGGCATCAAATTACAAAAATGAAACACAGCAGAATGAATTTCAGGACCAGTTTCTGTTTTCTCCTGCAGGTATGTGTCAAGCGTGTTCAACTGATATTTTACTGGGGGATTAAGGAACGTGGGATGCTCTACATGTATGTTTAGTGCTTAGCATCTTACCAGTTGTGAGAGATTTGATTGTTAATTAATCTGTTTTATCAGATCTTTTTTATTTACACCTGTCTGCAAACAAAAGCGAGGATAACAAAGTTTATAGACTCCTCCTGCAGCCACTCCTTACAAGTCGTCATTTAATAGTGTTTTCTTGATCAAGTTAAACTTCTTATAATCCCCATTTGTTGCTGATCAGGGTGGAGTCTCCTCATGGCCACAGTCAATCCTCTCTCGGATAAATACTTCAAATGAGTAATGCACCATGTCCCAAAGCATGCCACGCCTCCCACCGCAGTACTCAAACAATGTTCTTACAGGAGGAATCAGAGTGTACAGTGAGAGCATCAATGAGAGTAATGATGTGGATATAATCTTTGCTGTTGTTGGTTTAATAGGTGTTAATCAGATGAATAATATTATGTATTTTCAGAGAGGAAAATCCTAGAACAAGAAGTGGAAACTGTTCATGTAGTAGCCTTACTATGTATCCAATCCCAACAGCACTTTGGTGTTACCCTCTCTTTATTCAGTGACTGATTGGCTGTCAGTCACTTTATCATTAACCCTGAATTGCATATAGACAGCATAAACTATCACTCTTGGTGCGCAAGTCTTTATGTGTTGATGAGATCCAGCCCAACATCTGAGCATCATTTTTTTTTCTCCCTAATGGGGAAATTAAGCTGCACAGACTTAACTCAAAGTTCCACTGTGTTTGTTCAGTTTTTTTATCCAACCTGGTGATATTTTTCTAACAGAGACCATCCTCATTGGCCTTATAGCACACTAATGTGACCCGATGTTGTCATCAGGTGCTTCCAGGACGAGCAGGACCTCAGAGAGGAGCAGCGCCAAGAGAAGAAGGAGGGTCTCTTTCAGCCAGACGGGGCCGTTTCGTGCCTTTCTCCCCATGGCAAACCTCTCCCTCTCCCTCTCCAGACATCACGGCTCACGCTACCCTGCATGGACCCCTCTCCTCATCACCTCCCTCTCTCCTGTCCTCTCTGTCTGGCTGCAACTCCTGAAGTCCCTCCTCCCTCAGCCTGGATAGTACCCCCCAGCCCCGATGGCGGGGCTCAAAAGCAGCGGTGGTGGCTGCTGCGCCAGCTCCGGCCCTGGACACTCTTGAGACCTGCGGGCAGAGGCTTCAGAAGGCCCAACCAGTCGCTCACGCCACCACGTGTCTGCGGCCATGGCTGAACAGGGACACAGAGCGCACCCCTTGAACCCAGGGCAATACGACCACGAGCCCCAAACTCTGGGACACACCACAGGAGGCCCTTGTCGGATAGGAGCATGCCATGCCTCCTCCACCTGGGTATCACACATCACAACAAACAAAGGTAAAGGGACAAATAAGTCTGAACATGCTTTTATGGTATTAAAGGAACATTTCTTCCATTTTCACCCCTGAAAAGAGTAAGTCTATAGCTGAGATATTTTACCAGAAGTGGAAACTGACCAGTTGGTGGTGCTAGTTGGAGGATCAACAAGTCATGAGGATTCATACCCTGTTGACAATCGAACACAATTTACTGACAATTCATCAGTATTTGTTGTGATATTCCACAGTTTTCATGATTTATTAAATTATTTTTTTAACTAGGAATTCTCTTTAGATATATCATCTCTTTTATAGGGTAAGCAAGACTATTATGGCGGTATAAAATAGTATGAGTACACACAATCACAGGGAGGCACACAGTCTCTGAAGGCTGTAAAGTATAACTTGAAAATCACCCTCCTGACTTTTCATGAATCAGTTTAGATTGATTCCCACCTTCCAGTCAGACATTAAATCAGTCCACACTGGTGATATTAAACCTTAGATAACCCATTACAGCTGCACGGAGGCAATTACAGTCTAGACTGTTCTCGTTTGTGGCTCTGATGATGGACATCTTTGCTTGAACAAAAGACGATGAAATATGTTTACGTTCTTCTCTCTTTCATTATCCAATTTTGGGACACCTTGGACATCCCCGCCTCGACCTCCACCATCTTTAATCCTCATCGGTAAACCCTGCTCCACCGATCCCGAACGGATCCTCTCTGCTCATCAGCCCCTGGAGAGACCCAGAGCTGGGTTCGCGCCCCGGCCATGGCCCACCCGGCCAGAATGAGCCGACCCAGGCTGGGCTCTCTCTCGGATCTGGGCTCTTCGCCGGGCCTTCGACAGCCCTTTCGGTTCGAGGGGACAGCAGCGCGGCGCTGCAGCGATAACCAGTGGACATGGACGCGGAGGGCCAGAGTTCGGACCACACCTATCCCTCTGTGTGGACAGCTGCAGCCTGCCACCACTGTGTGGACAACAATACTCGTAGTGAAAAAAAAACAACAGCAGTAGACATTTCAATTCTCCTTTTGCATTCAAACCTGTTCCAGGACGACTAGAGCTTGGGCTGAATAAAGAGCGCCTTCTGATGTCCTGAAGCGGAGCAAAGTGCACTCACGAAGTTTGCAAAAACATCCCACTTCTCGTCATGTTTCAGGCACTTGCACAAAACCATCCCTCTCGTGTGCCCTTTAGTGTCCTAATAAAAGATTGTGAAACCCTTACAGCAAGCCTTTCCCCGATAGTGCTCTCTAACCTGCACGATGCAGGGTCCTAGAGCCTCTTAAAAGCCTTGTAGTATGTTCACCCACCTACTTTTACCTTTACTTCTTCCTTCTTGGAAACCATCTCTACCTGTTTCTTAGTGCCCCCATGACCAGGTTGCACAACAACTAAGCCATTCAAATACTTAAAAGGCCACTTTTGACTTTGCTAAGTGTTAGATTTCAGTCCATCTGCTTGTGCTTTTGCCTGTCATCTGGCCACTTCTCTCATCTTCCTGTCTCCTGCTCACAAAGACCACATAAATCTTCCGCCGCTCATAAGTCACTAGAAACATCTGGAGTCTGGTGTGTGAAAAGAGCTGGACTGTTTAAAATTCTTAATTAAATTGTCCTTGTTCTTGTTTACCGCCCTTTGTTCCACGGTGCACAAACATCTCCCATTTAAAGTTCCTCACGTTTCTCTGCATGAGAGATCATCATCCTCTTCCTTCCAAGACTGAGACAGGAAAAAGCGCTTTTCTCAAAGCACTGGTGGACTGGTGATCCTCAGCCACAGTAACAAAAAAAAGAAAACAAAAAAAAAACAGAGTTTATTTTCTCGGTGCTTGCACCATCCCTACCATAACCTATTAGCAAAAATGTTTTCTATTGGTTTGGCAGACCAGGTGTCATTCTCTATGTGAATGTGTATATACTACTGTACATGTGTGGATGAACAAAATAGGTTCTTTTTGCGTGCAATTGCTTTTCTGTACATGTTATTTTACATGTGAATGGTTGGCTGTACACCATACAGCACTTCTTCTAAATAAGACTACACACGTTCTCATCCGTTTGTCTTTTACGTTTTATTTCAGTGAAGACATTCCTCGCTGGCAACCAGTAGCAGTCTGTATGGATTCGGACACCTTTTACACACACAAAAATGAAGCTGAAACAAGCTACCTGATTAGCGTCAACCTCATGTTCACATAGGACTGTTTTGAAACTTCGCATCCTCTCCTTTGACCTGCTGTATTCAACATCAGTGGCACTTTGAGCCATGTCGTGCAACTAGTTAGTCTCTCTCTGGACTGGTGGACTAAGCTACCAAGCTGCTCTAGTCACGACTGACAAATCCAACTTTTTATCTCCGGAGTTGTTTTTGTGGTATGGACAGTTAGATCTTGGCTGCAGGTGGTATTTACTTGACTGTGCAAATTTCTCTAGGTGGCGTGCGGCGTGAATCTGATGTGGTGTGTGAATGTGTGTTGTGTTGTATGGGATCAAGACAATCCCATTGGTAGAAAGTGAGCCCAAACTCATTCTCCTCGTGGTTAAGAACACTGATATTTATTAAATTTATTGTTATTATTGGAAAGTTAATTATTATTACTATACTCTTCCTGGGATATCTGTATATATTTGTTAATATAACAAGGAGGAAAACCAAGGAGAACTGAAACTACGTGCTAAGCGTCCATGTGTCCTCAGTCTCAACATGACTTTTCTGGGTTCAATGAGGAATAAGTGTGAATTGTGATGAATGAGAGACAAATAAAAAAGAAAAAAAACAAAAAAAACAAAGAAAGATTCTTTAGTGTCAATGCCACATTGTCATGAGCTCATATAATATATTCAATGCAGTGATGGAAGAACAACTCAGATCCTTTACAACGAAGTAAAAATAGCAATGAAAGATAAAAAAATACTGCATTTACTTAAGTACTTTCATAAATGTAAAGGGTCTGAGCTTGGAAGGATTACTGAATCAGTCTCCCAGACAAAAAAAGTCAATCATACAACTACAGAGAGGCTCAAAATGACTCATAATGAACACACATAGAGACAAAGTAACTTTGTAGGTCTCTGAGTGTCTTGCTCCTATGTAAGAGGGGTGGAGGCCCTTTCACAGGAGGAGCCCTTTGTCTAATAGTCCTTCCATGGATCCAAGTGCTTCTTCCACCGCTGTACAGTAGCAGAATAAGTATGTCAGAATTGTACTTGATTTATAAATGTACTCTGACTACTGATGGTTACTGTGTCGCTGCTGTCCCACCAGCAGTTTGGTGGTTACATGCCTGAGACCAGCGGAGACAAAGGCAACTGCAGTAACAGATAAAATCCTCTAGGTGTCACTACTGTGTCCTATGATGTCATATCATTCCAAAGTCTGCTGTTTTTCTCCATGTGATGCGTTCCTATAGTCGCTCTCTGACACTGCAGTTGGCATAAAAGGCAGACGAAGGTGCACTCATGTATTCAGCGCAGCTAATGAAGGTTTTAGGGTTAAATCTGACACGTTAGTGAGGAACGAAATCTTTAAACGCCAAACAAAATGTGATATTTCACACTGAAACGACCACCTTTGAACGTAAAGACAGATCCAGACTCATGCAGTGTATACAGATGACACAAATACACACTCACACACTCCACTGCTTTGTCTGTCAGTGTGACCGCCAATCAAACACCAATCCAGACGCCAGCCAGTTACCTAGCAACCCCTCTTCACTTCCATGGCGATGCTATTAAAAGCAACAACAAAGAAAATGGTGAAAAAGAGAAAAAAAAGGGATGAAAATGAAGTGAGGAAGATAGGGAGAGGTGTTGAAGAGCCACCAGAAAGGACTGAGCAGGTTGAGTGTCGCATGGTCGGTTCACAGCAGTGTTTGACTCTGTCATGCGTTTATCACCCTCTCTGTCTTTCACAGCATTTCCTGTTGTCTATCAGTCCATCTTTCCTCTTTTAGGTTTAAGGGAGCAAATGTATCTCAATGTAGATACCGTTGGAAATGTGGGATTTCATGATACAAGGGAGGTGACAGTGATGATGCCACTTCAGAGAGGAAAGGAGAGATGAAAGTAAAGAGGGGAGGTGGACAAAGAGGGAATGATACACACTGTGTGTGTGTTTTTGAAGTGAACAACTAACCAGATTGCCTGCCAGTTGGTGTGTCCTCAGATCTGCAGACTAACTCCCTTTGTCCTTCACTGAATCTTTGTCAGATCATTACATCGTTTCATAGTTTCAAAATGATCTGTATATCCAGAACATTATAAGGAATCTGAGCCGAGTGACACCATTTCAAAATGACTGATGAATAAAATATTTTAAGCATTGAATAACTAATGGTGACAAAGACGTGGAGTAAACAAATGTCTAGGGGCGATTTAAAAAAAATGCAGTTTATGATCAATCAGATCCTGAAACAAACTGATTTTACTCAGTTTACTTGTCACAGATAGTGCTGCTCTGCCTGTGAAAACAGTTTAAGATTATCTGTGGCTCTCAAGTAGCTCAGTCAAGTCATGGGTTATCTCAGTTTGGGCTTGTTAACTACAAATTTATCCAAAAAGCCTGAGTTACATGGATTTGGAAAGGGAGGGGGGAGATCTCGGTTTTTCAGCTACACCCATAAAAAATAAAATAAAATTGGATATTCTCACCTCTGCTGCTTCACTTTTAACCATTTAGTATTTCTTCTTTGTTTTTCTTTTTATGTTGACTCTTCTCTTTTGTTCCAGGAAGTCAGAGGATGTAGTTGAGAGCTCGTCACTGATGCAGTACACCTGAGCAGGCTGGGCTCAGGTGTCTATAACTGGCACTGCAAAGTTCTTTCACTTTCTGGTTGCCTTTGTTTTGTTGTTTCATATCCACACTCTCGCACGCCTCTTCTGTATTTTTGTGTTTTATGTATTTAAATTACTTGTTTGAGACAGGTCCATTTAGTAGCTGTTCTTAAGATACACAGTCACACAGTCTTCATCAACAGACAATGTTTGCTCAGTGTTGTGGAATTGTAAGTGTTCAATTTTTATTTTTTTCCTCAACACTTTTAAAAGGTCAAAATCGAAGCAGCAGAAATGGAGTCAAGCTTCAAAAACACTGGAGCCTACATTTCCCATGATGCAGCAAGGAGCATCTTTTTTTACCCTCCTTACCTTTGACCTGAGATAATCCCGAGCTGACAAAACAATCTCACCTAAAGAACAAACGAAAAAAAAGTTGCTGCTCTGGTGCTTTCAGTCATATCACATGGACTTCATCAGCAGATGGAATGAACCCTGAAACTCACAGTTTAAAGCAAACGTGTGGACAAAACGTCATGTAAGAAAACATTTACACCTCAATGACACTGAGCAACTTACATCTGCTGATGAAGACTATGTGATATGAAGTTCAAGAACAGCTGCTAAAGGGACCTTGCCATTTGCTGTTTTTACAGTTAAGAGTCCACTGCTCCAGAGCCACAGGTGACAATACACACCTGTTTTCACGTGTAAATTTACTGCAGCATCTGAGATAACATCTTGGCCTGGCCTGCCTACATTACCCACAATGCCACTTCACTCAATTCACTCCACATTACAGATTTGGGTTGTTATGCTAGCGGTGGCTAATGTAGCCTTGAGCCTCCAGCACCAGATTTTTTTTCCATTTCTAAAACTTTTTCCACATATGCAGTAATCCTCCTAAAGGCCTGTAAACAGACTTTGACATGTAAAATTTTCCCTTTAAATGAAACAACATTAAGTTGTGATGACTCAACAACAACATTCCTCTTCATTTGAAACTTTATTCATAATCTTCATTTACCAATCAATAGTGCATTCCCGGGCTAGCAGTTCAGTAAAACCAGTGTTGGAGGCCTGGTTGATGTTTGGATGTTGCATGGGGGAAAAAAAAAGGCCTCTTGGGAGCGAGGCGAGACAAAAACGTGGTCGTAGCCTTGACATCCCCAGCTTCATGTCCATTCTTTACATTTTTTTTCCTTTCAATTGTCTCCATCAACACAGAAACAAACAGGATGGAGATCTGTGGCTGTGAGGAGCAGCTCTACGCTCAGGCACCAGTTCCTCAGAGTTCTCATCCACTCCTGTTATTACTGGTCGTCTTACTGTGCAGAAACAGATTGTGCAGGAGGGGGGAAGGGGGTCAAAAGGTCATTCAGAGGAGGAAACAGGGGATGGGGTAGGGGTGGGGTTCAAAGGGCATTGCACGTACTCTGAGCCAATTCTGGATCCCTTGACGAAAGGGACGTCAACAGAAATACCAACAAATACAGACACAGTCACAAAGCAGCTCTGTGGAGGAGCTATAGTAAAATTCTTTTCTATCTCTTGCTTTTCTTTTCCGTTGATAAAGTAATTCAGTAAAGTAAAGCTTTTCACAACCATAAAACTTTCCATTTTTTGAATTTTTTTTGTACATTTGTATCATATATTCACAAAAACTACTTTGACATTTGACAAACATTTACCTCAAATGACATCAAAGTAAAAAGAGCAAAAATAACACAGCCAGTAGTTTTACTTTTCCGTCTCTTTTTTTTGTTGTGCTTTTTGTTGTTTGTTTTCAAAGCTACACTGATGTAGAGATCAGGTCTCTCTGTCTCTATTTGCACAGACAGCGTGTTGTCAGATTATGCTCACAATAACAGCCTCGGAGTCAGCTCTGCCGTTCATCAGAAACTGATCAGCCAGAAATGAACCTGTTTCTGTGTGCAGCTAGTTATCCCCTAGACGGTTATAACGGCGCACAACGAGCCAGAATGACTTAGCACAGCAAGACAAAAACAAGATGGCGGACTGGTGCCGTGGAGAGAGGACCACGGCAGGAGACCTATCCCCGAGGGGCCCGTGGGTGAGTAGGCTCAGCCCAGGCAGCCATGGAGACCGAGCCTGCAGGTGCCATTTCCTCACTGTTGTTTGTTGATTTATCTCCTCTGGGAGACCAGGGCCAGAGAGAGACAGAAAATACAGAGGCACATCAAGAGTGAGGACGGCTTCTGCGTCTACTGGTTTAGTCCTAATCAGTCCCAGAGCTGAGTGACACTGACAAATCAGTTGTTGTTCATAGTAGTAGTAATAATAGTAGTAATATTATCATTTAATTAAGTAAGAGCAGTAAGATAACTTAAAGGAATAATTCAACATTTTGTTAAATATGTATGTAGTGAGTCGTAATAGCCACTGCATAAAATGTTACGTTGTTACACCTCAGTATTTTGTTCCCTTCGGAAGGAGCCAGGTTATTTTTTCCCCACTGTTTCCAGTCTTTATGCTAAGCTAACCTAACAGGCTGCTGTCTGTGGCTTCAGCTTCACCATATAGACATGAGGGCTTTATCAATCTTTACATCTAATTTGCAGCAAGAAAGCAAATCAGTGTATTTCCCAAATGCCATCATTTTCCATTAATAAAATGTCATTATTTTACTGCACAGCCATTGACATATAAGATATGTTACTGTATTAAGATGTATCTTGTATTTGCATCTGAATGCTGCAGCACACCGTCATTTTAAAAGCAGCTCGATCAATTTGGGATCAGTAGAAAGCCGGAGCCATGACAGTAAAAAGTTGGGGATCCACTGTTTTAGACAACGGTGTGCTTTCATAAATTAGTAGTTTTTGCTGACCTCAACCACATCCAACACCTTTGGGATGAACTGGAACGTCAACCTAGGATCCAGGACTCATCTCCCAACATCACTACTGATGTTGTGGTTGAATTGGACCAAATCCCTGCAGCTGAGTCCCAGTATCTAATGGAAAGCCCAGAACAGTGGAGGTTTCTACAGCTGTAGATTACTGCCTGAAGTCGTGGGGAATGAGATCAATCATATACAATGTGGGCGTAGCTCACATAGTGTTAGCCAGGTAGTGTATAAGGATAAATCAGCTCTAAACTTTTCAGTGTCTCCGCTGCCACAGTAGAGCTTTTAGCTTCTTTACTGTGGCCGATGATGGCCTACTTCTCCCGCCACCGGAGCCTCTCTGTATCATGCTGGTCTCTCCAACGCGTGGTGCCGTCTCTCCAGAGTCCCATTGACACACTTAGGTCCCTATTTACCTCCTAGCAGGTCACTGGAAAAAATTGGGGAGAGGAAATCTTTTCTAGCCTCTTTGATTTCCTCTTCCAGCTCTTTTTGAATTTCCTAAGCAGAGGAATTACCTCTTATCTCTTACCTTGACTAACATAGAAGGTGACCCTAATTTATTCAAAGATCCCCTCTTTCCAGTTACATTTGATACCTGTTCTACTGCTGTGATCACAGTTTGTCACCACCTTCTGTGTTTATAAAGGGCAGAATGGATAAAATAGAGGTATGAGCAAACAGTTTAGTGGCAGCATGCCATGACAGAAAGCAATAGAGCAGATGTAATCCCCCCAATCCCTAACATCTGAAGCAACTCTCTGGAGCCGAATGTTACATGCAGGTGGTGGGCTTGCACACGGGAAAGAGGAAACTGGGTTTCATGGCATCAGAGACGAGGAAAATTCAGGTCATGCTTTCACAAAATCGTCAATCCAACCTTCTGCAGAACAGGGCAGGCAGATTTCAGCCTGTGGTAAAGCTATCATAAAAGCAATATTTGCATTATCAATGATTCAGCTTCACAAATCACAAGAGAAGCAGTGGCAAATTATTTATGTTTCTTTTGACAGCTAGTCATGGATATCCACAAACCATATCATCAGTAGTGTCTAATGCTAACGTCGTGTGTTACAGTATCTGTCCTCGTTTGGAACAATTTTCCAAACACAGGTATTTTATCTATCAACAAACCTAAAGAGGAAGAAATCTCAAATGGCTCACGCTTGTTGAAGTGCACTGAAAGCTGAGTGCTCCAACACTGGAGATTTGGACTGTCAGGACAGAAGTGTGTGATTGTTTTCCCTGCACTAACGCTGCCCGGAGTCTCCTCGGGCGCGTTTGTTTGCCGACGCCCCGGGGGGGGGGGGGCGGGGTTTGGGGCTTCAGCATTTAGCGATAAAAGGTCGGGACCTCCCTTTTAGAAACATTGTGAACCCTTGAGAGTGGATCTCCATCGAGCCAACGGCAGGTTGATGAAACTCCGATCCCATTGGCTATTTTCCGTTGTGACATCATTGGCGGGAGAACAGAGGTGGGGGAATGGAAGGGAGAGAAAGGGGTGTGTGTGTGTGAAGGGGGGGGGGGGGGGGGGGGCTTTGACAGTCTCAACAACATCAACAGTGACACACAACCCAGGAGGGGCTTCGGACGACAGATTCAAGACACACCAGTTTCCACAATAGCACACCTGACCGATTACGTACTACTGAGTATGATGGACACCTAAAGCAAAAAAAAAAAAAAAAACCCTAGTAAAGGATTACAAACACTTGAATTAGCCCTTGAATTGAAAAAACAGTCCAGAAACCGAGATACATGGCATCCAGGAAAGAAAAGTGAGACAGGAGAGCGATAGATTAAGAACAGAGGCAGGCTTTTTCTCTACTTGATGAAAGGTTTCTAATCTGTCCCATAGTCTGGGTAAAGGGCCTGGGTGAGCCCTGTCAAACAATCAAATTGGGCTATGGTCTTGATATGTGTCACACGCACCCCCCGCTGTCTCCTGCTTTATGCACCGAACTGCCTCCACACACACCCCTGCTCCCCTCCTCCCGTTGTGGTTGAGCTCCCCCCCCCCATATTCTCCTCACAATTTCAAAATAAGACGAAGAGAGAGAGAGAGAGAGAAGGCAGAGAGAAAAAGAGAGAGCAAGAGAGCAGAAACAAAATGCATTTTATGTTTTTAAAACGTTTACTAAATCACGCAGATGTCCATTATTCATATGTATGTTTTGAAGCTCCTTTTTCAGTCCATCACAATGACTGTTTCGTATGAGTATAATACAGCTTTTTTTTTTTTTCTTTTTACGTTTGCTCGGCTGTCTGCGTCTAGGGAGAGAAACCACAGCACCTGAGGGAGAAAAGGGGGAGAAGAGGAGGGAAGAGAAGGATAGAGGAGATGGGTCGCAGACAGCTCTTGATATGTCTCCCGTTTTTGTCCATTGCTGGCAGGTGATTGGGTCCCAGTCTGTTTCGGTCTGCGGGCTGTGCTGCTGTCAGGAGTCGATAGAGGAGGTGGAGGAGAGGGAGGGTCGATCTGGGGCTGCTTGTAGGGTCAAAGGTCCAAGGGTCAGGAGGGTGAGAAGGTCGAGGGTTAGCCCTGGGTCTCTTTGCCGCTCTCTCGTTCCCGCTGTCCACTCTTGCTCATCTTCATCTCTGTCAGCTGGATGTACCGCAGCACGTTGGTGTCTGTGACGGGTGAAATTAAAGAGCCACATTTTTACTTCAATCAATGTAACCTCATCTGTTTATGCAGTTAAATTTAGGCTTCTTTCACATCAGGAAAATAAAGGCACAAAGATGACTTTGGTTATGACGGAGCTAAACTGTGGCACAGGTTTCCAAGAGGTAAAACTGTCATTCATTTTCTCCACTGGCATTTCAGAAAATATCTTATAATACGAGTCTTGAACTTGGTGAACCACCACTGAGACAGAACATGACCTTACAATCATGTATCCAAAGCAAGAAGAAAACTGAAACTTTAGTGGAAAAAGGCAAAATACTTAATGTTTTTAACTGAGAATACTGCCCCATGCAGTCACATACTCTCTGATGATAAAAACAGAGCTTGCAAGTGGCTCTGCTTTGTTTATCTAAACAGACTTATGTGTATGTGGCTCATGGTGTCAGACAGAGAAACTCTGGTGGAGCAGGTCAATAGGATGTAAACAATGAGAACTCTGCGAATGTTTTATGATGAAGGAAATAGAGTTTAATGGGCTTTAAGGATACACACGGCAGTGAATGTAAAAAAAACTCCACATGGTACCTTTAAAGGCCTCTACAACACCGTAAACAAGAGTGTTGAGTACCACCGACCCAACCCTCACCACTCAGACAATTTTAAATACATTTTAAATGTTTGAATTACACTTGGTCTAAAGGGAGTTTCAAAACCTTCCTCACACTTTAGAAATGCTAAATAAACAGCAGCAATTAAGACTTGACTCTTATAAGGAAGTGAAAAGTAAGTAATAAGTCCACTGAAAACGCTAAATTCCACCTCATCTTAAAACTGCATCACACTAATATCAGCCTCTGTCATTTATCATGTGACGGGATTGAAGTCTTCTCACCTGTGGGTTCACGGTTCTTGGCGTCACGCAGGTAACGTAGGGCACATTCGTAGTCACCCAGGTGATAGAAGGCGATGCCGGCTCGGTACATGGCCTTGAAGTGGTCTCTCTGGTGGCTCAGCACTTTCAGACAGTACTCCTTCACCCTCTCATAGTTTACCAGCTCGGACTGCAACAGACACGCTGCGGGAGGGAAACGAGGGAACAAGTTAGTGGTTTGTCAAGTTGAAAAGGTTTAAAAATGCAGCGTAATGATGATTAATTTAAAATATCTGCCTTATTTTGTCCATGGAAACACCTCAGGTCTCATTTAGTGGAGTTAAAATGACAAGTGGGTCCCATGAGTGAGAAACAAAGATGGGGATATTTTGCTGACATCTCACTCTGTACCCTTTAATAGAGCCACGGTGAAATTTAGCCTCCACAGTACTTCCTCAGGATGGCAGTGAGCTGACTATAAATAGCTAACACTAATGTCTCACAGAGTAGAGAAGACAAAAAAAAAAAAAAAAAAAAGTTGCACAAGCAGTAATGCCTCTACACGCTGCTGTTGAGCTCGACATGTAAAATAGACAAATGGGGAAAAATTCAGCTTGAATACAGTGAGGATGCTTAAGTCTAATTTCCCTGACTTGGCAGGTGTGTTGTAAGTACTGAGGGCAGCAGGAGAGGGAGGATGCAGAGATCAAGTGGGCGACAGAGACCGCAGGAGAGATGCAAGCGGTGAACTACAGTATGGAGACAGAGCGAGCAAAACTTTACTGTTTGAAAAACTGCCCATAAAGTGCAACATAGGGTGCTCAAGAATAAATGTTTCACTGTAGTCATCAATCCTATACATGCGTCGCACATCGCAGCAGCACTTCACTGGAGCAATTCTCAACAACTCTGAGATCAGCTAAGGTCAGAATAACTGCATTAGTAAAGACACACACATACACACACACACACACACACAGATACAGCTTTTAGCCCACCAAAGCTTTTAAGAGGCTGCTTATGGCTCAGATATTTGATCACTCAAACACTATTCCCCTGGTGATCACAACCACTCGAGGTTTTGTTTCCACCTTGTGTCACTTCGCTCCTTCGCTCCCTGCCCTGCCAGTGTCTTAATCTATCAGATGCCATATCAAAAATAATTTCCCCTCCACAGTCATATCTCCTGTAGCACTCCCACCCTGCCCCTCCCTGATCTGACTCCTTTTTATCCCCCACAGCCCTCCTCACCTCTCCTCCTCCTGACTCTGCCCTTGACACTCAGACAGCTCTGTGAATAACATGAGTCAGGGACTGTTAGCTGAGAGGCAGGGTGAGTCAGGAGTGAGAGACGCAGAGGAGGGTGGGGGGAGAGGCAGGGATGGGTTGGGTGGGAGAATGTGCGGGAGGCTGGGGGTGGAGTAGAGGAGAAGAGGTGAGACCGATGGGATACTAAAGGGTGAGAGAAGGGGAAGTGTGTTAAAAACAGTCCGTGCTCCTCTACCTGTCACCTCCCCCCTGAACCTCAGAGACTCTGTGTGTGTGTGTGTGTGTGTGTGTGTGTGTGTGTGTGTGTGTGTGTGTGTGTGTGTGTGTGTGTGCGTGAAGAACAGCAACAAAAAGCAAATGCAGAGTGAGGAGTGGTCAAGGACCAAGTGTTTCATCAAATGAGCAGGACTAATGGAGCTCTATCAGACACACACACACACACACACACAATAACATAAGTGCAAAACACTAAATAATTAATCGTGGACATCAGCGGACAGACCAACTCAATAGCAATCAGTGTATTTTGGTATTTAGTGGCTGAAGCTGCATATATCTGGAAGATGCATAGAGTGTGTTGTGCACACTGCATGTGTGTGTGTGTGTGTGTGTGTGTGTGTTTCAGCAGTAGACATGAACTTTGCTCCTTCACATTCTATTACTAATGAGGTAGAAGTATTTAGCCTGATTATCTAAACCTTTTTATTTAGATGGATGTTTTATGGATGGACTATTTCGTTTGCTTTCTTTTTTTTCTCCTTCCAAATAAGTTTGACTAGCTTCTGGGTTTGTTTATATCCTGTATGATTTTCTAGCTGCTCATCTTTTTTTCCACCCCACTGGACTTCTTGGTTAACATAATGAGGACAGTGTTGTTTTTGCTGATAGGAAGGATACCCATAACTATTCTAATAGACCTAAATTATCCTTGAAATAAAAATGTAAAGCTCCCTCTTTTCCTTTATTGATTTTAAGTGAAATGTTTAGTTTGTTTTGTCTCCTCATAATGCCAAACCCTTTGAGATGCATTTAGTGTATGAAAGATGCTTATAAAAAGTAGATTAACTTTATTATCATCAACCAACACCCTATTAGTAGGAGGAACAAAAGCCTGAAAATCGTCTTATTTTCCGTAAAGCTCATGACTCAGCGCAGAGCAGCAAGGTCGAGGCTGTTTCTCTTCTTCAGTCTGCTCAGCCCAGTACAGTGGGAATCACCCCAGATGCCCTCTACCTCTCCTGCACACCTCTCTACAGACTCCACTCCTCTATTTGTTTTTACAGCCGTCCAGCTACAACATGACTTGCTCTCCTCCCTCCACACACACACACACACGTCCATTATCGCCCTCCAGCAGTGGATGTGAGCTGAGCTTTCAGAGGATTCGGTTACAGTCTATAATGGCCTAATGGCTGACGCAGTTAGAGAGTTCAGTGGGACTCGCACACATCGACATACGCAATGCACATGACACGCACACACCTACAGCGCACGCAGCAGATACACAGTTACCAATGACAGAGGCACAAACATATTCACAGCAGCAGAGGCGACTGCAAAGAAACGAAGTGTGTGTAACAAGGGTTGACAACAACCACGCAAACACAGGATCCCAGTGACTTTAAATGAACTGCTTGATCCAGACAGTAGTTAAAAAAAAAAGAAAAAGATAGGAGATACGTGACTGCACGAACACACGCAAACGCACACACACAAAAGCAGTGTGCACAAGTGATGACTGGCTGGCCACACCCTACTGGCCCATTAGGCAGATGGATGACACACCAGAGGGAATGTTGAGTGTGGTGAGATGCATTAAGAGTGTGATAATAATGACGGGATCATCAGAGCAGCCTGGGCAGGGACACAGACAGACAGAGGCATGATTAAAAAAAAATTTTTAAACCCAGCTGGAGCCAAGGTGTCCCAGTCGCTGTCTGAGGAACAGGTATGGGTCAGGGTTTCAGTTTGTGTCATATATAGGGGAGATGTGGCTGGAGGGATAATAAAGTTGTGAAATGTTTCACAGAAGAGGAAAGCAGAAAAAAAAAAAGAAGATTTCTGCAACAAAGCAGCTCTTATTTTTGTTAAGTGACATAATTTGATTTGAGTAAAACATGAATAAAAGCTACTTTGAGTAAATCTTTGTTACATTTTATCGGTGTTATTTATTAGTTATGAGGATGTTGTAAGCTCGTGGTTACTGTAAATTTTTAACAGAAGCCTCACTGATTACACTGGTTAGTTGTGTTACCGTTCTGTAATGAGATATCACGTTTGACACCTTAAAGTCTAATAAAATGGATTTTATAGTAATTTCCTTCTTCTTCTACGTGTATATAATACATTATATATCTTGACTGCAATTTCTCATCAAATAAATCTTTATTTACAAACAGTCCTGGTTATTCTGAAAAAGAAAAGACATTCATATCTGACGTATGAAAGGCACAGCCTGGGACTCAAAGGGTTTTTATGTTCTTATTGTTCTGCATCTTTAGAGCTACATCCAGTGCCAACATTCAGTGCCAGCACAGGAAGTAGTGTGTCCTATATGTAAGGAGGCAGACTGTACAGCTGTTCAGTATGGTGGATGGCTTGTGGAGCACAGCTGGCTTTCATGCAGGAAATCAGTTTGATCTCTAATTAATGTTCATGTGTTTGTTTATCATGACTGTGATCTAACCATAGTTGATCTTCCATAACCACAGTATTTGTTTAAACTGAACCACACCATAACTTCCATGTGACTTTTCAAGCAAAAATACTAAAAATAATCTGGTTCCACCTTCTCAAATGTGAAGATTTGCCATTTTTGAAGATACAAACTCAGGCTCTGGGAAATGTAATTGATGTGTTTCTCTATTTTCTGACTTTTCTTTTTCTTTTTTAAAATAAAATGATCAAGTGATAAATCTAGAGCCTTCGTCACAAACCAAAAGGTAATTAAGGACACAGTCCATCACATTTATGTTGTGTGTCCATGCAGGGCTGCAGAGCTGACCCTGAACTTTGATGTTTCCACTTCTGAAATCAATAAGATATCAGATATGGCTTGCAGATTTTTGTTTTGATCAAAAATGCAGTGGTCCCACAGCTTGAACACGTACATGTGAGATGAGAGAGGAGGAATAATGAGATGTGAGACTGCACAAAGGAAACAAAGTGGTGCAGACAAGGCAGATAGATTTGTCTTAATGAGAGACTTCATGTAAGGACAGGGACAGAAGAATAAGCTGAGGCTTTGCTGTGACATTGGCTTTGTGTGCACCCAGTTAGTGTCAATGTCGAGGGTGTAAGTATTTCTTTCTCTTTCTGAGAAACCTTTGTCTCAGTGCCAGATTTTAGAAAGGGGCAGAAGAAGACAAAATGCAGGAAATTGGAAAAAAAAATGGAGCAGAAGAATGTATTCGAGAATGTATTTGAATTTCTAAGCCCAGTGAAAGCCCAACAGGTGCAAAGGCAGCTGTCAAGCGTGAGTGTGCAAATGTGGGCAAGCGTGTGTGCTTGTCTTCATGCGATTGTATACATGTGTTTCCACTGCTTGAATGTCGAATGAAAGGTGCGGTGAGTGGGAGTGGTTAACACATGCTCAGGAACCCCACTGGTTTGCCTGAAGCATCATGTCTGAAAAACACAGTCTGTATAGAGACTCGCTTTTATTTAGCAGAGTGAGCACCAAAGCCTGTGAGGAATGAAAGAGAGAGAGAGAGAGAGAGAGAAAATAAAAAAAGGCAGGAAGCTGAAATGAGACAAGAGAGACAGGGGGCGAAGGAGGACAGAGACGGCACTGACAAAACAAAATCCAGAAACAGCCAAGGGAAAAATAATGACAGGATTTCTGTAGGAGAGGTACAGAGGACAAGAGGAGACATTTAAATAAAGGGGAAGAAGCAGATAGAGCAAACAGTGGAACTGGGAAAGCGCGTTTTTTTCTTCTTTGTCTATCACTTTCCTCTTTTTCTGCTCTTCCATGCTACATTTATATTATCCTGAATCCTTTGCTTTCTCCACATCACCTCATCTTCCCTCTGGACCCATGTAGCCCTCACTCCCCCCTTCTCCTGTCCTTCTTCATCACACCAGGCGCGACACAACCATCCAGCTAATTCAAAGCCACTGGTGACCCCTGGTGATTAGTCTGCTGTCCATCACCTTGTAATTAGTTCTACGGGGGGAAGATAATGGCAGATGGAGAGACCCATCACTCTCGCAGACGCTCTCACATAGACACAGACACACACACACACACACACTCCTTCCGCCGTCTCCTCACACATCCCCTACAACGGCATCCATCTTTGACCCCCTCGTCCTTCCCTCCTCTGTTTCTGTGACCATGACTGTACCCTCTCCTCTCACCTTTCACCAGATCTTACCGTCTCACCCTTCACAAACATCACACTCACTGCAACAGATTTATTCACAAAGACAAAAATGAGCCGTGCACAGTCATCATCGTGAAATTGCCTCACATACACATTTTGGAGCAAAATCCGATCCAACATGTTGACGTCACAGCTCTCGGACAGTGTAGCTGGTCTCCCCGGGCCCACTAAGAATAGCTCCACCCAAAGCATTTTTTATTTATTTATTTTTTTTGGGATGCTTTTTGCTGTTATTGAGAGGGACAGGGCTACACAGTTCCTAGCCCGCTGTATCACACGGGCTTGTCTGCACTGACATGACACAGCATTTACTCCACCTTCAGCAACCACCACCTGCACCATCATACTCCTCATCAGCCACCTTTGTTTCTCCTGCAGCCCGGCTCTTCTCTCTCCTTGCACCTTTTCTTTGTCTTGTTCTTGTGTCTTAATTTATGAGAAGCTTTCATATTGAACCCCACATTTCATAGCTGCTGTAGTGGTTGTGACTTTCTGGTCTGCGTTAGTGCTTATGCACACAGGCTGGGTTAAAATACAAACAATTCAAAGCTTTTGTTATTTACACACAGATACTGCACATAGAAAATTTTTTCTATTTGTCTGTATCTCATTTCTATCTACTTTTCTGGTCTTCTTCTGGCACTGTGACGCAAACTTTCCCTCTTTACATCAATAAAGTTTGATTTAATCACATTGTATCTTTTTCAAATTGCAGTCACATAGACAGTCACATGGTCAGTGTTTAAGCACAATTTTGTCTGCTCTCTTACATCACCCAAAATGTGACATTAGGAATATAAAATAATGACCACTGTGATTTATTATTACACAGAGATGATAAAAGCTCATCTTGTCATCAAGTAACATTTTACTTAAAACAAGTGGTGCAGATGAGCTCTTTGATTGTGTGTCAGAGTAGCGGAAGACTAATGCAGCTCCATATGGTATCAAAAAACCCTCATAATGACTCACTCTCACTGCTCGTGTTTGCCTGTGTGCGTCTCGGAGGCCTTCACAGGCCCCTCTGGGGGGTAAGCTGGAAATGTAGTGTGTGCCGGGACCAGTGTTACAAATGAGTCAGTGAATATTTTTGATGAGCATGAATACAGACTGAGAGTGTGGGCTGTTGACTGTGAGTATGGTAAAGGTTTGATTAGTGTGCATTTGTGTGTGGAGTTTGGAGAACAAGTGAGCAAGGAGATTTGATTTGGACCGGAAATCTCAATCATGTGCCCCCATAGGTGTAGTGTGCTGAAATGTGCTTTTTTATTTTCTTGCTGAGATTTAGATGAGAAAGTCAAAGTCACACTCATACCTATATGTCTACTACTCAATATAAAGTTAAAGCCAGCAGCTAGTTAGCTCATTCAGACTATAACTGGGGGCAGTTGATCAGAAAGAAACAACAACTTTGTTATCTGTAACATCCCTGATATCTTGTCAACAAACTGTATGAAAACTGGCACCAAAGCCACTGCTGACAGTTATATAAATGAATTACAATATTAACACTATACAATAGCTTAGATTTATTTAAAAGGAGAAATTCACCATAATATATATGCAATATGTCAGTGAACTGTTTCAAATATGTAGCTAACTTAGGGTTAATTAAATAACATTACTCTGTGGCTAACAGCCAGCGTAACCATTTTGGAATGATAAATGCTACCAAGTAGAAATAATGCTAAGTTTTCGTGTTATTCCCATTCTGTTAACATTGTGTGAATACAGCATTAGTATAAAGGCTGCAAACACAGAGAGACCACGAGTCTGGCTCTGTCTAAAATCCATCCACTCACACATCTAGCACACACTAATTAACATCTTACATCTTGTCGGTTTAATTCATACAAAACCCAAAGTGCAAATGTAGAAATGACAATTTCTGTTTCCACAGGGTATATGTTAATTAATGAGCTTTAGAATTGCTGGTAGCTGTATTTTATTACCTGCAGACAGAGCTAGACCAGCTATTTCCCCCTACTTCCAGACTTTATGCTAAGCTCAGCTCGCTGGCTGTAGCTTCATATTTAGCGAACTGAGATGAAAGTGTCATCAGTCTTCTCATCTAACACCCAGGCAGAAAATGAATAAGCAAAAACTCCATCTTCCTGTTATTCCCCTTTATATATTTGTATTGCTAACCTCACAGCATTTGTCTTGCCCCCCCCCCAGAAAACCCCCCGCCATGTTGACTCCCTCATAACACTGACACCGCCCGTCATGCCTGGAAACTGCTGGTACATCAAATATATTTGCATGGATTACCCACAGTGCAGCATTGATCCTGGGAGTGAAGGGTAATCAAGTAACCAGATTATTCTGTTAGATCTCACAGAGAGTGGTGGGCAGAGGGAGGCTTTTTTTTATTTATTTATTTTTAAACGAATGAAACCACTAAAATCCACTCCCCTTAATGTTTACCGTTTACTGTAAGGTCTACTTTCAATCATGCGGCGTGCAGAGTGTCTCCACCTTTTATCACGCATCCCTGTCCACGAACCTCAACTCATGCATCACAAAGATCCTGGCTGTGCCCATCTTTTTACCTTACTCTATCAATTTCCACCCTCCTACATTGTTCCGCTCTCCTAAAATAGTCGCTGACTCAGGATTAATGCTCATCTACTTAAATATTTATACAAGTGAGGAAGCTATCTTCTCTATGACTTCACCACAGATGAAATCATTTAATGCTCTTCGTTGCACTTCGCAGTTTCCAGAACTTAGGGCTGAGCAATTTCCTCTAGCCTGTAATATAAGCCTGTGGTACTCAGGGTGGGTCTTTGTGGGGTTTCTTGAGGACTCGAAAGGAAATGAAGAGCAGTTATGATTTTATTTAACTCATTACAACTGGTATATTTATTTTATAGCCTTAAGAGTCTGAGGGCCAAATGAGGATCTGGGCCTGTCCATATTACTTTCACTCTCCTGAGTAAAAACAGACATTCAAATAGTAGATAAGTGCAGTTTAATAAAGCATAAAAGAGACTTGTACTGAGGTTATATCTGTAGTTGAACTCCCTGACAGGCATATAATTTTGTTGTGGCCCTGAGCTCAGCCATTATCTGATTGGTGATGTCAACTGTGGACGCTGGGCAGGCTCGTGCCTTTAGCTCTGCAGATCTTTGGCTATGGTCCTCTGCTGCTGTCAAATACACTGCTCCTAAATTCTAACCACACACTCTCAAGTCAAATATCACCAAGTAGAATTAAAGCTGTGTTTGCTAATGTCGATCTGCACCCTGTAGTTTCTCACATTTGTTTGGATAATCTATTCACGGTCGCTGTGAGAAACATGCTCTGTGCATTAAAGCGATAACAAGATGAGAGAGAGTGTTTGGAAAGGTCAGCAGAGAAAAGTGCCAAATGGTTTGGCTCAGAATTTCATGGAGTCAGCCTTAATCTGTGAGGTAGTAGAGCTTTCCCACTAAGTACCTGAAGTGAATTAATGGCTAAAGCATGAGCATAATTTCTAAAAATGATACAGCCATGTGTTGGAAACCAGTTGTGTTTAGAAACCAGTGGCTTCTCAGAGGCAAGGCTGCGTAAACACACAATCCATCCAGTAGACAATGGCTTACTCTAAACAATAAGCATCTTCCTGTTTAAAGCTACCGATGTAAACACACAATTTACATCCTATGAATAACTTTAAATCAATCAGGGGCAGCGTAAACAAACACAACATCAATATATCATCACCTTGATACACTGACCTTATTAGGAAACAGCTGCTTATTTACACATCCAACAGAGAAGGAGAAAATTTTTTTCTTCACTGGCTGATTGTTAACTGTGTCTGTCTCTGGCAGGTAGTGTGCAGTTGGTTTTTAGAGCTGAAAACAGCTGCCTGCTGCAGCTGAAAACACTGCAGACTGTAAAACCAAAACATGAAATGTGTTTCCAATCTGCTTGTTTCTATGCATTAAAAAAAAAAAAACCCTGAGTGGAAATACTGGAATGTGTTTAAGCTTGGCTGATTTTGAAAAGACGTATTGCTAAAAACAACATTCAACAAAGTGCAATGGAAAAAGACTGAATGAATCATGATGTACATGAAGCATGTGACTCGTCACTGAAGAGACAAAAAATTTGTTGCGCCCTCTTCTTCTTCAATGGTTTAATGGCACCCAACTCTAACAGTAGATGAACACACATATTTGCAGCTTCCTCTGATGATTTTTTGGAGATTTGCTCATAATTTGCTCTACATTTTGATACTTAAAAGCTCCACAGAGCTGAAGGGCACTGCAGAGATAATTCTGTGTGGGTTAATGACTACAAGCAACCCCTTTTACATACAAATATTACTTTAATCCATTGTTAATATAGAATCATTACTAACAGCAGCTTTATATTTCACATTTAACTCGAAACCAGTCAAAATTCAATCTGGTAAATCTACTGGGCTGAGGATCACCCTCAGAGCTGAATCAGCACCGTCACACAGGCCGTCACAAACAGGATGTAACAAGAACGAGTTTTCAATGTCAACCCCCGGCAGTGTATGTAATGAGACATTCAGTGTCAGGCCGGAGCAGGCCGAGCAGAGAAAGCTCAGATAGGGACCAACATGGCTTTTTATCAGCATGGAGCTCTTTGGATAAATATAAACAGCCAATTGGTTTATTCTGCTCCGTCCACCAGAGCACAGGGTGTTAGATATGTGCAAATAGCTTCGGCAAATTCTCATTACTGATGGCATACAGAGGATGAATATTCTGCATTTCTCTATCTTCCTCTGGCACTTGCTCTCTCTCCCTCTCTCTCCCTCTCTGAGGGTCTCAGGAAAGGGCATCTGTTTCAGTTTTCTCTCAGCTGATGCCATGACTTTCAACTACGGACTAAAAAAAGCTTTGACAGCCACTTTCAGTTTATTCATTATTTCACACAACTGTCAGTCCACATCAAAGGGGATTACATTTCAGAAATCAAACACACGTATTACACAGAAAGTATTGAAAAGGCAGGGTCACAAAAAGCATTAGAATAAATCTCTGAGCAGATTGTGATGAATTAACTGTCAAATATTGAGCTTTATTTCCTTTTGTAACCTGCTAAAGGACGACATTTTAATAAACTTGCACTTTATTAAAGTGTACACTACCTTAGATTGTATTTGGCTCATCTGAAACCCTGACCTGTAGGGATGGCGGTGTGGACTGGTCCACCACTTTGGTCCAGGCTGAAATATCTCAAATCTGTATCAGCCTGGTTTGGTATCTCAGTAATTTCACAGATTTTTTCAGTGAAATTCTGAAATCTACACACATAATGCCAAACATGTAAATCATTTACATCTTCAAAGATTTGGATCAGCTCTGTCAATACTACTTTGTCATACCATGGCCAGCACAGTACTTATGGGTTTTTTAAATCTCACCAACACATTCCTCATCCCTGTTGAGTCTTTTTTATTACTTTACTTTATTTCTTACTTACTATAGCTCAGCTCAAATCAACTATCTTAAATGTCTAAATTTGAGTTTGTCCCAATTCTTACCTGCAAAACTGATGGCATTCCCATCAGCCTCAGATGTACTTGGTTTCATGCCACTAAGAAAATGTTAGCATGCTAACACGATAAACTATGTAGGTTTACATGGTAAACATTACGCCTAACGTTACCGCTAAACAGTAGCAAGTTAGCAAGGTCAGTGTGAGCATGTTATAGCAGCTCAAAGCACTGCTGTAGTGCTGTTTATTAACTTCTTTTTTGGCCTGTGTTGTTGGCTTGTACACTGTTGTGTGTTTTTGTGCGCTCACAATGTTCTGTGTTCTGCTGTACCGGCTTAGTTTTATGAAGGACTGAAGCATGCAACTGTGCTAGTTTTGGATCACTAGAGCTTCAATACAAAAACTATTATGCATCATAATGAAAATAACTTTAGCCCTCATTTTTTCTTGTTACTTCCATTTCCTTTCCTTCTCCATCTCCCTCTCCATCTCTCCCACAGTCCCTGCCTGTCCCCCTTCTTCCTTTTCTTCCTGACAGATGACTGAATCTTATTTACTCTTTTGACAGGAGTCATCTGGGCCTGTCAGGGCTTTGATATAAATCAGTTTGGTCTGGATTGGATTTCTCAGCATTTGTCCTCTCCACAATGAGAAAGAAAATATAAATGGAGCTCTGAAGACCCCTCCCTTCACTACCTAGAGGTCATAGAGGCAGGCATTTTCCTTCTCTCATTCCCTCCTTATCACTCTCCTTTACAGTCGTACCCTCCCTCCTCTGCTTTATAATCCCCTCATATTTAAGAGTTCTGTCCAGTTTCTCCTGCTCCCTTGATTTTACTCCCTCCCCCATTTCAGCCTCTGCATCTTTTCTACTGACTCACCCCTTCCCCCATCCTGCTCCTCCAAATCTCTTGTTCCCTCTCTCTCTCTCTCTCTGCTGTGAGGTAATTCAGAGAGGGTTGGTACAGGGAGGACAGTACAGTGCGAGTGGTACAGTGAGAGGGAGTGCCAGTCGTACCCCTAACAGCAATGCCACGCCATCTGCAGCTCTGGCACATAACGTTCCCACGGCTCTGCTCCGGCCACCTCTCCAATGGCAGACGTGCATGCACAGAGGGGAGGAAAAACACTAACCTAACCTCACCAATCAAACCTCTCTCCAACCATCCCCCCATTTCTCACCCTCACATGGCATCTCTTCTCTCCTCCATCCTTCCACGAACACACTGCAAAGCACCTCTCCCAACAGCTTATACAACCCTGCTTTCTCCTCATCTTAACCCCTCTATCTTACGTTCTTCTCCCCATCTCCTTTCGTCCTCATGCTCTTCCTCTGCCTTTATCTCATGCACCCCACCACGTCCCCTGGTGATGGAGCTGGCAGGAGATGAAAGGGAGGAGTTTTCTGTTCTGTTCTGCTTTTGTAAGCAGGCAGTGACTGTTCACTGGGAGTGGGTTAGAGTGGACTGGTGAAATCATTCCGTCTGTGGTGTTACACATCGCTGACGTTATTCTGAATGCAGGCCTCCATCTGAGGCAAGATTGGGCTTAGAGGCTGTGATGTGGTGAATCTTCAAGAGTGCTGATGAAGTGGAGCAATAGCACTATGTCTTATGAAGGACCCTATGGCGAAGGAAGGACTTTTATTTTTGGTCCAGCAGTAACAGATGTTGATGTCACCATCAGGCTCATTAAAGGCTCATTTAAGAGCTGTTAATTGCATGTCATGGTTCAAAAGTTCATTGATGGTCTCAGTCAGATGCCGCTGAGGCTCTCAGTACAGGACACATGTTGGGAATTGAACACATTCAGATAAAGAAACATTACGTGGTGCTTCAAAATGAGGTGATTTTCCAAAGCGTTGTGGGCAGAAATGGATGTTGATGTTTTTGTTACAGTGTTTTGGCCAAATTTAAGTGTGATACCAGTTTTACTGATGCAGAACAACACTTAAAACGCATATCTTTATATTAACAATGAATAAAATTACTATGTATAATGTAAAAGGGGGGTTGGTCACAGTAACAAACCCTCAGTTATCACCTGACTCTGCAATTCCCCTCAGCTCTAAAGGCACCTTTCAGTTTTCTCAGGTCACTGTTTTGATTTTCCAACCCACAACTTGACCATTCTCACTGCTCTCATAGCCCAGACAAACGTCGTGACTAGCTGGTGAACAAAGTGGAACAATTAGCAGGCAAAAAGCTGAAATATGTCCCTCATGAGTTGGTAGAGACCAGAAAGTCGACTCCAAACCAGTGATAATGTTGCTGAATGTGTAAATAGGTAATGGTTTGCTGACACATTCAGTATATTCACTTTAAAGGTGATGATGCAGCCAAAACCCCCATCAATTATTGCCGGTCATAAACTTTGATCATCATCTCAGCTAAACATAGAGGTAGTTCAGAGTAGTCTCTGGTTCTCAAGAACAGTCACTTTTACCTGAATCTTGTGCTATAAAATCCTCCAGTCCAACAGGCTGTCATCTCTAAAGATATGCTCACCTCTCCTCTACAGTTTCTAATTGGCACATTAGCAGAAATTACATTTAAATTAGCACATTCTCACAGGCAAAAATGGTGCGTTTGTGTCCAGATGTGAATTTAGCTGTGACAATTATTTTCATTACTGATTCATCTGCTTATTAGTCTCTCTTTTACATGATCAATCATTTCTCCAAAAATATCAGAAAATAATAAAACATGGCCATTACAGAGTCCTAGAATGCAGCTGACATTTACAAATTGATTTGCTTTGTTTTGTCCGACCAACTGTCAAAAACCAACCAGTTTCTTAGCCACACTGTCACCTTGTGCTTGTATCCCACAGCTTGTGGTTTGGACATATCGTATTTCCTAAAGAACAGGAAATTGTAACTGAATGTGAAGTTTACTGTAGATAAACAGTGAAAGCCCAGTGGGTCTCGACAGACATCAGAGGGAAAAAGGTTTGTTGACTGTCTGTAAATGTCTTACTGGAGTTAAATTATCCAGAATGTAAATACAAAAGATCAAGATCATTATGTAAAATTTGAAACCCACATTTTTCTTAGTTTCAAATTCATGTTTGTTTCACTGCTGAAAGAAAAATGTTTGTGTGTTTACTTTCGTTCCTTTAACAATTTTTTTAAATGTGATGAGTGGGCGTAAATTGCTGGATCATCATCATGGCGAACAGAGCAACTGTGAGCTGCAGCAGTTGAATAAAAAGGTGGATGGTGTTACGAAACAAACAATTCCACTCATCCCCTCCTGCTGCGTCTTTCCCAAGGCTGTGACTTATGACTCATTCACAGATTGAGCCAGTCAGGAGGAACAAAGGGAGAGTTTAGGCAGAGATCAGACAGAGCAGAAGTTAATGAAAAGTCAGACTGATCGCTCTCACAACGGGATCGCACCATCCTGCTCCCCGTTTCATTCTCTGTGCTCTCTCTAATGTGCATCTGATTAAAACTTACCACGGCTTCTACACCGCTTGATACAAGTTGGTCTAGATGTGCCGTTTTAGGAAACAGCTGTTCCTGTTGTCGAAAGCGCTTGTTCACGATCGATATCAGGGAAAAGAGCAAACAAACTGCAGTCACATCTGTTATTTCTGTATGTGCCTCACAGTGTGTTTGTGATGGTGGGTGGATGGATGGCTGAGGCGGGCTGGCAGGCAGTCTGCCTCTGGCCAACATGTTGCACCACTGTGAACTGCGACAGACACAGACGGTGGTGGTGGTGGTGTAACCCATTTAGATATAGCCCTGCAGGGACACACAGACTCAGGGTGTCTCCTTAACAAGGCCAGCAAATAGGACATTCATCATCCATCGTCTTTGTGTTTGACACAATCAGGTGATGTTACTCTTGGTGCTGATTCTTATTTCTTTGTTTCGCGGCTCTTTACCCACTTTAACTCCCCTATATAACGTTAAAAACTCATATTTTCACTGTTGCCGACACATCTCCTTCCTGAATTATTTCCCTTTTTCTACAAAACAGAATTTAGTCTCTCTGCTCTGCTCTTACCTTCCTCTCATATTCTTTCCTCTACTTATATCATCCTATCTCAGGATGTTGAAGTGGTGGTAGAGTCACTCAGTATTCAGTAAAAAACTTCACTCACCGACATTTTAAAATGATGTTATGACTGACACAAGACACCAGTGAAGCAGCAAAGCTGCACTGTAAAAAGATTTACAAGTTAAAGTCCTGATATGAATGTCCAAGTATTCTCAGCAACATGTAGTTAATTAGCACTTAATGAGGAAAACAGAAAAAAGGTCTTACTATTATATATAGTATAATAGTATTGGATTATTATTACTATATAAGTAGCATTTTACTGTTCGTTGAGGCAGAGCTTATTTTAACAATTTCATATATAGCTTCATATTTAATCTAGTGAAACAATTATTCTTATTGCTGATTATTTTCTTAATTGTTTATTCATTTTGTCAATAGATACCGATCATCATTTCCTACAGCAAATGCTTTGTTTTATTTGGCCAACCCAAAGACTTATTATCATGCATGACAAAGAAAAGCATCAAATTCTCACATTTGAGAAGCTGGAACAAGAGAATATTTGTCATTTTTGCTTGAAAAATGAAAATTATTCATTTCAAAATAGTTGCTGATTAATGTCAGTTATTTAATTGATTAATTGCAGCAGCTGTAGCTTAATCATGTTTTGTTGGAAATATTATTATATAATAAGTAAAAGTACCTTAAAATTGCACTTACACAAGCACTAAATGTACTTATTCACTTTCCAGCAATGCAAGGCACACAAAAGCAACAGAAAAGGCTTGACCTCACCACAAGAAGTCAGGACGATGAGAAAACACACAAATGCACACGCACACAAATACACTCCACTTAAACAAAATCAGCAATGTCAGCAATGGGTACAGAAAGAATGGCAGGACGAGCAGCGCTGGAAGCAACTCCCCTTCCCTCTTACACCACACACACACACACACACACACACACACACACACACACAGCACACAGACATAAACAGTCTCTACATCTCTGTTGCCGAATGCTGTTCCTAAGGCCTGTGAATGCTGAGGCAAACACACACACACACACAAACACATACACACACACACTCTGCTTGTTGCTCTCCCATCATACGTCAGAGCCACAGACAGCCGGGCCAATGAAATGGCAGCTCCTCACTCATAACCACGGTGACCACCGTCTGCCCAGCAGAACTCTGGGCAACCAGGTGGAGCTGCACAACAAAGACCTGCAGGTGGATTACTATGGACCCAATGAGTCACTGCTTAATTTCAGCTAGTGAGAGAGTTACTGAACACAGAGAATTTTTAAATGGGCCTCTCTTACATCTAGAGACTATTTTTGATCTATCTTTCAATATTTAACAGCCATTTTTTTTTACTAAATGAATCAGTGACTCTGTAAAGGTCAGCAGGGGCCACAATAATCTCATTAACCTGTTCAAGGCAATACTTTGAAAATGAAACCATTACCATGTCTACCACATTTTCCGACATCTGACTTTCACCTGAGGAATGCAGTGGCTGGATTAAGTTTCACTCATTAAGATATGCAGAGTTGGGATGGGAGATTATCACAGCACTATTTTTGATTTGACTCCTCTGTAAAAAAAAAAAAGATCTCACTCTCAGATTACCTGGTTAAATGGGTATTCACAGAATAGTTACTAAAGCATTCAAAATAAGAAGGCAAAACATGAGTCACCTCCATCTCTGTGAGTCAAATGTTTTTGTAGTGTGTTCTGGTAGAACCAAATGCTTCAAATTCAAACATTTCAGGCCATCACACAGTACCAACAGAGACATCTGATCAGCACTAAAATTACTCTGCAGCAGGACAACGACCGCAGACATTCAGACAAGTCATAAAGAACAAGGAGTCCTGCAACAGATGGTCTGGCCCCCACAGGGCCCAGAACAACATCTTGGAGTCTGGGATCACATGAAGAGACAGAGTAAATCCACAGTTTAACTGTGACAACTTCTCCAAGACGCCTTGAACAACCTACCTGCTGCGTACCATGAAAAAAATGTACACAAATGTACCAAGGAGAATTGGTGCTGAGAGGGCGGCCACACCACATACCGATTTGATCCACTGTCCATATACGTCTTATTGTCACCATTAAGACCAAAACAAAGAAAGAATTTATTCCACTGACATGTACTGCACATGCAGCCAAACCCTGATATCTTCTTCCTCCATGTCATAAAGCTCCACTGCCGTACAAAAACTATTTAAAAACACATCCACGAGCCACAGTTTCTCTAGGTGACATGTTCTTTTATTACCACAAATATTGGCACTGTGGTGTAGATTATTTTGAGTCACTCCCACATACACTGTCCTGCTGTAAACACTCACTACAGCACCAAACGTATATTAATCCACTGCTTAAAATAGTTCCAAATAAATGCACAGTTTACTCTTGTTTGAGCTATTTGAATATGAGGAACTTACTTGGTCTGTTTTAAAAACAAAACTTTGTTCTTTTATTTCTTTTTTAAGATTTACATACTTCAGTAGAAACCAGTGAGCTGGGGTTTGAGACAAACAGGGGAAGGAAGCTGGAAAATACTGAGACTAACATATTGTTGGCTTTGGTCTTTTCATGGGAATTGCTGACAGTAGCTCATGGCACATTTTAGATGAAGATATAGCCACAAGGGAAATGCACATGGAGACATGAAGCAAGAAATAAATTAAACTCTCAGTATTTCTGTAAAAATTGTGGTACTAAAGAATAAAAAAACAGAACAGCCACACATTATATTACAGCCCACAGACCCCATCACTGCTGTGTAATCAAAACTAATTAAAACATTTACTAGATTCTTCATTAAAAACAAGTCATGTTCGATCCATCTACATCTACATTACCTTCTACTTTTATAAGGTAATGATTGAAACCTTTTATAACTTCACATTTATAAAGGTATGTTTGTTTTCTACTCCAGTGGACCTGTTATGTGCTGCTGCAGTGCTGGATGAATACACCTGCTAGGGACAAATTTTCAAAAGCCCTCTTTGTCCTTATTCCAAATCATACAAATGAAGTAGAAGACGACATAAATAAATGCCTTAAGTGTGGTTCTAGCTGTTTGTGAAAGGCACAACTGTAAACTGAGAACCTCCTTCCTTCCTTCTTCCATTTTCCCCTACACATCCAAATATTGTTTAATGAGTAAACATTATATATAGTTGGTATTTTACATTACCCAGTAAAGGGGTAAAAGATGTGTGGGCTGTAATATAATTACTCTTTAAGTGCACAATAAGAACGAGGTTGTTCAAAAACCTCAGCTTGCACCCCATAGATGCCCAGTATCAAAAATAAGAGTAGAATTTATTTCTCCTTTCCTTTAAAATGCCCAATTGTTACTCCCTTGTTCCTCATAGTCTCATTTTCCTCCACTGCACTCTATATTTAAGTATCAGAGTAAGTAAGTATCAAGGGCTGTATTATAAAGTCTTTATCAGTGCACTGTCTTACCAAAGCACATACGTTACTGTTGTCCATGTAAACATTGGCACTGGTGGCAACGCCAGGTTGAAGTGAGGTTTCTTTGTGTGTCTACGTGTGTGTGAGTGCGCATGTGCACACACTCTTATTTGAGGCAGCGGTGAGGGGAGGGTATGAGCAGCATTAATACAACAACAGGGAAAAGGCCCAGTCATGGTTGCCATGGTAAATATGGCCCCCTGTCGCGTGCTAGCAGTCCCTTCCTCCCCGCTCCTCCCCCCTTTACTGCTCTCTACTGTTCCTCTCCATGCTGGTTTTTTCCTGTTGAACCACTCTGACTTCCTTTCTCTGCTTCTGTCATTTACACCATATCTACAGCTTCTCTCCTCCCTCTTTCTTCCCTAATTCCCTTTTTTTCCCCTTCTTTATTTCGCTTTCCCTCCCCCTCGTTTTGCCTTCCCTCCCCCATCTTTCCTTCACGCCACAGTGGCCTCCCTACAGGCTCCAGACAGGCCCTGAATGCTGCGAGGAAAGAGGCGACCTTCAATGCATCATGACAGGCTGACCGCACCGCGCCTGGCACACGGCAACGAAACACAACATCACCACTGCTGCCGCCGCCGCACTCATGACCCAAAATCTCAACGTTCACATAAGTGGTGATGTGATAAAGGTGATGTAGTGCCAGTGTGTGGCATTCATCATCATCATCATCATCATCATCATCATCATCTCCCTGTGGATGCCAACATTCATCGTGATCAGCTGTTCACACATGCTGAGCACATACTGTGGCCATAATTAAGATTTTACAGCAGAGCTACGACCATACATTATTTATCATTTTTCTTTAATAATTACAATAACAATATGTGTATTTATTCATACAGTAAAGCTCTTTGTCATTTAAATCAACATAACAAATCTAATTAGACATTTTCACTGATTACCTTCTGAAATATGCAAGAGTGCTTAGTGATAAATCCAGCTTGACTTCCCATTACGGTGAACGGTGTCTAGTCAGTTTGATAAATGATTTTCCTCCACCTCTGACACTGTACACTGTAAGAGTACAGTGTAATATGGGAAATACTATCTAAAGAGAAACAGCAGGTCTTATTTCAGTAAACTTATATCACCTTACACGTAGATGTTAATTCCTGCCATCTGAAGATTTATTGTTGGGCTCCCACTGACCCCGTTACACACAGTTTCATTATTTCCCCTGACACCCAAACCAACAAGTTCTCTAGAGTATGATTGATTATTTGGTTAATAGATTAGTTGATTGACAAAAAAAATTAACTGGCAACAGTTTTGGTAGTCGATTAATCATCCAAGTCTTTTTTTTAAAAGATAAAATGCTAAAATTTCACTTGTTCTAGCCTCTCAAATGTGACATCTGTGCCATTTTACTCAGTTTTCTCTGACAATAAACTCAACATGTTTGAGTTTTTCACTGTTGGACAGACAAAAACAAGAAGTAACACTACGTTGCCTGAGGTTTCCTGTGTGTTAATTATTTGAAACAAAGAAGCAATTTAATAAAACATAACACAAGACAAGTTCAGCCTTAAAACTAGAATTTTACCCTCTTTAAAGACCAGGGCCACAGGGTAGAGGATGGAGGACTCGACATGGCTGAGGTTATATTTCACTGGTGCAAATTAAACCATTAGTCGATTAATTAACTAGTATCTGCAGAGGATTAATTGGCAACTATTTCAATAATGAATTAATCCTTTAAGTCATTTTTCAAGCACAAATGCCAACTGTGTCCTCGTCCCAATCTCTCCAGTGTCAGGATTTGCAGCTTTTTTCTGTTTTTTTTGTTTGTTTGTTTGTTTGTTTTTTGTTAAATCAATTTAACGTGAATATCTTTAGCTGGTCAGACAAAACAAGACATCTGATGAAATCATCTTGTGATTTAGAAAATTGTCGTGCACATTTCTCAGTACTTTCTTACATTTTGTTGATTAAATGATTGAGGAAATAATTGCTAATTAAAATGATTATTTATTACAGCTTTAGAAGCTTGAACTTGAGTACTGACATGAGATGATGGTGTAAATACTACAGCGACAGACCAGCGGTGAGCTAATCTTTTCTAACCCTGTAAGTGACTGCAAAGTGCTACCATTATCCTCAGCCTTACATCACCCATCACCCTCCTCAGCTATTGACATTATAACACAACCGCATGGTGAACTTGAGCTCATGCATTCATAATGAAAACATGTATACATGAGGCTTTTGGCCAAGTGACTTCTGTCTTATTTTCTTTGCCTCAAACTTTAACAGTAGTGAGCTACATATTCACTTGAAATAATGATGAAATCAATGGACGAGGCAGCAATGTGCTGAAAAGAAATGGCAGATAAACCATTTGAGAAGCTGTGTAAGAGCCTGAAATTGGCATGGCAATGATAGGATGTGTTCATTTAACAGTGACATTTCTCTGTAATGGCTGGCAAATGGCCTCACCAGGCTAAATAATGCTCTAATTTGGTCAGACAGTGCACACACATCCCCTCCCCATTTATTCCCCATTAAATCTGCACCCTATACTGTTTGGCAGCTGGCTAAGACACACCACGATCTATTTCTGCATTCTGACAGACTAACACCAGTGTTATTTTCACCTGCCTCTGCACAAGAGAAACCCAGCACCTGCAGAAATACCTACAGCCCACCAGCTTGTGTAAACCCGATGAACCGGAACGAACAATGGTGTCAGCAGTACTTCAAGGCTACAGAGGTCTGAGTGTTTTTGTGGGGGTGTACCGGTGCCGCTCACCTGTCAGGCTGTCGTAGCACTCGATCTCGGTGCTCTCCACGGCTCTCCGCTGCTCCTCGGTCAGCTTGGCTGCGGCTTGGTTCAGCAGGTTTACCTCGGAGCCCGTCGTCCCGTCGACAACATGCACCCCTTTGAGCTGCAGCAGCGCCCGGTGGTACTTGCCTATCGCTTCCCGAAATTTCTTCTCCTTGTAGCAGCGATGACCCTCCACCTTGAAGTCGATGGCTTTCTGGATCTTCGCTTCCATCTCCATCTCAGCCGAGCCGGCGCGATACCCACCACCACCGCCACCACCACCACCGCCGCCGCCGCCTCCTCCGTCTCCGCCGGCGGCCGCTGCCAGGCTCCGGCCGCCGGTCTCCGGGTAGCTTTTTAGGCTCTTTATCTGGTGCTGCTTCGCTTCCATGTCTCTCAGTGAAAGCGGCTGGAGCGGGCCATGGTGCTCGGACACGAAGGTGTGTTTCGTTGGGGAGGACCGGAGCAGCGTGCTGTGCATAAAGGATGCGGGTTGGAGCGGCAAAGACGGCTGGGCAGGCGGCGGCACTGGAGAGACGACGAGCCTCGAGAAACAGCCGAGAAAACGGCTTTAGAAAGGTCTCCGGTTTGTAGCTTGTGCTTTAAGAACAGATGTAAAAGAAATGTAAACGCTGCTTGTGTTCATAAATAGACAAACAAGGCTTGAACAGCTGGTAGAAACATCCTGAATCCCCCCCCTCAACCATCAGTTTTCCAACCGTGGAGAAAAAAAAATTCCGCGAATCCTCGCGCGCTGGTCCTCTCGCGGAAGGATGCTCGGGTAGATTTCTATGGTAGCAGCCTCCGAGGCACGCGCAGCTTCAGCACCACAGACAGCGCACACACACGACAACCCCTACCGCAAAGCATTGTGGGGGGAAAAAACAGAAGTCGTGAGGCGTTGCTGCAGTCGAGATTTTACATGGCAAAAAACGAAAAAAAAAAAACGTGCAGAAATGTCCAGAAACGGTCGATTATTTGTCAAAAACGTGTCACATTTTCGGAAATTAATATGAAACAAGTACAGGAATTCTAAACTAATACTTGTGTTTACATAAATAACAGCGTATTTGCATATTTATTGGACTATTAGGCAAAGGTTACGCTCTGACACTAGTAACAGTCCCCTGATATTCACTATATTTTAAATGATGAATTAACAGCTTTATAAAACATTTCAGATTACGTCATTCCCATTGTTTGGAAGTGGACACTCCTCACAGTAAAACAACAGGCCGATGCAGGCTAATTCAGTTTTTACTTTAGATGCTATCCCCTCTATAAACATCAGATTATGGCCAAACTGGAGCGACTGATGACTTCAGATGATAAGGTTTTCAAGGAGATGGAGAGCAGGAGGCTGCAGGGAACAGAGGAGGACAGGCAGGAGGAGGAGGAGGAGGAGAGAGAGCGCGACCTCAAGGGGCCAGAGCGTCAATTACACTCATTTTTGATGCGGTGGTTGGGTTCATCTAAAGCCCGTAGTGGTGGAGAAAGTATTCAAGTACTTTACCTAAGAAAAAATACCAATATTACACTGTACAAATACTCTGTTACAAGTAAAAGTCCTGCATTGAAAATGTTAGAAAAGTAAGAGTATGTAAGTATAGTCAGCAAAATGCACTTTAAGTATTAGAGGTAAAAACTCAATACAGACACTGTGAGTGTTAAACAGTAGTTTATCATAACTTATGAAAGCAGCGTTTTCTCTTGTAGTTGGTCAGATGAAGCCATTAAAAAAATAGTGTTTATTATTAGCTAGACTGCAACTATTACTGCACAATTCTCCTGAACCCAAAATAAAAAAAATAAATAAAATAGTGCAAACCTCAAAAATACTAAAAATGAAAATGAAAATGATCAAACTTCTTAAAAAGCAAAGCATCTGACTTTCAATAAGTTTGATAATTTAATAATAGCTCATATTGTTTTGTATTTTACATGAAAAACGACAATTTTTAAAAAACAAACAATTATCAATTGACTAATGAAACAACTGATTGTTTAAGCCCTACTTGTATTTACCATCAGGTAGTTTAATTTATAACAAAGCATCACATGTCATAAGCTCTCTATATGTTAAGTAAGGCTGTCAAATAACCATGGTGGAGTAAAAAGTACAACACTTCCCTTTGAAATGTAGTGAAGATGAAGAGAGTTGCATAAAAAAAAAAAAGTAAAGTGTAAGTACCTCAAACTGGTACTTAAGTACAGTAATTGAGTAAATATAACCTACTTTCTCAGCAAAATTGTCCGATCTTTGCCAGGTTGTTGTCTTATTTCCCCCAGATTTATAAACTGATTAATCTGATCCATCAGAAGCAGCACACACAAACGGACGCCTCACATGAGGTTAATTCAGTCCAGCAGCAGGATATCTTCTCAGTGATGAAAAGTCACATAAACATATGTGGTGTCACATCCATATTTGTTCCCTGGTTCAAGGATCAGGGACCTGTCGTGTATCAGCTCCTCCTGGGTGAACTGTCATTTTGACTTCAGTCAGCACACAGATAAAAACTTCACGCTACAGTACGTGCAGGTGTTGGGAGTACAGCCAAACACTGACAAGAACAGCGCCATCCATTCTCTCCATATGCCGCTGTCAGAGCTGTAGTGATGAGACACTACAGTTGTTCTGATTACTGGCAGCTGTTTGGTAAATATGGAGGTGGTGATGCCAACTGATTGTATTACCTTTTAAAAAGTGTCATAAAAGAGTAGTTCAATTTCTTACTGTGGGGACATTTAGCTTGGGCTTCATTACAGGATTAAAAACCATGTAAATAAATATACAGCACAGACATATTACCACAAAAATAAATAAACACAAAAACCTATGCAGTGTTTTCCAGAGTTTTTGTCAACAGAAAAGCTTTTTTCTTCTGATAATTCAAAAGGATTTTAGAGCCCTGAAGAGGGAATGTATGCAGCATTTCACAAGAAAAAAAAAGGTTAACATATCTTTGTGTACACAAACATCCTTTTCTTATTTCTTTGATCGTCAGTGGACCCTTCAGGTTTTTTGGGAACCTTTTTCAGGGTTTAATACCCAGAATAGTAACTACTGGCCAAGACAACAAACAAACAACATGCATCAGTCCACTCATCCAAAACACAAGCACATACTCAAGTGGTACTGAAAATGTTATGTTTTGATCCTATGAAGCTTTACTGCCAGAGACATAAATGAATGTTTAGGATGGTTTGGTTCACACAGAGTAACCTTACATTTTGCACCAGAAGCTGGAGATCAGCTCAATAAGGAGAGATCAAATGGACGTGAACGACAAAACTCCACTGATGTGAAGCATCTTCATTAAGTGTACACGCATATGAAGATGGAAGATGGAACAGGAAAAATAAATAAAAGCAGAATGATTCACCTCTGAGAGGAGAGAGAAACAGCATGTTGTGAAACATAATGCACAAGAAAATTGAACAGTAATCATAGTGAGCAATAAGGAGTCGCCTCACCCATATGGGAAGAACTTATTAGGATATACGATGCAGAGGGATAACCTGAGATAAAAGCTAGAGGCCACTGCGATGTTGTCGTGCCATGAAGGCCAGAGGAGAGTAATGATAGTATACGATCAATGTTAGAGGGCAGTAGAGAGATAGATGATGGCCTGTGATGAAGGTTAGAGGACAAGGAGAGAGGAGCCAGCAGGAGGACACAGGGAAGACATGGGTTAAAAACAATGCAGCATCTGAAGGAGTGGACCAGTTAGACATTTGAATATCACTGATATATAGACTTAGACTTAGACAGACTTTTATTGTCATTCAGTATGCAGCAAGTGTATACAGAGCGAAATTTAGTTTGCATGAGCCTCAGTTTTACAGTTTCAAGTGCAATATATATATATATATATATATATATATATATATATATATATATATATATATATATATATATATATGTGTTGAAGTTTGTGAAGTTTGCACTAGATGTGTTCAATACATGTAGCCTACACACAAATGTCTCTCAACAGATGTCCAAACTGAAATGACTGACTGATAAAGAACTGGTGACTGATTGTTGTGCCTTTGGTTGCTTGGCTGGCTGGTTGGTCGGTTGTTTGTTTGGTTGAAATATATTTCAATATATTTCAAATATACAAACAAACGGGGACTAAGGAAACACTGAGATAATGATGATGGTTGCATCGTCTGCAGGCCTGTTTAGTTGAATGTATACTTCACCATCAAACAGAAATCAGCTTCACCAGGCGATGAGCAACAGTCTTGACGCAGAGTCTGACTTACCTCAGTCCTCGAGAGATGCCTACCTGGAGGAGCGCAGTGTAGGAGAGATGTTGGCAGCCTGAGAAGCACCAGAGCAGAAGTGTCGGAGGCCATGGAAAAATGGCGAGGAGGTGACGATGGCTGAATCTGATCTGGATCAATGTTTAGAACTTATTTATTGGATAGATCTGGAGGGGCAACGCGTGAACTTCCGACTCTAGCTGGCCGATCTTCCTCGTGATCGTCGCCTCATCAACAAGAGCGCTGAAAGAAACTGAAACAACTGAAAAGGTGAGCAGTGCACGCGCGCAGGTGAGTTTTTAAGCGCTCTAGCACGACTGCGCGATGTTAGGTGTCAAAGACCGGCGGGTTTAGTTGCAGTGATACTTAAAGAAGGGCATCCAATGATTGATTGGCTGGAGGAACGTGGGCAGAAAGATCATTGGTCAGATAAGGTGACATCAGGATTGTGGCTAAAGGTAACTAACAGCGTGGGAGAGAGGAAGTGACAGAGAGAAACAGATCAGAGTATAAAGCCAATAATCAATCGAGGAAAAAGACAGAACATTGGAGAAGAGATTTTCCCTAGTGAACTTTCACCAAAGCTTCAGTACAAAGGATTTGGGTCTGACAGTATTTTTAGCACAGGCTGCTCAGTGAATACCTGGAGAGGTTTCTAATCTTTGCTATGATCTGTTGGTTTGGTGATCTCAGTCTGAATAACACAAGCCTACTGGAAATAAAATAGTACATGTGTGGGCTACTGTAAAGGTGGTGTGACATAATAAAAGATCTTTGCCAGTTACATCAAATGTTCACCATCAGGACACTGGTTTCAGCCTCAAGAAGATGCACTAACAAACATGTGAGGTGTTTTATTTCATAATTACTGGCTTTTTAAACTAAATGTGATTTGGCCTGTCACCAGATGTGGATATGACTATCCCCTGGTTTCTTGCCTTGATGTTTCTGCTGACATGCTGAAGTGCTTCAATATTTTTTGTATTGCTGTATTTTACTATGCGTTACATTAACGCACATCCGGACAATCACTGCCACCTTCTAACATTTTTGCACTCTACACTTTACACTTTATACTTTACTTTACTTTTTAATTATGTATATTTATGTTTCTTGTAAATATAGATCTTGCTTCTTGCTCTTCACTCTTTTCTTTTACTCTTTGTCCTTTAGCACCAATATACCAAGACAAATTCCTTGTATGTGCAAACTTACTTGGCAATCAAGTCTATTCTGATTCTGATTCTGATATTATTGACTGCTGTCTGTGAACTGGATTGTGTCTTTGGGTCATAAAAGTCTTCCTCTAAGGTTATAAAAACAGCATGAATTTGTGCTTAACACCATTTATGTAAAACACGCAGTTATTCAAGATGGTTGTCAGTATGCACATAAAGGAACCCTCATGTCTGATGCAGAATACAGTTGAATGTCTGCAAACCAAGTATGTTTCCTATTTCTACCCATGTACTGAGGAGGATATAAAGATGAAAATAGTTTGACAGTCCTGAAGATGTATTTAAGATCTAAGATACATTTCAGAGTAAAGAAGCATCTTCTGATCAAACGTGATTAAAATAACACTCTCATAGTTCAGTTGTTAGTATGCAGCCGCAGCCTCATTGTGAGATGAGTGGGTGTTTAATAGGTGTATTGATAAATGATAGGCTTAATGTTCCCAGGGGAATATAAATATTGACTTTGCTGTCACGTCGATACTTAAAAGAGTTGCAAAGCAGATTTTGTGCTATCGACGTGTCTTATTAATGTCTCCTTGACAGAAAGAAAACAGAACAGTAAAAGTGTTTGGACCCTTTTCCTCTTTTAATTATTTTCCAGTTACAACTGCTCCAAATTCTGTGACTTTTTTTTCTCCCCAGGATCATTAAAAAAAATCATGACAGTTTATGGTGCGTTTTGCTCTACTTTGTTCCTTAAAACAAACAAAAATTCATTTAACGATGATTTTAAACATTTCAAAATATTTACAGTGTAACAAAGTTCCGGTGTGAAGTCTGAAGGACCAAAACAGTACACAGGTGTTAATGACCCATACTGGCTAGGGTGAACTACAGTACAGTACCCCCCACCCCAACACCAGGCCTGATGGCATCTCTGAGTTTCCTTACATGGATACATGATACAAGAATGTCCACATAGAAAAATATGCAGCAGAACAGGTCCTGCGCTGTGCTGTGTGAAATCAACTCTAACAAATCTATACATTGCATTTCAAAATAAACAATATTCTAAGAGTTCAGTACTGTGGTAGTAAAAAATTGACTTGGGTGTCTTTAGCACAGAGGTGTGAGCGTCTACTCCACAAAGCCCAGAGGAAGGAGGAGGAGGACGAGGAGGAGGAGGAGGAGGGAAGGTGGTGTGGTGCTTCTTGATTCAAGTGTCTGTAGAGGTCATTCTGTGTGACCATTTGGATTTCCTTTTCCTGCTCATGAGTCCAGGGCAAAAGTTCAGAAGCCTTTCATCAACACTTTTCCTACTTTCAAAACATGATGCAGGCGGTAATTCTGAAGTGAAGGTAATGAGAAGAGAAAGATTTCACTGTCTCATGTCCAACTTCGTCCTGTTTTAATCTTGTGGGGAAAAAACCTTGATCTATGCCTTAAACGTAACTTTTTTTCAGAAATATTTAACTTTCAGGCAAATATCAACACAGTGATCACATGATTCATCTTGAGGGACAAGCAACATTTTCAACTAGTCAACGGTATTCATTCGAGAGGAATCTCAAAACAGGGAAGTTTAGGCAGCAGCATCCTTACATGTGGAGTTATGGGGTAAAATAAGAACCACCATCATGGCAGCTTGGTTGACGTCATGCTCATTACTTAACCTCACGAATATAGTTAAATATGTGTTCTAAAAAATAATAAATGGCAGATATGATCAAAATGTGATAAATAGCTTTTTGAATGAGCAACATAATACAATGAGAACTCAATGAGTTCTTTAATTAAAAGCTTTGCCAGTAAACAACTTTACTGATTTTCAAATGGCAGCATAATTAAAATGTTTTTAAAAAAGCATTTTTTTAAATCTACGAGTAACCCAAAAGCCATTAAAATCATTTTCACACTCAGGCTGAACAAAAAACAAACAAACAATCCAGTTAATAACAATCTGCAGTCCTGCGTGTAACCAGGACAAATGCAAAAAGGTGGTGATACAAATTCTATAAAGGAAGTACAGAAAGAGTCTGAATTGTGTTTATTTTTTGTTAGGTTCTCTTAGTGCCCAGTCTCTTAAAAACACTGACGGCCTTAACGTCCATTCGGGCCCCCCCAGAGTCTCCTCCTCCTCCTGCCACGGCCCCGGTGCTGCTGCTGACCTTGGAGCTTGCTATGGTTGGCCTCTCCTGGGCTCTGGTGCTGGTCACTCTGTTGTCCTGCGTGTCAGCGGGCGTGGGCGACACAACCGTGTTTGAGTGTGTGGCAGGGAGCTTGCCCAGTCTCTGAAGCACACTGATCTTGGCAGGAGGGAGGCCATTGGGAGAAGAAGAAGAAGAGGAGAGGAGGGGAGGAGGGGGTGGGAGTGTCAGAGGGAGGTAGCTTGAATTTTCCTCCCAGGCGCCGCAGGGTGGTCGGGGCAGGTTTTGTGGCCGGCTCTTTCTTCTGGGAGGGAGGGGGTTTCTTGAGGACGCCGGCATACTGGAGGACAGAGCCCTCTCCGTCACTGTCCTGGTCGTCTACATCCATGTTTCCCGCCCTCGGCCTGTCTTCATCCCCTCGGTCGAGGCGACTAACGAACACACCGGTGGGCTGCCGAAACATCAGCATTAGGAGCAAAGAACGTATCTTTATCTTATCACAACAAGCTACGATATACTGACGTCTCACCTTGTTATTGCTTGTTGTTGTGTCTGACTTTGATTCAGCCCCAAGCCTTGCAAATACAGAGGTGCGTTTCAAACCTTTATAAGGAATGGAGTAATAAAAACAAAACAAAAATTAACATGACAGCTTGACAGTGATGGGGTTGGTTCATGTTTTCATAAATCATTTAACAAAGAACAAATAATCAGCTAAAAAAAAAAAAAATTCTACATTATCCTGATCGTACCAGAAGATAGAAATTGAAGAAAATCTTATCACTAATTTTGTGCTTACCAACAGTATTTTAAGATGAAACGGCTCAGAGTGCTGCAGTGTGCAACAGTCTGACTTTTACCAGGTTTTATTAAAATGGGCTCTAATGTAACAGTTATCAGCTGTGGTGCTGTAGTAGTTCACTAGATTCTACACCTACAGTGAAGATAAAAGAAAAGAATGATTTATTTCCACAAGCTAAAGTTGACAAAATAAAAATCATAAACAACAAAAATGTGATAACTTAAACTCATCTTTGTTAGGGTTGTAAAATGCAGCAGACATCTGTATTTTATTCTTGTAAATATTCTATTTGACATTGTATTGTCCATGCATCTAGCTTTTATTTTGAAACTTCTAATGGGAGGTCTCCGTGTAAAGAATTAACTTGAGGTCTCTAATGAAATAAAAATGCATTTATAACCCTAACTGACAGAAGCAAACCTGACACAGAGCAAAATGGTTTTCTTTCATGAAATAAATCTGAACAGTCCACAGTTTCAGTGACAGAGCCCGCTGCAGAATTCATGCCATGGAAAAAAAAGAGACCACAGTCCAAAGATTTTAGGGTCAGGTAGACAGAGGAAAGAACAAGCAGAGTTTGACAGAGGGAATGATTGTCGTTGTATTAGTAAGAAAAGGGATTAAATTATGACAGATATGAATGAAGGTTAAACAGGCTCTGTTTATCAGCCCAGAGTCACCTGGTTCAGGTTTAGTATGAAAGAGCTCCATGTAAACGTTTAGTATTGATTAGCTGCAGTGAGAAACGGCATCATTTGAGCGAGGTGTCGGCGAGGCCACTGGGTCAGGCCTACCTTTCTTGGCCTGCTGGGCCAGGATGCGGCGTGTACGAGGTGTGGTGCCTTTGGGCATGTTGATGATGTACTTGCCTTCCATCTCGGCTGTCACTCGCCGGCGCTTCACTGCTGGCAAACCGTTCCCTTCATCGGCCGGCTGACTTACAACTGACAAACAAAGTGGTGGGTACATGGGGATTACACGTACGCAAAAAGGAAACAAAAAAAAAGACAGGACTTGTGGTTCCAGAGGGACAGGAAATAGGAGCTTCAGTGGGGAAAAGGTGTGATATCTACCTGCTTTGCTACTCTTGTTCGATTGCATGTTGGACACTGTGACGGAGAGGCGGTTGTCAGGTCGACGGGCTGGAGTGGCTGGCGGGGAGTCGTGGCTCAAGGCGTTGGCAATCATACGGGTGGCAGCTGAGAAAGAGACAGAAACATTCTTAAGTAGCTGTGATTCAGCTTGTTTCCCATAAAACTCTTCATCAAGACCAGATCAGAGGACAGCTGGGCCTAACAGTTGTCTTCTGAGACACGTGAAACCTTTTGAGACATGCCAAATTTAAAAGTGAGCATAAAAGAACATGTTGTGAAGAACTGAAGTAAGGCCTACAAACAAAGTGATGCAGTTTGTTGCAGTAACATTAGATGAGGCAGATTTACTTTATCCTCTATTGGACACAATTACCCTTTAACATGCCCTATTACCTGACATAGCAATGAGAAAATTACCTTGCTGTGTACAATTTTAGCCCCTTTCAGGTCCTCTGTCAAAATGAGACTGGAGAAGAAAATCTCTCAGTCAGTGCGTTTTAATTAGAACCACACCAGGTGTTAAAATGATGGCCTAAACGTAAACGTCATTTAAACTTCTGATCCAACATTTTTGTTCTGCTGGTGCCAAGTTTGTGTTTCATCTTTTTAATGCCACACAGTCTTTAACTTGACGAATGATACTGACCTAGGAACTGAGGTACACAGTGCTCAGTCTGCAGGATTTCAGTGAAAAATTAATCCTTGGGGAGTCAGGCTGCCACAAAACCTACGCTGTGTATTAATACCCATTGTTTTACTGCTGCAGGTGTAGCACCACATATTTTGGTTCTCCTGCTTCTCTCTTTCTCATAGCGCACTAGTTAACATCAGTGCAAATAATCATCACATGCACCACCACAAAGAGTCATTAGTGTCAACAGTTTGCTCAGTCAAATTGTTTATAGGTTTAATGGAAAAATATGTATATTTTGTGCACTTGTACATGTAATAAAACCATCAAATGGCACCAGTGTATTAATAACATTTTGTCAGGGGACGCATTGTGATACATCATCAATTGTTTGTCCCACTCTGATGGCTGACACTGAAGTAAACAGGAATCTAATGACATAAATGTTGTAGTTTGTGTGTTTACATGGAGCCCAGGGAAAACAAAATCCCATCAGAATAAAAGCCCAATCAGACTAAAATGCACAATGTGAACACCTTTAATCACAACTGAGTGGCCCATTCAGAGACAAATTTGATTCTGTTTAACAGAATTATGGTTTAAACCTTTTATATCCCACGTGAACAACAACTTTAGCTGCTCAATCTAATCCACTTGTCCCAGTTCTGACTCATGGCAGGTGCCACAAGTGGCTCATCTTCGCCTTGTTAATTACTGTGACATACTGTATTATGATACAACTGATGATTCATATCACTTCTGGAAATCCAAATAAAATCCAATAACATTTCAATCACAATCCACTTAATGCTTTATCTAGAAAAGTAAAATATTGTTACTTACGAGTTTTGGCAGTTCTTCTGAGCTCAGCTTGAACACTAGTCTGTCCTGAGGAGATGGCCTCTGTGGCCATTTTGCACATGTCCTGAAGATAGGAGGGCAAGAATACACATTAAGGGTTATTATAAATTTGCAGTCTAAGTCAATAACTGCATTCATCTGCAGAAGAAGAGAACTTCTCATTGTTCTCATGGGCACAAAAACATCAAACATGAAAGAAATGTTTAAAAAGTTGAAATGCTCTGGTGCAGTATCACAATAGTAGTGAATTGTATAAATGTCAAAATATTTGCAGCTGTGGACAGTTTTTGACCCAGTGGTTCATGGTTTTACCCACATCCTAAAATGTGCATTCAGCAAGATTTGAGCTAATGTTTAAATATAAAAACACTTTCATGATTTTCTTTGCACTCGCCTGCTCAAATGAAAATGTTTACAGTGAATCATTTTTCACATTTTATTAAATCAAAACAGTCTGAGCTCACCTGCCTGTACACCTGCTTGGCATGTTTAAGAATGGCAATGATGTCACCAATGACTGTAATACCAAGGTCCATCATGATGTCTTTGCTGAGGTCCATCAGCATGTTCTTCTGGATCCTGCAGATGCATTAACACATTAGAAAATAAACATGGGAGGGATTATATGAGTGCATATGATCAAAGCACAGCTGTGGGGTTAAAGTGTCAGGGTTAAATGTAAGACTCTTTAAGACCTTTTAAATACCACAGAGTGCATTTTAACACTTGGTCCATGATCATACAGGTCAAAATATGAAATTAATGAAATGTTTTACAACTTGCAGATACCTGATTGTATTATATCAGGCCTGTGAATAGGTGCTTTGGGTTACCTGTTGTCCACAAAGGACACTGCATAAGTGACAGCGAGGCCAGCTGGGATCCCTGCATCCTTAAAGAACTGAATCCACTCTGAGGTGGCTTAAGAGAAAGAAAGAAAGGATTTTAACAATAACACAACAAAGAACTGAAGAACACTCAACAACTGACAAAACCACTGACATATTTATAATTCATTTCATTCACTCTATTTCTCAGATTATTCACTGCTTAGTCTACAGTGTCAGAAAATGCCCACCACTTCCCACAGATGTATCTTAAATGCGCTTGTTTAGTTTGACCAACAGCCAAATACCAGTAAATGTTAAATTCACTATGAAATAAAACAGCAAAAACCAAAAAATCCACATGTGAGAGGCTGAAACCAGCACACAACAGCCCTTCTGTTTTATACATAACATACACAACTAAACAAAACCTGATTCAGTTTCTGATCCACTAATCAGTTAATAATTTCTGCGCTAATTGAGACCAAGGTAACAGCAAACTGGCCTCTTCAAAGTTAACAAAATACAGTTATAGTGTTGATATGGTGTGGTTCTGTGTACAACAGTAGACTACAGCGGCGGAGAGGCCTGGCACAACAGGCCAGAGGGAGACGTAAACCTGAGGAGACAGCAGTATGCTGAGGTCTAACACATGCTGACCATGGCCAGCTGGAGGTTATTTATAACACCAATTATGAAACGTCTTGTGGTTGGAGTATCAGATACGGTGTGAAGGGAGAGCACAACAGCTGCCACAACAATGGCTCTGCCCATCATGCTCTGACTGTTACTGATGAACTCACGGTTACACAGAGACAAAATTCACACTGTGGCTAAATTCTCGTTTGGCACTCGGACGCCTGGGTAATACAGAGCCTTCAAATATCTTGTTTTGTTTTCAGGATATTCAGTTTCAGTATCCGTGAGATATTAGAGAGAGAAAGGCAGAAAATCTTATCTCCTATATGTAAATATCTTTTGGGTTGTATTTGTTTAAATAAAAATCAAACCGTCTTAGGGTCTAAGATGCTAAATCAGGCATTTTTCCATTTTAAATAATCGCCAAACGATGACTCAGGAAAACAATACGCTGATCAATCGATAACGAAAACAATCGTTAGCTGAGACCACGATTTTAACAGTGTAAAACTAGATTAAAGGTTTGACACCATGAACCGGGTGTGTAACTGAATTACAAATGTGATGTAGACACACAGCTGGTTAGCTCATGTTAGCACAAGGGGATGGACCAACCAATCTAACCCATTCATACATTAACAGTCGCCAATTCATTGCACAGCTCTCCCACGGCTGTTTGTTTGATAAGTACAAGTAAAAGTTAAAGACAGCGTTGTGTTAACACCGCTTGTGTTAGCATTCTGCATTAGCATTGTAGCCGCAGCTACAGTCGTGAATCAGAAGGCGCTAACGGCCATCTGCGGCATCAACCGTGTCCAGAATTGGCTGTAAAAACAACAGACATGGTTCCTATTTCCCTCAGCGACTACATTTAAGACCGAAACACCGAAATATTTAAATTGTTGTCAAGTGGTGCGGTCGGCTAGCCGGGCCTTTATGCTCTCACCTGTTGTCACGGACGCCATGTTTACAACAAAGCGGTAGTCTGCGCTTCCGTGACGCAACTTCCGCCAGTAACCCGGTGATATTTTTTATTTATTATTTATGGACGCTAGAGGGCGACACAGACCGATGACTTACAATGACACTGTTGAGACTTCGCGTGTATTTGAACCACTCAATAGCAATGGAAGCACTACTAGAGAAAATGATCAGCAGATTAAACGATAACGAAAATTATACTAAAAAAATATGCATAGAAAATGCAGTCTAAACTCAAGTAACACAAATTGCAACTTAAAAATGTATACATATTCTATTATACATAGGTCAGAGCTCCGTGAAGGTCAAGGATTTAAAAGGAAGAGACATGTACCTTATAATATGTTGTTTATTTATATAATTTCTTCACAAATTCGAAATGAATAGCATTTGGTCAAACCATCATTAAAGGAGACAGCTCACCCAGCTTTTGCAGTCTAGAAACCGAGAAAAAAAACTTGGTCATGTAAACTTTTATAGGACAGCAAAAAGGGCCAGAAGCTGAAATATGGAGACAGAGGATCAGAGAGCAGGGACTGCAAAAGCGAAATGGCAAATATGTCATACACTTTGGTCCTCTTCAGGAGTAAAAACAAATGAAAATATAAAATAAGTAAACCATACTCTATAGTGATGTGCTGAGAACCAGTCAGTTATGTTGACTTTTATGCACCAAAAAAAAAAAAAAAAAAAAAAAAAAGATTTGATATCAGAGCACCTTCATGAGATAAATGACATTTGCCATCTAAGACTCACAATGTCACATTTAACACAAGTTCCTTTAGGCCTTTCACTGTTCTAACTTCAAAATGTATCAGATAATATGTTTTCTGTTTCCAAATGTGACACTTTGTAACACATTTGCTCTCAGAAACAAAGTGTAAATTGTTGCAAAAAACGGAATGTTTTGTCATAAAAGCAATGACATTTTGAAATGGAGGAACCTTGCTAGTCATCAGTAACTGAAAAAATATATTTTAGATAAATTGTAACACTTGTTTCATGAGGATTGTCTCCAAACTAAATGTTACGATAATTATTGAGGATAACTTTTAATATTGTAACAAAAATTGATAATTAAAGCAATACATCATCACACTTGACATAGAGTAGCAGTCAGTTCAAGCACTGCGTGATTTGCTACATTATGTTTATCCAAGAGGATAATAAGTATTGCATGTCATACCAGGGAAAATATGAAATCAGAGCAGACTGTATATGGGACTTGTGGAAAAATAGAAATACATAACAACATTCACCTCATCATAGAAAAATAGGAAAGCTCTTGTTCAGTTAACGCTGATGTAGCCATTTTACAGTACAGGTAGGCGCAGGCAGTTTCTCTGTCTCATAACTGGTAGCTAAATATTTCTCATTTTAAGCTTTACCAATTCATTAGCAACCCAGGTGTGATTGTGACCTTACAGGAAAATAAAGATTTAAAGCAATTTCAGACCACTTCAGTTAAACCCAAGGTAAAAGGAATGGAAAAATGAGTCTAATATGTTGTGTGGTGATCAGGGGCACAAGTGTGGAGTGCAGGTACAGTACAAGGGCCCTCTGAGATCTGCTTATCACACTTAAAGAGCAGGCAATTGATATTAAACTATAATGAAATCACAGAGTGATTAATGGGCTCTCAGAGCTTCAGCTGTGGGGAATTCACTGTGTTATTGGCTTCCTTTCAGAGTAAAACATCCTGATAAGACAAACAATGTGTAACCTTTCCACCATACAATGTGAAACTGCCTCGTCATTGTAGTATACTATAAGTAGCACCACAAAAACCTATATACATGAGAACTATTGAATATGTTTTATGCTTACTCTCACACCAGAACATATTCTCATCACATTTGCATTTGGAGAGAAATCAAAAGGCATCTCCAACATCTGTACAAACACAGTCCTTATTCAACATTTAAAAAAATGAGGTCTGCCCATTTCCTGACCACCAAGAGCCACGTGTGAATGAAGATTTATGCCATTAATCTAGCCATTGCTTTGAGTAAACATGTTTATTTATTGAAAATAAAGCTTCTTATCCAGCAAATACAATCACAATGTTGTTGTTGTTTTGTTTTGTTTTTTTAAACTCAATTAGACAACATATTTGTTTGAGTACCAGAATGGAAAAACTTTAACATGATAATGTTAATATCAAAGCTAAAGCTGCAGTTATCCTTCAAAACACACCTTTCAGTTAGGAAATAACAATGTTAATGAGTGATATGTTTATACTGGACAGAAATACATACTAGGTATGAAATACTTTGTCCTTAAATGAAACAGTTTAGTCATCATAATGTAGTCTGAACACTTTTAATATGTGTATTGACATTCAATCACACTTGTTTTTGTTTTTTTTGTTGTTTTTTTTTCCTCATTTTGCATCTGCTAAGGATCAAGTGGCATTAAGGTGTCAGTAGCTTTGGGACAGACCTCACAGAGAAAAAACAAACAAACAAAACAAAGGCGTTACCACAACCTTCTAACATCATAATTATAAACATACATTTAATGTAACTGGATAGTGCTTTATATTGTTTATAAAACATAAATACACATTGATAGAGGCAGTGACATCGTGCTTCATGTTGAGGGACAGGGCGGTACTTTAAATCTAATATAGGTTCTTTTTTTTTGTTCCTTTAGAAAAATATTCATTTTAAAACTAAACCTCAGTAACATTTTATCTTGTTCTTCATTGACAAAAATATCCCATTTAGATCTGCAGACATTCATACTTTACAATCATGATACATACACTTATACACACATATACACGTTACCTGTATATATGTATATGTATATAGACTTATAATTAGATTTTTTTTGTAGTGCACAACATGCCTCTGAAGTTGCCAAATGAAAATACAATAAAATAATGAAACAATAGTTACAATGCAAGAATAATAGTAACAGTTATGAGGAAATCTCCCGATTTAAAAAAAAAAGTTGAAAAAAAAAAACAAGAAACGGCAACAGTACAAGAGAAAGCAGAGGTCATTGCAAAACAATCAAACACACAAACAAACATAAACATTAAAATATATAACAATTCTCACTCAAACATACAGGAAAAACAAATTGTACAAATTCACAGGCAAAGAAAGGACGCTCACTCCACAACATCAGCCCACATGTTCTCCCCTTTTGTTTCCAGGTCTTGCTTTGTGCTCACTCACCACATCAACCTCAATAAAGAAAGAAATAAACGGGCCAGGTGCCTCAGAGTGGACACACTCACAATAAATGCACCCCCCCCACACACCACCACCACCACCACCACTTCATCTCCACTGAGAGAACGGAGGGGGGGGAGGGTACGGAGACCACTGAGCCCAGTGCTTAGAGGTTGTCTGAATCACTACAAAAAAGGGAAGAAAAAAAAACACGTCTCTCCTCTAAATAAAGGCATCGGTTCACATCTGATTGATTCTGAGCAAAACATGGAGCTGGTGCGATGCAACAAAACGTCTGTATCTTCAGTTCAGAGACTTGAGAAGCGATGGTGTGAATATGCGCATGTAGGCCCAGGGTGATGAGGCTCTGCAGTATGGAGGTGTGTTTACTGAGGTCACCCTTCCACACAGTTGGCAAGAGCAGGATTTTTTTTCCTTTCTTTTTTTTTTTTTGCTTTTTTTTTGCTTTTTTTTTGTTTTTAACATTTGGCTCTTTCTTTCTTTTCTTTTCTTTTCGTTTTTTTTTTTTTTTTGAACATTTGGTTCCAAAAATAGATGGTTAGGATGGAGATCATCCTCTATCCATTACCTCTCCATTTGAGTCTGTCCAGCTTGCTTGCGCTTCCTTCCTCCCTTCCCACTAAAATCTCTCTCCATCCTCACTTTTAACCCGCCTCACGACATAAGATGTGTCTAATCTTCATCACGTGAACATCAAAAAATGGCTCAGCAGAAGACAGTGGCATCCGTCTTGCATTTTGAGTTCATCAAATTATGCGTCTATGTGCATTTGTTAAAAGTATTTAGCTGCTGTTCACTGTTAAGGATCCTCATTGAGCAATGCGCTCCAAGATAAAGGTTCTTCTGTATTGAGGGGTTGCGTCCATGTCCTTGTATGAGAAGGGTGCAAAAGGGCGTGTTAGTTGGGCCGGCATTCACTCAAGGTCCCAAGGGCTGGAGGGGGTCTTCGGGCTCTCGGGGGTCGAAGACTTCAGAGAGAGGGAGAAACACAGAGACAGAAGAGGAGAAACAGAGATGGGTAGAGATGGATCGCATGGCAGGTAGGCAGATGGCAGAAGGTTTTTTTTTTTTTTTTAAAAACGAGAGAAGAAAGCACAAGATTTAGCGGATGCTGTGATACTCAGATCCCCAACTCGCCAAAAGTCCAAGCAGCAAAATGAAGAAGCAGAGGGAAGTCGAGCGGATGGAGGGTTAGAGGTGAGCGGGGAGGGAGATCAGCAGTGTGTCTCCCCCGCAAGAAAAGACCCTGAACAAAGTGTCCTTCATCCCTATTTCAGACCTGCACAAATACATTCAGCGAGAAGAAGAAGGGAGAGAAGGATGGAAAAGGATGAGAGCAAGAGCACTGGAAAGGGGGGCAACCGACAGAGGGAACAAGGTGGGGGCACTGGTGCTTGTTGGAGTGTAAAGTGAGCTTATGGCATCTTATTCGATGCACTGTACATGTTGGAGATTGAGAGTATTCATTGTGAATGAATCTGTTGATTCAGAACACGTGACAATTGGCAACTTGGACTTGGTCTAGTGACTCAGTTTCAATTGACTGCATCTTGATAATACAAAATACAAATTTACTCATTGTTTAAGCTCAATGTGGGTTGGGTTGTATGGCTCTTAATTGGAATGCATTTCAGAATGTGTAAACTTTAACCCCAATCAGATACAAATCTCAATCTGTGAGACTGATTGGCACTGTGCATGTACTAAGCCTTTACTTCCAGCGAGCATAATGTGTGTGCGTGTTGATATGTGTGCGCATGTGTCTGTCGGTCAGTCAGAGCGCCAGCAGCGAGGGCGAGTTCAGGGAATCAGATGACTGCTCGCTACTGCTGTTCCGCTGGTTGGCACTGACCCCGCAGGCTCCCTCTGGGTAGGTGAACACAAATGAAGATGTGTATGAGGTGTTGTAGCTGCCAATGGCCGCATCGTCATGGTTACCACCACCACCACCACTGTCGCTGGCCATGAGGCACGGCCCACCAGGTGCTGGCTCAGTTGAGCCATAGAAAGAACTAGAAAACTCTACCTCCTGCATTATCCCTGGCTGAGGCTGCTGCTGGACTTGCTGCTGCTGCTGCTGCTGCTGAACCGGCGGCTGGGACTGTGTGGAGGCCGGGTGGGGTGTGTAGGCAGGAGGCAGATAGAAAGAGTCTTCCTTCACAGTCAAGCCCACGATGGAGACGGGGGGTTGCAAGGTCGGGGGAGGGAGCTGGGACTGGACCCGGAGGGAGCTGCGACGAGCCCTGCTGAGGCTGGTCCTGGTATGGGATCTTGCAGTTCGGCTGGTGGGCCACCAGGACAAACTCCAGGCGCTCTTTCTCCTTCTGCAGCTCCGAGATCTCAGCCTCCAGCTCTGCCTTCTCCTCCTCCAGTATGTCGGTCTCCTGCGGGAATGTACAGAGAATGAAAGAAACAGGGGACATGGGGACGAGGGGAACAAGACAGTGGGTGAAATGGGTAGAGGAGGGAGGAGGATGTGCAGCAGAAAGAGAGAGGATAGGAGTGTTAGCTACACCAAATTTCTACTTCAGTGTTTGTGGAGGTGGATGTGCCCATAACAGTGGAAATACCTTCCTCACCTGCAGTTGAATATGTAAGGTGGCTTATATAAGAGCTCAATTATTAGGCCATAAATACTGTGGGTGCAATAGTCTGCCTTGTGGACTATAATTGTCTTCACCACAACGAAACACCCCATTACCACAATCCTCTCTCTTATACACACACTTGCAGACATTTATTAACACACTCTGCAATGCTATGGGAGGTAACGTAAAGTATGTAATTATAATCATTACTCATTCTGGCAGCTATAACAGGACCAAGCTCACCGACTGCAGTCTGTCTGTGAGTTCTCGTCGGCGGTTTCTGCACTTGGCGGCGGCCAGCTTGTTTCTCTCTCGACGAACACGCCTCTTCTCCTCCTCCTCAGGTGTTAGCTAAGATGAAGAGAAAAACATTAAATGGATTAGGGTACAAGTTTTGTCTTTGCTCTTAAAAATGTAGTCATATTGTCTGAGTAGCTGTGTTTTTGGACACTGAATAGAGCAGGCAAGGTGACTTTTGCCTTAAAGATAACTAAAACATTTCCCTCACATATTGGGAGTATCTTTTACCTGGCTAAGGAGAAAATTTCCTCAGTGTTGTCAAAAGAGAAGTCACATTTGACAGATTTTTCTCCCATGTAGCCCTCTACATGTCCCTGTTTTGTAGGTTTTTGAGAAGGGCCTACAGTAGACAGGGTGGTTCCCCTTTTTGTTTATTACTCGTCATGCCCCTGAAATGTTTGTGCACACCACTGCCTAACACAACAGTGCACAGAAGTTGTAGTATAGTGGTAGTAGGATCTGATTCCTTTAGTGCTCTTATAAATGATACACAATGTAACATGTGAGGGTCAACAAACAAACCGTTCAAGCACACACACTTACTAACACACCAACATCTCCATCTTCACTCACAGACTCGTCTCGTGTACGGCGGCTGCGGGTTCTGGACTGGCGGATGGGGCCTGGTGCCGGGCCTGGAGTATCTGAACTTGGAGGAGTGAATCCAGACCTTGAAGAATAACTGGGGCCTGGCATGTCATACGGGTCAACCAGTGACACTGGCTGGGTCATGGTCGTGGTGCCAGTGGACCCGCTCTGTCCAGAGGCCTGGGAAGAGATGAGGGTCGGCTGCACCATCCACTGCAGGTCCTGACTGGTGGTGATGGCAGTGACGGTGGGTACAAATGATCCGGGCATCTCCCCTCCGACACTGGCCCCTGGCCCGCTGCCCACAATGCTCAAGCCAGCTCCCGCTGACACACACTCCTGAGCATGAACAAATATAGAGTTAGAGATAGAGTTTTACACAACATGTAAAGCCACTGTAAGACAGTAAACACATTTATATAAGCAGGGCCACATGACGTTCTGCCCTAACTTCTCCCATTAAGTTATATTACTGTAACTGTATTTTACGATATTATCCTTCATTACTACATTGTCACGCATTATCCTGTAGGCCTTCAGTTATAGTTATCCACAGGAGGAGTTACAGTAGTCAAGAAATACATTTTTAAAAAACTGCATACCTGCATACCATTACAATGCGTGTTATCAACTGTTTATCAATTTATCAATTTATATAGTGTTTATGCATGCTAAATATGGGGACTTAAGATACATGTACGTGTGATAAAGCTTCAGTAGACTACAGAGCATTTTTTTTAAAGTAGCAAAAGTAGAATTAAACTACCTAACAAGAGGAAAACATTACAAATGCCACAATTAGCTGTATAAAGACACGGAAAAAATATCAGGCATTTAGTCTTAATCTTGAATTCACCAGTTTTTAGTCTGTTTTACTTTGTTGCTATGTCAGATTAGGACAAATGATCCACATGAAAAGCCCAACTCTGTCGTTTGTCTTCTTTTGTTTTATTTTAGACCAGAGGAGGAGAGTATCGACTTTCATTAATATTCATACAAAAGCGTGTTAAGAGACTGGGACAGGCGGCTCTGAAAGCGGCCGCCTCGACCAATCGTTTCCCTCAATCGGCGTCTCCCCCCTCCTTCTTCCTCCTCCCCCGTCACACCCCCGGTGTTCCCCTTGGCAACGCGACCTAGCACTCCAAAATAGAACGAGCATTTACGTCACGGCGAGGCCTGTGAGAGGAGAGCGGAGCGCGTGGAAGGAGGGGCGGGGTCTCGGCGCTTACGTAGGAGAGTTCCAGAACGCTGTCATCCGTTCTGCGGCGTGCTGTAAACCGAGCACGTTGTCAAAGCCTGAGAGCCGCTACCGGGGCTACCATGGGCAACACGCAGAGGTACATTTTTATTGAACTGTTGTTATACTCGGCGAAACTATGACAGCAGGGACACAGTAGTACAAACTTAATGGCTTCCAACAAGCGCCTTTCATTAATAACATCACCAGCCTCCGATCAAATAAAGTCCCATTAAAAGTGAATGAGTCTGAGTCATTGCAAGGCTATATATTGTACATATTTCAATGCTTCGTGTGTGCCCTCTATTTTCTTTCATACGATTATAGCCACTTTCATGCAGACCTAAGATAAGCTTACATGCCCATTACTTGTGTTCCAGTGTAATAGCACATTTTAGGCTATACTGTTTTGCTACTGTTTTGCGTGTTGGTAATGATATAGCTCACATGTCATAAATAAAACACACTGTAGGAGCTTGACTACCACATGCAAAAACGTATGTAATAATAGCATATGAAACTGAATGTGTAAAAAAAAAAAAAAACATGTTAGCAAAATAACTCGTCCTTTTTAGCCTATATACCCATACAGTACAATGTTAGCACAGGTCCATCTGTACATAGGACCATAAGTCAAACCTGTTGTATTTATGAATAAATAAACAAAGCAGCATGTTCTGACCCCCCGTAATAATAATTTAATTTTTAGGCCGGATATGATTCTAACATGGGCTACATGCATTATGTTGCCTTAATAGTCTCGTAACTCTGACTTACCTGCGGAGCACTGGTGGTCGGCGGGCTCCCGAAGGAGTCCACGGAGGAAAGGTACTGGGACTCTATGGACGGAGACGAGCTTCCACGGGATCCGCTGTCGGGGTCGCCGGGGAACCCTTGGTACATCTCCCCGCAGGGACCGAGGGAGAACGAGACACCTGCAGTTACCGGAGAGAGCGCGATGTCACCTGCAGCGGCAGGGCAGCGGCACACACAAGAAGATTACTAAAGGAGGGGTACTGTAGGGAGAGAATGACTGGTGTTACAGGCAGTGCGGCTGACAAAAACACAGTGAATTACTTTGATAATGGTGCTAAAAGAGCGGTCGCTGGTTAAAGTTGGATGACCCGCACCAACAGCGTCTGCATAGATTCACTTAATACTGAAGAAAACTCGGCGATAACAAGTATGAGTGTTTCATCTGTAAAAACATGTTATTTTGTGAGAGCAACATCAGCAGGGAAGGATGTCTTTAAGCCTCTCACGTTACGCAGACTGACGGGCAGCGGTGGACAGATGTTTCTGACCAACTCTAAGACCGGAACGTTTAAGCAAATGTTTATTTCAAATATATCGTCCACATAAAGTCAGTCTTACCGTTACTGGTCTTCTTGTTATTCCCCGGCGAGATGCTCTTGGTTTCTTTCCAAAAAAGTTGCATGAAGAAGCTTAATCCAGTTCCCCGCGTTCAGGGGGAAAAGCGTCCCGGTTCAATCTGTTAAGAAGTCCTCTCGTTTCGCTTTAAATCCTCGGAGCGCTCTCCTTTTATCCGCTCGTCAAATCATGCGGTTATACATCCATAAAGTCCGTTCACGGTGCGCCGGAGTACGTTAGCTAGTATTACGGTGCACAGTAGCCGATCTTGTCTTATGAATGAATCCATCCTGCTCGAGTACAACCAAGGCATTTCTAACGTCTAAGTCCCGCCTCGGAGTTCCGCTGACGTACATGCCCATATTTGTGCTTCGGTGTTGTGTTTGGTATCCTTGGTGACGTTGAGGGAATCCCTCTCCCACTGAAATGGACCAGAAGCTCACCTCGCCGACGGATAATAATAGATGTTTTTTTTTATAGTATCACAGGCACGAGATATTTCTCACCGTCTGACAATTTCTGAGAGGAAATTTCAAGAAAACTTCAGAGTGATAAATATGGAAAGTATCTATTCAGGACTATCTATAGGCGTTTATCTGGATTGGAACATTTTTTGGGTCATGGCTACGTCAAGAGAAGACATTATAATATTCCTGTAATATCTACAGCCTTATCGGTAAGCATTTAGAGAGTGTTGTTGCGTTCATTTAATTGAAATTAACGGCACATATATGGACTTGAACGCGATCATTCGTTATTATGGGCTAGATAACCGCAAAACGTAATATTCTACAGCCATTCTGACAAGTCTAAATATCACTGGAAAACACCAGAAGAGATATAATGGCTTATTTATGTATACAACACCGTAAGTGCCATTTATGTCACTCCAGGACGGAATCCCGTCAGGCATGCAAGGGAAGTCCTGCTGAAAAGTTTCTCAGGACACGCCCTCGGGAGTCCTCTGAGCTTGAGAGCTTAACGGTCTTAATGGGAGGAAAGCCTCCTTTTCATCTGTGTCTGAACACTCCCCATACCTGAAGTCAGGCACTGTGCCAAGTAGTATGGATTTACAGCAGGCTGAAAAATACTAAATGTACCTAGAGTACATCCCAGATCCACCCAGTCGTTCAGTTAGAATTGCATGGATCTGAGTGTAGGCTCTGTGTCATAAAGCACACTGAGCAGCAACAGCAGTCCCATTCAGTGAAGAAGAAAAAAAAAAAAACACAAATTCGTAAACAGAAGTGTAATTCTGACATGGACAGTGGGCAGCAGTGACGGAAATCGGCGCCTGTCATTGCAAACATCACCGAGCAGAAAGTGATTCATTATTATAGCCTACATGCGGACACCAGTGGGAATGTGGCAGGTGGGAGGTTGGCTCTGGCTGGGGGGTTTGCTCCACAGGCTAAATGAGGGAAGACCGGGTGGCAAAATCATGAATGAAAAAAAAAAAAAAAAAAAAAAAAAAAAAAAAAAAAAAAAAAAAAAAAGAAAAAAAAAATACAAGGCCCTACGTTTTTTGGTTGTGATGTCAAACAATGTCACGGGGCGGGCATGCTGCTGTGTAAGGGCTACAGCTACAGCCGATCTGTGAAAAGGCGTGAGCAAAAAGGGAAGAGCTGGGGATAACAAGTTATTAGTCAGCGCTACATGAACGTCAGAGACGAGGATCCACGGAGGACGTTGTGTCCCATCCGGGCTGCCGTTACCGGTGCTGTACGTGCTGCTGAACTGGGATGACTAACTCCGTCGATACAAGTTGTTCATGATGGAGAATTGTTGAGGTGAATAGCTGATAACGCAGGCGAACAGCCTACATTCACGGAAAATAACCCGAATCAACGATAACAGCAAGACTTGATGGTGTGAGGGCAATAAATCTAGGAAATAACTACTGACTAATACAGACTATTTTAGCTGTGAACCCTATTAAATATCCACAGCGACAAAGTAAGACACGTCTCACCTCCTAATGCTGTTGAAAATACCATATATATAATCATTATAACCGCGTTAAAGGAGATTTTTACATGCGGCAGAGACCATGTGCTATCCACAGGTCTGATGCGTGTGTGTAGCGTTCTGTCGCCATGGATACGCCGTTGCCTCTGACGCAAGGACGTATAAATTTGGTCTTTTTTGTTATGCCGCCTAGCAACCAGTTTCCGTGGTAACCAGCTCTGAGTGACAGACAGCAGCAGCACACAATATGGCTTCCGGATTCTTTCTGTGTGCAGAGAACAGCAGCAGCGCCGACTATGCTACAGCGATTGTTGTTGTTGTTTTAGCGCAGTTTTAACCGTCAAGCGGTTGTTGTTTTGCGTGTTGTAACGTCAGGCAGTTACAGGGAAAGTCAAAGTGACAGTTTATCACGTTTATCAAACTCGCGTCTAGTCTTAGCTAGTACAATGTAAATGTGCACACGCCTCGCAACGCACAATACATGCATGTATGTACCATGTTGTTAAACACTGTATTGTAAATGTGGAGGTTCACAAGCGGAGCAGTTTTTATTTACTGTAACAGACAGGTTCAGCGTTTGATTGTACGGGTAAATGAGCCCCTTTTTCGTGGCTACAGCGCTAATATTTTCAGAATATCTTTATTGTCATTGTCACACGTACAACGAGTTGTGGAAGAGATGGGTTATAAACGATCTTTTTAATCAATTCTGCAGATTTTTCTCAGACACCTGCTGCATTAAATGTGAAACAAATGTGTTTTATTTCATAAAGGCAATCCACTTACTATCAATGATGCGTTCCAGGAATCCTTGGTAGACTACAATTACAGTTTGTCAATCAAGTCCACTTGTGTCCAAATAGGGCCAACTGACGATTATTTGTGTTACCTTATATTGTCTAATTATAATCTGTTATCTGTATAAATCTAATGATTATTTTAATAGATGAATCACTCTGTCTCTGAAATGACAGAAAATAGTGAAAAATGCCTCTCATGATTCCCACAATTCAAAGTAACTTCTACAAATATCTTGTTTTCTCTGACCAACAGTCCAAAACCAAACATAATTAACAATGATATAAGAAAGAAAGAAAAAAAAACTCAAATTGGAGAAGCTGAAACCAGCAAATATGTGGCATTGTTGCTTAATAAATGACTGACATGATCATAAATGTTAATTGATTCTCTGTCAATCAATTAATCATAGCAGCTCCCATCTGAAAGTTCCTTAAGTAAATTGAAAGTTATGGGTATTGCAGCATTATCAATGAATCAGTGTTCCAGCTTGTTGTAAGTTATGTCTCTTTGTGGGCTAGGTAAACCTTACTCACTCTACTAGTCATGGCTACATTTAGAGAGTGCAGTGACTACATTATGGAGTTTAAATGAGTCTGCAGTCATGTCTAAACTTTTTTGTTCCTTGAGAGTTTGTTTGTTTACAACTTGTGGTGGTCTAGACTCTGGTCGAGCCAGGTAAAAAATAGACACAGTGTTGTCTAATGCCCTTGATGTGCTTTGTTTTGCTTCCCCCTGTCTCTTAGCGTATTTTCGGGAAGCCACTAACTTGCACTGTGCTCATGAGGCCAGCCCCTGTTTCCTATTGGAAGGCGGGCCGTGTTTGCCTAGTCTTCCTGCCCAAAATATTTGTTACCAAGCAACGGTTAGGCCTGTCCCACTTCAGAGTGGTGTTGTTTACACCCCTTCTGGCTCCATATCCCAACAACATTACATAACTCTCACAGGCTTTCCCCACCTCTTTGAGAAATTTGATCGGTCTGCTCTCTACAGCCAACCAAAATGTTTCATACTCTCATACCATAGTTTTTCCCCTCAGCCACTCAACAGTTTCCTTTGTCTGCTCACTCAGAGCTGTTCTTATTCACGCAGCCATTTAGAGCAGCAAAACTGAAACTGAGGCTAAGACTGTTTATGAAAAAGCTATGCTCAACTTGACTTTCAGGTCAGCCTTTAACGAAAAATCCCTGAAGCTTATTGTTACACGATCAGTTAGGTGGAGGTTCAGGTCTGCCCCTAATAAAATATCTATTCTCATCTAAGTCCAGAAAGTCTCTCTTGGCAAAGCTGAAGGCCTTCCTGCACTCCTATATAAACATGGCCTGTGTACAGTGTATTAACTAAAATATTTGAGCTGAAATCTTTAAAACAGTGGAGCCCTACATTTATTAACATTTCAGTTGAGAGAGATACAGCCATAAACTTCTGAACTTCCTCTTTCTCATTTCTGCAAATCAGCCACTGGTCTGCTTCTTAAATGTTCCTAGATATTTTGTCAATATTGCAGTCCAACTTTAGTCATGAAGGTGACTATGAATTCATTTTCAATTCCTATATATATCAGGTGGATTGGCTGTATGATTTAAGTACAGAAGCTGTTCAGTTTGAGAATATTCAGCTTTGTTGGAACTATAATAGCAACAGAATACAGCAGTTGTTGACTTTTTTTCATCATATTTTGTATCTTCCCCTGTTTTTGGCTCGCGTAGTAGCTCATGTAGTCTTTGGGTGATAGTCTAAAAAGAAAAACACATGCCTCAGCTGGCCTCAGTCTGCCTCATTTTATGAGCGATAAATATAAAAGTGCAGAAGTGCAGAATTGTTAAACAAGTGTTGCCAGTTCTCTACCTTTCATTAGGGGCAGAGTGCAGTTTCTCCAGTTTTCTGTCTTACAGCTGACTGTGTGTTTTCTAGTCATATCACAGACCAGGAACAGAGCTGAGAATACTCTTGCTCTTTTGTGAGAGCCAAATAACGGGCACAGTGCCTCGATATTAACCTCCAGCTTCTCCAGATTCCCTGTGGTGTCGTTCAAACATGGAATCTGGTATCTGATTTGTGTTATTTACACTTGTAGGGGGAATTAGTTTTGTGCCAGTTAAAAATCATAGCATTAGGTTGTGCTTGTGAATGACTTCACTTTCCATCCATTCATTTTCTGGTGCTTGTCTGGCCACATTTGACCACTAGGGCAGTACAATAAGCAAGTAATGTGTTCATGAGGCATCCAGACTATATACCCACGTAACGTCAGCTGTCTCCTTTTGATGCAAAGGTGCAGAGCATCACCTTCTCCCAAAGGATGAGCCCAGACAACCTAGGCTAACTCATTTTATTTATTTAACTTTATTTAATCAGGGAGTCTCACTGATGACAAGATTCATGGTGAGTCAACCCCACAACCGGCAGAGAAAAAGAACACTTGTAAGGCCAGACAACCTACAATCACATTACAAGTACAAGAGTCAGTACAAGAGTCATAAAAGACATCAGAGAGTAAAACTTTAAAATTTATAAGGGGAATCAAAGAATCTACCCTGAGGCAAGTTTTCTGTTCATACCACATGAGAGGTGAACAGTCCCTGAAATCATAAAATCTAAGCTTAAACAGTTATTGGATCATGCACTCAAGTTAGGATCTTTAAATGAAAGAAGAGATATGGGTAGTTATCCACTAGTTTATCCTTTTAGTCGCTGCCCAGATCTTGTGACTTTAAGTTTGGACTGTAACATACATAAATCAATAAATCCAATCAGATTTCAATCCCAGCCTCAGTTTCCTCATCACCATGATGGTCCAGCACAACAGCCTTGGTGCTCCATTTTCCCATAGACTCAAAACTACAAAAGTCATGCTGACTGGGAGGGAAATTTCCCATGACCCTTTTAGTGTCTGTGAAGAGCCAGTTACATTGTTTACACTTGTGACTTTCCAGTTTTTCTCGTTCCCTGCCTCAGCACACAGCTCCGCTTCACTTCACTTTTGCCCTGTTTATGTTAATGTATTTGTGTTTATATGGCGTAATCCTTCTGGCTCTCCGCTTAAATAACGAGCTCGTGTGTTTATAGGAACCCACACGGCACACACGCACATCAATAATTTACAGTGGTCTGTGCAGAAGGTAAAACATTCAATTGTGTGCATGCGTCAAAGCCTCTGCTTGTGGGCTCTTCTGAGGCAAAAATGTTCTTGCGTCATCTTATTTCACCTGGGCCAAGTGGTATCAGGCCTCTTAAACTCTCATTTCCCCCTGTGTAACACAGGTGAGTGAGGCTGCGGTTGGCCGTGGCTTGGCTGACCTGCTCTAAATAGGCCCTTGACAGTACTTGATGATGAAATACACATTAAAAGGATGCTTGACAGAGAGCAGTTATTGTACTATGGCAGAAAATTAAGATGACATACTGCATTTTGTTGCATTGTTCAGTTTGTTTGGTGTCCCAAACCTACTTGTGTGCAACCACAAGTAGGATCATCTCATCTTAGCATTAATATGTAGTGAGTGAGATCATTACTTTATCTGTATATTGGCAGTGCCTCTAAATAACCATCTCTAGAATTGTCCACAGCCTCAGAACAATTGGCGTCCTTTTTTCCCTGTAAGTACAGCTATAAACGTCAGCATTGAGGTGCAGAAAGCAGAGTGGATGGCTCTATTGTATCATGGACTGCATGGGAGTCGGATGCCTAAAGTTAAATGCAATCAGTGGGTTTCAGTATTCCACAGCTCTCTGTGACTCAGACACAAGCAGCGCGTCAATCCTAGCCTACTTTCGACAGGCTCGCTGCCAGTCAGAGAGGCAAAGTGCCAGAAAGAGGGAGGGACAAGAGTAAGAGGGTGAGAGAGAATGAGGATGAGATCAGAGGTGGAAAGTAACTCAGTATATTTAGTAAGATACTGTGGTTAAATATGATGTTGAGGCATTGACCTAAGAGGGTTTTTTTTTTTTTTTTTTTTAACTCTTAAGGTGTTTCTTTTATTTTGTCCACCAGATTTATATCAATATCATTGAGGGTAGGCTAAATAATGTATAATGCTGCATAGTCCAGCAGCATCTGAAGCTACATCCTTCAAAAATGTTCATACAGTTGAATCAACACTTCTCTAACACAATTTTAATAGAGGAGGATTTGTTTTATTAAACTGCATCAGTTTAAGTGTACATAGACTTACAGATTGTGGTTTTACACGCCAATTTTACAGTTCTGTTTTGGCTTCTATCTCCACCATGTTCGATTTGAAATGAAACACTGTCAGCTTTAATTGAAAATTAAAAATCTCACTTTGGTGAAAGCATGTAAATATTATTAACAAAATTTAGTTGTACCCATGATGTCCTGTGAGTCTTATACCACTATATATCATATTTTTATATCATTATTACTGATGCTTTAATGTGCATGTGGCATTTTATTGTTGTAGTTGGTCAAGGTAGAGCTAATTTTAGCTACATACTTTTGGATAATCCACAGTAGTGCATTATATTTCAAAAACTGATATGTTTTGTATGTTAAATCTTAGTCTGCAAAGTAACTATAGCTCTCAAATGAATGTAGAGATACTTGAGCAAATGTACTCCATTAATTTCTATCACTGGCAGTCTGTTTTTTATGCTTTACTCCAGCACATTGGATCTGAAATAGAACAATGACTGTGAGGTTAAAGTGCTGACTTTCAGCTTTAATTTCAAGGTTTTACATCTAAATTCTGCAGAGGCTATAGCAATTCTTGTACAAACCCCCCCAAGGGTAAAAAGGGCCACAGTCTGTACTGTTTGCCCTGAAAGCCAAAACGTCTGCATTCAAACATCATAGTCACTGCTTCATATGTAATCCAGTTTCCTGGAGTACAGCCACAACTGGTAAAAATATCATTGTTCTCATACATACAGCCTGTAATATACAAATAAGCTTAAAAGACACAGTGCATTGCAGAGCCATGTCGTATTGCTGCCATTATTTAAGTGGATTAGAATACTTCTTCCACCTGGATGAGGTGCGTAGATGCCAACTTCATTATTCCCCCTACTCACTCTCTCTCTCTCTCTGTTTGCTTGTTTCTATCCAGAAGGCTTTGTTTCAGCCTTTTTTCCTCTGCTCGCAGCCCCCCTCCCCACTTCTTCTCTACTCCTTACATAAGGCCTGCCCTATTTTTTTTCCAGGGACCAGTAAGAGGTAGGAATAAAGGGAGTGAGTGGGTGAGGAAGAGGGACTGGTAGAGGGTGAGATCCAATGAAGAGAGAGAGAGAGATATGGGGGTAGAGGAGAGGACTGTGTGCACACTGCACACGTCAGGAAGACACACTGCATGTGTCCCCGTCATCACCCTCACCTCGCTGGCCTTCTCTGCCCACACACTGCTCCCTCGCTCCTCACCCTTTTCCTTTTTGCTCTTGTGCCGATCACCTTTCCCTTCTCCTCCTCTCTGCAACGGTCCCTGTCCCTAGATCACCCCCTTTGCTCTGCGTTACCCCCAGGAGTGCATCTGCTTGTTACCAGCCGAATCGGTTGTTGGCAGTCTTTGATATCACCTTCCCTGCGACAGATTGACTAAAACCCCACCACCTCCTTCCTCCGCCAACCCCCTGTGTTACATGTCGACTCATTCATAAAGAAAGAGATTTTTCCACAGTACACTTATTTAAAAGCTGTGGTTACTTGGAAGATCAAGGCTTTAAAAATTCTAACTCTAACAGACAGCTGATCACAGCTTCATCCTCTGCACTCATAAAACCAGGGATACAACGTGGAACCACAAAAAAGCCTTCAACTAACCGGCCAACAATTTTTATGTAAACTGTGCAAATGATTATGAGATGCTTGAAACCACATTTGCGTACTAAGTATACAAACAAGCTGAGCATAACACACGGTGATGACATGGTATTTGAGTCACGAATAGAATTTCAAACATGTTTTTTGCCTGGAGGCATTTGAGTAACGCAGACATGACCGACTGACGGCAGCAGTTTGGTGCTTATGTTTGCACATTCCTCTCCGCTGCGCACGTGTGGACTGTTTTATAGCTTTTTTTTGTCCACTTAAAATAAACTATTAGCAGTTCTTTGATAATCTAAATACTGCATTGTAGGGTACTGAAAATCAACAGTTGCATGGTAGCACAGTTCTTCACCTGTATGTTGAGGATGCCCTCAACCTGAAATGACTGATTTTCTGGCCTCAGGGGCAGCAGATCCAAGTTGTGAACAAAACACTGACAAGTTGTCATGGCTGACTCTTCAGCAAGCAGTTGCTAATTTTCATTTCCAGAAGTTACAGAGCAACATAATCATAATAATCCTAATCATATTTTTTGTCCACCTGGTGAATATAATTCCAGTATTCTGTCTCTTTTGGCTCTGTTTTTGGTCTGTACCAACTCCTGAGGGAAATACCTGGCCCTTTAGTGTGCCACTATGTTCACCACTAGATGCTAACCGTGTTTGGTGATGAGAGTGAACCAAAACAGTAAAGGTGTGATCCAAGTAGCTAAACTATGAGCTGATACTCACTGTAAAATTGTAAAGCCAAAGGGAGCTGCAGATTCTGTCGTCTTCACCCTGTAGACTGGCACAGAGGCTTTAACGGTAACACACTGCTGACAAAAACACAAGACAAGTTAGTAGAATATCCAAAAAGACATGAAAGACAGGATGTTTACTGTGCACATCTGAAGTATTGCTTCTAACATGCTCATTAATTTTACTGGATAATATTAGATGATACCAAAGTATAATGAGATACCAATCCAACATGCGGCGATCCAAACTGAACTTACTGTAAGATCCTGACTGATCAGCCCTGGTCTTAATATCATTTTCAAATATTTTTATTTTTAAGGACTAATACAAAATAGAATAGGCATACAGAACGATGGAGGGTTGACATTTTTACTTTGGTTTTCATCTTTACATACTAGCCTACTACCTCCTCACTCTTCCCTCCTCTAAGGCAAAAAGACACATATGTCACCACAGGAGGAGGTAACAGGTAAAACTGCAGGTCGCGTTAAAATGAATTTATGCTTTAAAATACCCTGTCTCTCACATTGTCAGATTTATATCTCGTCGAATGACAGGCCTTTAAAAAGATGAGATCATTACCTGAGGATCCTCAAAATGCAATTAGAAGTTTCAGGAGTGACAGGAGATCACATAGTCAGGAACTGCATGCAGGTAGAATCAGTGATTTCCAATGAAGCAGTTTTCTCCTGTGGGCAATTACAGTGGTCTGAGTACATGTCCAACTGTTGTTTTCAGCTATGTGATGTTATTTTAATTGCAAAACCAAAACCACCACAACAAAAATCACTGGCTTGGAGAAACTCCCCACTTTTGATCTGGTTGAACTCTTCACATCTCCGTCTCTGGGTTTACTTTTTTATAGATGGTTGATGGCGGAAGTCACTGAACTCAATGTCATGTTCATGAAACCAGTTTGAGACAACGTTTGCTTTGTGACATGGTGAATTATCAGGCTGGAAGAAGTTAGTAGAAGATAGTAAATTGTGGCCATAAAGGGATGAACATGGTCGGCAACAATGCTCAGATAGGCTATGACATTCAAACCATGACTGATCGGTCTTAAAGGGCTCAAAGCGTGACAAGAAAACATTCCCCACACCGTTACACCACCATTACCCTGGACTGTTGACACAAGGTCAGGTTGGATACATGGATTCATGCTGTTGATTCCAAACTCTGACATGCCTCAGCAGAAATCCAGATTCTTCAGACCAGGCCACATTTTCAGTCTTTTCCTGTCCAGTTTTGATGAGCCTGTGTCCACTGCAGCCTCAGATTTGTGTTCTTGGCTGACAGGAGTGGAACTAGACATAGTCATCTGCTGTTGTAGCCCATCCACCTCAAGCTTCAACGTGTTGCCTATTCCGAGAAGTACAGTTGTAAAGAGTGGTTATCTGGGTTACCATAGCCTTTCTGACCACTTTAACCAGTATGACCAGTCTCCTCTGACCTGTCTCATCTCCAAGGTCATTCAGTCAAAGTGAACTATAGACTTTTGGGTGTAAAAGTGTCAGGTAGGTCTGGCACCTACAATCATGTCACCATCAAAATCAAAATTTTCTCACATTCTGATGTTTGATGTGAACATTAACTGAAGTTCCTGAACTGAAACTGCATGATTTTAGGTATTGCACTGCTTTCACGTGATTGGCTGGTTGGATAATTGCATGACTAAGAAGGTACCTAATAAAGTGCTTGGTGAGTGTACAAAACAGAAGGCACAAATAGAAAACAGGAAAACTAAATATCTATAAATGAGCCTGAAAGATCTTGTGTTGCTGTCTAATTGCCTCAAGTTTATTCATATAATAAAGTTGGACAAGAAGTGAAAGTCACAGTTAAAGAGGAATTTCAGTGAGATGTTACATCACCATCATATTTCTGTGGCACAGTCAGTGACTGTGAAACACCTGGTCACCAGCATCTATAATAATCTGCCATTTAGGAAATAAATAGCAACAACAAGATGAGGAACAGAAAGCAGAGTGAAGGGGAGAGGTGCTGTACTGTAGATGCACATGCCGCCCTTTACATCTCAAATGATCAGCCATCAGTCTTCATGACTTGTAAATAAACATGCACAATAAATACACCCAGCATCCCATGCCAACACACTCACATCTTTAAATACCCCAGCTCTGACGACAGAGATAGTACTGCTCATCAAATTTATGCGTGAGCGAGCCCAGGCTAAATTTGCAGCCAGGGAGCCAACTTACGCAATCCTCCCTGGTCTCCCTCCTGTCTATACAATGGTTTAAAATCTCGCAGTTCTCAAACCGTTGCAGCCCTCCCCAGATCCCACCCCCACAGTATACACTACAACTCCGGCACTATTCCTGTACCAGCCCCCGCCACTGTGGCACAAAAATACCAGCACCTCCAAGAACAGACGCCAAGCCTGTCAAAGCATCCTCACATCCCACAGGACAACTGGGGGAGAGGGGGGGAGAGGGGTGGACGGCGCAAAGAGTGGCGAAGAAGAACAGGTGGAAGGACCAGTGCAGCTGCTGATGAGAGACAAGAATCAACAGAGAGAGAGAAAAGAGAAAATAAAGACTCTGTGTGAAGGAGGGGACACGGTTTACACTTATATCCTGGTAGATCAGCCACAAACTGTTTCTCTCTCTTTTCATCTGAGGCTGCTCGAACTATTTTAGTTTATATTCAGCTCATTTTTTTCTAGTTGTTTTTTTCCTCATTTCTTTCTGCATGTAAATTTCTTAACAAGGAAGTGAAATTAAGACAATGTATTTATTTATTTATTTCTTTGATAATTGATTGTTTAAATGTCAGAAAGTAGTGAAAAATGCTCATCATCATTCCCTGAAGCCCGGGGGGGGGGGGTCATTTGGGGCCCAACAACAACCCACAGTATAATGTAGTTGTAAATATGTGTAAGCTATATTGTTTATTACACTTTAGATTAATTATATTATATAAATTGATTTATATTAAATTAAATAACATTTATTAAATGCTGAATGAGTGGGGTAAAGTGTTGGTGTTGGTCTGAAGAACGGCTCCAGGGATAGCAAAAATGCTTGGTCTACTTATGATCCACCGAGTTTTCCTTTAGAGCCACCATGAGGTTGACATATGTGGCTTTTGTAAGAAACAGTTTTGTTTGCCTCAGGATGAATTTTAATTTTCAATTTGCATCTAATGCCATGATTGGGTCAAAATTGACTTTGTATTTTGTTTTTAGTGGTAATCAACAACTGTTAGCAACATACACATACACTGAAATGGTGAACATGGTAAAAATTATATCTGCTATACCTTCAGGCATTAGAGTAAAGCCTCACAGGACTGCTAGAGGACTGCAGACTCTGAACCAAAGTGGAATACCAACTATGATTGGTCGTCAGTCTTGTGGCCTTGGTCTTGTGGAAGTACCTGAACTCTTAGAGGTTGAACTGAGCTCATTTTCTAAAGTTGCATTTTTATCAAATTGCTTCAGTTTTTTCTGAGTAGATTTCTTGACACAGGGAAAAAATGAAGCAGTTTGATCTTGGGGAAGGTAGCATTATTCCTTTGTGGGACAACTGTAAAGCTTCAGCCAACAATTATATATATCCATCAATAGATGTAAAAGCTATTTTCTTTGATAATCGATTGTTTAGTCTTTAAAATGACAGAAATTAGTGACAAATACCCATTATTGCTCCCTGAATCCAACTTTTCTTTTGTCTGACCAGCAACCAGAAACCCCAAATGCTTTGAGTTAACTCTCAGAAAACTGGGGAAAGAGGAAAAAAAAAAAGAAAAAAATATTATCATTTGAGAGGCTGGTACAATTGTTGTAAATTCATTTTCTGTCCAGTACTTGATTACCAACCAATCATCTCAGCTTTATGCTGATTGGTTTCTGGGTCCCCAGCAGGTTAATCTGGCCTTGTCCGTAGAGCTGGACTCTGACAAATAAAGGTTTTTGAGAAGAGCAGAGGAAAGCAACATTCAGACACATAAAATAATAACGTGGACAAATGTGAATTAGAGGCCAAACAGTGAGAGGAGCCTTAACAATCACTCTCGATGGGTCCTACTTGTCTCACTCTCCTCTCTCCATCACAATGCAGATGGACGGTTGCCGAGGGCAACCTGTGTGTACTCACCTAAGGATGAACAGGAAGTGGTGTGTGAACAAAGGTGCTATTAATAGAAGCATGTGCAGAAAGGACATTTGCCTTTTGCCTGTGTGTGTGTGTGTGTGTGTGTGCGTGTGAGCAGCCAGCGTGTAACAGGGAGGAGGGAGGCTGCAGATTGTGAGACTCAGACAGTTACTAGAGAGAACAGGTGGGGGGTGGGGGGGAGAGGGGTAGTGAGGGATGGATGGAGGGAGTGAGGGAACATAGTGGAGGAGGGGGCGAATGTGTGTTGACGCTGTACGTGGCGTCAGTGTGATAAGAATAGAGATGGTGCGTGTAGCGCTGCTGAGACATCACCCTCACACCCTCAGTGGGGCAGGCAGTACTCACTGAGAGAGAGTGTGTGTGTGTGTCAATGAGTGCATGCGTGAGCACCGATATCACCCAGGGTACGCTCATGTGTGTACGGATGAGTAAACTGTTGGGGCTGCAGTGATTTTTCCTCAGTTGTGTAATTGCAGTTGTGTGTGTCATTTCATTCAAGTTTAATTTTTAGAAACACATTTTGTTTTCTCGTCTCTAACTAATTCTTAAATCATTACACAATTTCTGAAGAGCAACTTGAGAATGGTGATAATTACTTTGGGAAAAGGGGTAATAATGTTGACAATATTTAGGTATTCAAAACAATTTTCTTTTTAATAGAGCAATGCTTTAAAAAGACAGTAGGAATAAAGACATCTTTAAAGTCACACCTGTAATTAAGTAATACTATTATACAGTACTACTCTAACAATTAAATGATGGTGCTGCATAGTCTGCACATAGATGGATTATGAGACAACAGGTCCCTGGATAGAGACATGTAAAAGGCCCCCCACTCTCCTACATAAGAGCAAGAGCCACAGATTGAAAGAGACACAAAACGGCTAAAAACTATGAGATTGTTTAATCCCTTTGTGTCTCTTTGCAATCATATCAAGTCGTTTTTTTCTTTTGTCTCTTTCTAGCTAGTTTGTCTTTCTTTCTTGATGTTTCTGTCTCTTTCTGGTCATATTGTGTCCCTTTGTGATTACTTAGCATCTCATTCTGGTCAGTTATTGTCATTTTGTGTCTTTTTGTAGTCGTCAGATTGACCTTCCAACAAGAAATGTTGGCAGTCACTTCAAACAGAGGCTCTGGCACATGGACCCCCTTGACCACTTTGGCCCATGGGCCTGTGCCTGGTAGGCCCTTTCAGTAATCCATCTAGGACTTTGAATATTACATCAAGGTCAAGTATTAGTGTAAAGTATTAGAATGGTACAAGATGAAGCTAAAATGAAAACAATGGCAAAGCAAAGCATAAACTGACATAGCTACAGCTGCTGCTTTGTAGTAAGGCACACATGGAAGAAGAGTTTTGTTTATGTATTACAGAGACTCAGCTGGGTCTGAGTGGAGATCCTTTTCCGAAAGCATCTTCACAGCATCAGAAACTGAATCAGCCACTGTGGAGGGACAACAAGTGGAGAGGGAGCAGAGAGAGCATAAAAGGGAAGGCAAAAACTTGCTCTAGTCCAAGTAATTTTAGACACATAATAAAGCATATTTGACCAGATACTCACAGCATTGATCCCTCTGTCTTTCACCTCTTGACTGGTCTCTGATTCATACAGAGCTGAGGAGAAGAGGAGAGGAAATGACTGCATACAGTATCTCTGCAAAGGCTCAACACTCAGTAACTCCTGCATCAAATTTACTTTTCAATTTAAAACAGAAATCCTGGACAATATTTTATTTGGTACTCTACCTCTTTGAGCTGAATACATTTATTCAAGTGAAACCATGTAAGATGTTTAGAGGGCAGAATTTTCTTTGGTGGAACTGCTGCTGACTCATAAACATCTGAGACATGACCTCCAAAAAGTCACAAGCCAAAAAGTTTGGGACCCACTGGTTTAATCTTCAACAATATGTTAGATACATATCTGTGTGTGTGTGTTACCAAAAAGCTTGCGCAGCCTGGTGAAACATGACACAAAGCCGTGGAAGGGCATTTGGAGCTCTCCTGATGCAAACCGCTCAGACAGCAGTTGAACCACCTTTCCATCACACTGCATTCCTGGGAAACACAGGTGTGAAACGAAGGTGTGAGGCTGCAACCATGTGTGTGTGTAAAGGTTTGTGTGTATGCATACCAACAGCTTCCAGGGCCGTGCTGAGCTCAAAGGGGCTCATTGTCCCAGAAGAGTCCATATCGAACTGGAAGAAGATGGACTGAAAGGAAAAGCAGTGTTAGAATAAGTAATAATGACACAACCCTCCTTCTATTTCTGTCTTCAACACACACACACACACACACACACACACACACACACACACACACACTAAGATGTACCTGCAAATTGCGCAGCCTGGACAGCAGGGTTTCAGTTTGTTTACGGCTGAGACGGGAGCGCCCTCCAGTCTGCCGGCAGAGTTAAGGACATCTCAACAGGACAGAGGACAGAGAGATGAAGTTATGAGGAAGAGGAATGAAAGTGAACAGCGACGGGAGGTGTGATGACTCAACCGGAGGACCCCGGGGCTCAAACCAGCAAAGGTGCGAAAGCGGCAGAGGTCAGTCACGTTTTTTAACAGTACCTACTGTAACGGTAACTGACAAAAAAACATGTAATTTCTCTAAGACTGATTATACTGAGGACAAAAGGATACATCCTCTCCAAAGATGAGCTCTCTGCATGTCTCCAGGGGCAGATGGTAATCTTTGTCAAGAACTGTGGGAAGAAAGACACAGATTGATGAGGAGAAAGACAACAAGGGGTTAAACTGGATTAAGCTGAGGGGAGGTGAAGATAAGGGCAAGCATAGTCAGTTTTATTACTTAAATAAGCTCAATTCACCTAATCTGACTGCAGCTGTGAGCCTCTGTCTAGACAGCTGACCTCTGTGGCTCAATCCAACTCTCAAGCTAACATATTGCTACTTTGATCCCATCTAGTGGCCATTACAAGTATTGCAGAGTCAAAGATCACAGCTGGTGATCTGGCTGCCTTTACATGATACATGAAAGCTCAGTCACAGTCTCTGAGGCAGCGAATTAAATGTAATATAGTGGATATTCTGACCTGAGTTGAAGAGCTTCATGAGCTCCCTGGCATTCAGCCTGTCATCCTGCCAGGAAGACAAAATAAATCAGTTTGGTTTTAACCAAATTTACACTTTTACACTTAAAAAAAATAATGAAGTCAGATGGGGAGGATGAGGATTTCTTACAGGGCCAGCACCCTCATCAAAAGTCCTCTGAACTCTCCTTTGATCCTCTGGGGGCACAGGAGCTGCCATAACCTTTTCAGCATAAACATGGCAGACATTAGCATACTATAGATTTTTCTGGTTGTCTGTTACTTGCAGGTTTCAATGTGAGCTAAACCACTGAACTCACCGGCAAGAAGCCAGAGAAGCAGGTAAAGTCCTGAGACCTGCAGCAAAAAGACATCACCACACTGTCAATGTTGCTCTTTTAAATTATACTTTTATACAGTTTGAACTGTAAACACTAATAATAAATGAATAAAAATAAAGAAATAAATAATGTTTGACAGTTGCATTAACTGAAAATAACAGTGGTGGAAGAAGTATTCAGCCCTTTAGACTACCAAAGTTAAAGTACTAATACCATAATATAAAAAATACATAATAAATAAAGTTGTTGTCAAAATTCTACTTGAGTAAATGTATTTTGTTACTTTCCACCACTTGGAAATAAGAATGGTTATTATAGTCAGAGTCAGTATTCATATCACACTGTCCTCAGCTGTGTAATTGACTGTTGTTTCTGACAGGAGCCAAGAGGCGGCTACTGTTGTTTAGCCCAATTGTAATTTTCTAAATTATACGGCAGTATAATGTTGGGAACACAATATCAGCCTGAGTGTGGGTACAGGTGGGTGTGGGCGACTGTGACCGTGCTTATGAGAGATGCTTGGCCCTCACCAAGTGTTGTGGGTCTCTCTCTTTTAACAAAAATGACATTCAGCTAAACTGTTGTCAAAGCTAAATTTCGTGCATCTCACCCCAGAGTGTTTCCAGTCTTGGAGAAAATGCGGACAAAGAACTCTCCGGGCTTGTTGGGTCGATAAGTGGACACTACAATGATGTAGTAACCCGGGTCCAGACGCAGCTTCCTCCACACACCCCTGTAGAATAAAGTTAGTAATTTAGATTAATGAATTAACAGCTCAATAGTGTTACATGGTTAACTTATAATGTTAGGTCCGTGCAATATTCTATATACAATACATATTTTATATACTGTATAATATACAGACATCACGACCATGTGCAATAATGACTACTGTTTAGTATGTTTTATCATTTGTCTCTGTCCATTTGATGTAGATCACTAAGGCGTTTTTAGGAAATGGCAGTAAATAACTGTATTTTGGGAAATTGTACGTAAAGTGTCACAACAAATACTAGGACATAAAGTCCCCGTGATTTACATGGTTCTTTCAGCAGAAATTTGGTTAAAATACAGTTAATAGCGAATATAAAAGCTATAACGAGGAACTGGGGGAAGGTAACACCACAGACAAAGGACTAACAGGTAACAATTGTTGAAGAAATCTTCTTAATGGAAAAGCTGACACATATCTTGAGATTTCAAAAAGCACAACTGGAAGAAAAGTGTGACAAATGGACATTATACAAGACTCAAAACAAGGCAAATAAATCACAATCAACAGGACTGCAGAAGTGAGTGCAAAAAAGTGAACAAATTTCCCAAACTATTTTGTATTTATATTTATTTTTTTGTCTGTTATTTTTTGCAAATCTATTACCAATAAATATTAGAGACATTATAGAGACTTCAGATTATCTGAGTTATTCACAAATTGTAAACAAATATCAAGGGACTAAGACTACATTTCATTCATTCTGTGGACTATTAACTAGCAACAAGCTTTGTATGCAGCTGGACAATTATTACTAAAGTGAATTAGTTTATTTGAGGGTGTTATTTAGAGGGAAAAAAAGTCATCAAACTCAATTTAGTGCACAGTTGACACAGTGCTCTACAGTTCCTAAATGAACCGAGTAGAAGCACAAAATTATATGCTCTTGTAGCCACATTATATATATATATATATATATATATATATATATATTTAAAAGCAAACTTGGAAGTATATGGGAGTTACTTTCTCATATGACAGCAGCCTTTACCTCTGAGCCTGATATTTCCCAGAGCGTCCCACAGGACGATTTGTCATGAAGAAGTTGCGGCTTAGACACACACCCTGAAGCTGATGGAGAAAGACTTTATAAATGGATGAAAGGTTTGATAACATTTTACAATACAGGCAATGATTCATTGTATAATTCCACCGTATGAATCAGGTACCAATAAAATAATTACTGGTTTCAACTGGTGAATAAATGTAGGTACGGTGGAAGAAAACAAGACTGCCAGGAACAAAGGAGAAACAACTGGGCATCCCCAGTACAGCACTGGGATATAAAACTGAAGTTTGGTTTTAAAAAATGTTAGAAACCTTGTTCTTATTATATTACTCACGAGGACAGGGGGAATAACAGCCACACATTGTATTACTGCACACACATAAAATAATAATTACAAAATTCCTCATTAAATAAAGCTTAGCCATGTTTGAGCAACCTCCATTACTGATACATTACTTTATTACTTTTAATAGATTACAAATTTTAACTGAGTTGATCACAATAATAGGCTGTGATTAATCACAAGTTTAAAATACTAGTAATTACTAGTATTTTTGTATTCATTAATTTTTTTAAGACAGTAGTCCCCCTCGAAGGTATCTTGAATGATAGATCACCTGATGCGATCTGGATAATGGCCTGAAGCCCTTGGTCTTCAACAATGTTGGTTGGTCTGCAGTCTGAGGCGATCAATTTTGAGATGGCATTAGTTAGCTTTAGTTGTATTGGTTTTGTTGTTTTGTTGAACTCTCCCAGTGTGGTGTGACGAGCGCGGCTACATCCGGTCTTGGTGCTAGCATCTTTGCTACAAAGTACAGACCTATTTCTCGTCTTATCTTTTTTTCCAAATCATACAGTGAAGGAGAAGACGTTATAATAAATCCCTGCAGTGTGGTTGTAACTGAGTGCTCCTCTTTAATATATTGTATGTGCTCCTATACGCTGCAGTAATATTTGTTAATGACTGAAACTGCAAAGTGCGTGTACATTACGTTACAGCACTGTATACTGTAGATATCCATTAGCTACAAAATTGTGTCATTTATTTCACCTTTACACTAAAATCCATTTTTTACTCTCTTGTTTTCTTCCACTGTACCTACATTTAAGTACTAGAAGGAACCGGACAATATATTTATTATTACCTGATTCATATAATGAAATTACACTGTACACTGTGGGCTGTATTATAAGGTGTTACATTGTGTTCCTTCTCTATAAAACAGTTTTTGAGAATATAAAGATTTTCAGTATGTTAATAAAATAAAACAACAGATACTCACCTCAGGGGGAACCTGCAATACAGAAGAAACACAAAGAAACATTTTAGCTTTTCCAGAACCAGAATAAAAGTGCTGAGATCCAAAGTACTGAACAAATAAAGATTTGTTCTCACCCTGTAGATGTGGTAAGCGATGTAGAGAAAGTTGAGTTTGCCCGTCTGCCTGCGGTTTTTCTGCAGCAGCTCCACCAGCACAGTGCACTGTTTGGCTTTCTGCTTCTGTTTCTCTGCTCTATTCTTCTCCTCCAGGTTAATCTCCACCTCATCCTCATCATCTTCATCGTCCTCATCATCGTCCTCATCTTCCTCCTCGGGCTGGTCCTGCTCTTTAAGAACCAACTCAAACTGAGGATTCTTCCAAAATGTTTCTGAGGGGGGGACAGCAGGAGTGTGATCACATAAATGATCCAGGTGGAGCTTGAATGTCATTTTTGTCCAAATACAAAGCCATAAACATACGGTTGTATCTGCGGCTACCACCGGCAGAGCTCCCCGGTACCCAGAATCCTTCATGTTCACTGATGGTCCAGGTAGACTGGGGTGCAGTACTGGAGGGAGAGGTAGGTGTGTTTTCCTCAACGAGAGTGTCAGGACTCACACTGCAGAGCTCCACGACGTCAAACAGGCTGCTGAAGTCCTCAGCACTGATCCTAATAACACGTGTCAACAGTGAGTGTTTTTGTACGTGAGAGCTCATATGTCAGTGTAAATTGTTGTGTTTTAGTATCTGCCACATACCAGAACTCTCCATCTTCACTCTCTTTCAGCTCAATCCGCTCTTTCTCTGCTTTGTCCACATCGTCCCACTCTTTACCCCTGCAGTCACAGAGAGAAACTCAACAACCAACCTGTGGAGGTTCTGTAATCTGTGAGTGAGCGCACCCTCATTTACAACATGCACAAACAGCAAGCTTCCTCACTTGTCACTCCAGGGGCCCCGATATTCAATAAAACCCCAGGGGTTCCTCAGCCTCAGCAACAAAATCTCATCTGATGCTTTTTTCACCTGAAATGTAAGGATACATTAAATTCACATGTGAGTTAGGATCTGAGTTACATAAGGAAAGGTTGATGACTTATCAGTTCTCAGTATTATCTGAATATTGTATTTGTAGTGAGGAGGTGAGCTGAGGTGACTGGGATGAGATGATGAGATAAAATGCCATGACAGGAAATTACGCAAGATTAGATTACATTTCCAGGACATAATGTTGGATTAAATTAGATGAGACTGAGATGATATGAGATGAAATTAGACATTAGAATGAGATGTGATGACATTAGATGTGATTAGATTAGATCATTTCTTTGACATATATGAGAGTAAAGGACTCTGAATACCAGAGATGCGATGAGATGAAATGCTCTGACTGAAGATGATACGACGACATTTGAGTCTAAGTACATCGGATGAAATAAAACAATATTAGGATGTGATAAAATTAGATGAAATGTGATTAAGCAAGATTAGACAGGGAGGGGGAATTGATTGAATTCATATGAGGAGAAATACCATGACATCAGATTATAGATTAGATTAGATTAGATTAGATTGGATTGGATTAGACTGTAGTGAGATGAGATGACATAAATAAAATTACATGAAAATCACATTTCAGACGATGTATATGAAATGAAATTTGTTGAGAAGGTGAAATGAGATGACATGAAGATTTACATGAGGAGATTAGACAGAGAGATTAGACAGGGATAGGGTGAGATTAGGCGAGGTGAGATTAGACTGCTCAAAGCATTCACATTATAGCTCTTCAAATCTTTATTATTAAATAAATAATAATAAAAAAACAAACACATCAGAGCAATGATTGATGACGACCAATCACTAAAACAATAACAGTGGTTCAGCACTACATAGTCTACTGTGTTGTCTCAGTGTGATACATACCTTGTCAGTGTCAGTGATGGCATAAGCGTGGCCCTTTATCAGCCCGTTTCCTGTCACTTTACCTATATCAAGGTAGTTGCTGGCCTGTGGGGACAGAGACAGAAACTCCAGCAGGTCTAAATTACCATCCACCTGTTCAGTGTGAACACTTGTGGTGTGTATGTACCTGGATAAAGCAGCTGAGCAGGCTGCCTCTGGACAGGGCCCCCGTCAGAGATCTCCAGAGGACTCGAGGGGTACGAGATGAGACTTTGATCGAGTGCGCGATGCCTCCTGTGAAATCCTCCATCCCCTCAGAAATGTTGCCCCCCTTCAGGCTTCCATAGGATCCGATTAACCTACATACATGAGGCGAGAAAGTTATCTCCGGTGAGTGTATTTTTGTTACGTCGCTGTGGCAACAAATACACAGACACGCAGAAAAAGAGTGGGTGATCTCAGACATTACAACCCAGAAACATATGCTGGTAGTGGCAACTGACTTGGCATAGGCCTTCTCCACCAGGGCGCTCCAAAACTCATTGCGGGTGTGAGAGTAGCTGAAGAGCAGACGGCCTTGGCGTACTGGCAGCCTGTCATCCACAACCACCTCCACCCACTCACCATACTGCCAGAACTACACAGGGAGAGAGAGAGAGACAGGAAGAGAGGAATGGTGAGAATAGAGGAGAGATGGGTGTAATGAACTGGGAGGAAAGATAATGAGGAGGGAGGCAGAGTGCAAAGAGACATCTGAATATTATGTCCCTAATATTCCCCTTAAACCTGTTGTTTTTGGACTCCTGTGGGCAGCATAACCAAACTGTAAACACTGTACACACTATTATACCATCATCTTATAAACTGATTCAGTGAACTTGATAGAAATATTCACTGCCTTTTAACTCAGTTTTTGGTCTGCAGTCCCTATTATTGGTATATCCACTTCTTTCTAATCCCACAAAGCACAGAACCATGTAACTTTGCACTATATGCACATTTTTCCTTTTTATACTACGTATAAATCATAACTCCTACTCACTCAACACTGTTTGCTGTCACCTTTAGTATGTTATACCTTTATCTGTTACATACTGGTGTCTGTATATTCATATATCTTATGTAATTCTTATTTGCACAAATGTTAATTAGAGTATTCTCTCTCTCTTTGTAGTTTAGTTGATTATTAAAATAGTTGTCACTTAATTGAATTGCCCATCAGGTAATTGATTCATTGACCAGTCGTTTCAGCTCTAATATAGTGAGTTGTAACTATACAGTAGGTTGTTTATTCCTCTGTTAATCCTGTTTTAACCTGTTCTTAACATCCTATTTATAAGGCTTTTGTATATTGTTTATTTGTATTTTATCCTTGTGTTTGCCTTATGTTCTGTCTGTTCTGAATTGCCTTGTTGTTGAAAAGATAAAAAAAGATAAATTGGCCTTGCTAAACCATACAGTATTATACTTCCACATGACACATATATATATACACATACATAAAAATGAAAATACCGACAAAATAGAGAGAATAAAAAACAGAACGAAGGAAGCATCAGTCATCCAGATCTGAAAAATTAAACCTTGTGGTCTATGAAAGGACGAGATAAATTACATTAACACACTGTTCTCTTGTATTCTTGAATTAAACCATTCCCACAGCTGCTACTGGTCATGACTAGGGGAGTGTACTGTACTGCTAACTGTGTGTACAAAACAAGGGGCCAAAAACAGGCCTGCACTGGTCTTTCATAGCTGTGTGTGTGTGTGTGTGTGTGTGTGTGTGTGTGTGTGTGTTTTGTGTGTGTGCACGCGTCCCAGGGGTAGTCACTACCTGCATGTCTGGACTGCTCTCCCATCACCCTGACGGGGCAAAATGAGTTTCCAGTCCTGCCATGCTGCTTGTTAAGTCATGTCACATTCTCCCTAACAGTCTCTAAAGGTCCACAGCTCCGAGGCTAAATAATCACTGAGCACAAACTGTAAAAAAATCACCTGACTTGTCAGTTTGTTTTTACAAGATTGATGTATCTAATAAGACTATATTTATTGATCTGAGCGGGTCAGAGCCAGCGAATGATGAACTCTCCAGATTATTATCACCAACTCTAATGCGGTGATGAAGATGAGGTTTGTCTCGTCTTTCGTGCAAGACCACCAGGCAGCCTTGACTCCAGGATGAGTTGATACCTGTTTGATAAAGTTGCCTTCATCTGATGCCAGAGCTGTGATATGACAGCTAAATGAGAAAACATCTCACTGAGAAGTCTAAAAGAATAAAGCCAGATCAGATATCTGTGTTTATTTCAGAGAATCAGTCCTTTACATGAGATGAGTGAGTATGAATCAGATATATAAATCATTTGTGTCTGTCCTGTCCTCAGGCCTTATATACAGAGTTGAACACACCACAGATCAGCACTATTAGAATCTCTTAGTCTGTCAAGCACAGCAGTTATTTCATTGCACTTTTATTGGTAAAAGTGTTTTGTATGTATTTTATTGTTGAGTTTGATGTATTTGAAAGCCCCATCTAGAGATGAGCATTGCAAGATAGCTCAGGCTGTAAATGCTCTAGTACTCTATGTGGCATAGGCTCATACAACTGAAAGTTAAATTACTGTACACATTACACTTTGGGGTTATTTTAATCACATAACTTTACCACGAACTGGCTTATTAAGCTGTGCGATATACTTTGGTTAGTTATATATTTAAGTAGGAATAATTCCACAGTATTACTTTGGAGCTTTTGCAGAAGATTGTCATTATATACAGTAAAGATTTCATTTTATCATCCATCAGCACTTTACTTTTTTTTATATGTGTTACATTTAAATGACTTATTTTTATAAAATCAAGGCAGTGGAGTTAGAAAGAAGTGAGCTTACCAGTCCTCTGTGGCCTGCCCCTCATCTCTGCTTGAGACTAATGATTTGAGGCTAATTAGCACACCTGCGCGTCCCACAGAACTGTCTTTAGTTGAGTTGCATTGTGGGTAATGTAGGCATGGCATAAGTGCAATCATATCTGTGGTTCTGCTGTCCATCATGAGTCTGACAGTGTTACAGAAGTGCAGTGCTCTTTTGAGGCCCTTATCATGTCTGTTGATGTTGTCCTGTCATAGTGTGTATTCCCAAACAAAGTCACAACTAGTCAAGCTGCCACACTGCGAATATGGGGCTTTGGTGGGTCTGACGGGGCTATCTGTATACAGTATTATGTCCATCTGTTCATTAAATATATATCTCAGGCTCTAGTGGTTTGTCAGTTCGGGGACCACCAAAAAAATACACATTAAATGGTTAAAATTACAGTTTGTCATGAGCATTTGCTTTCATAAAGTAAATCAAGCAATGTGTTTTCTGTGTGTAATTTTTTTCATTAACAACATAAAAAGGGTTCTCTGTCGTGCATCTAATCTATATTTACTTACTGTAAAATGGAAGATCCCTGCATATGGCTCGGAGAGGCTTTGCCCCAGTGGCACCACCTTCACAAAGAGCTTTGGGTGCATGGTCAGACAGGACAGAGCTGCCAGCAGCCAACAATTACCTGACAAACAAAAGGAAGCACATGAAGCTGGCACAGAGGAACCATCCCTCATTTCACGTGATGACTGATGTGTATCAAAGTGTTTCAGTGGTTAGTCTCCCGCAAGGCGTGATTCATGTTTGCGTCAGGTGGGGTTAAGCTCGCACACACACGCGTAATAAGTCACATTCCTCCCCAACAGAAAACATCTGTTCCATGTTGTTTCTCTGGTGATGTTGCAGTAATTCTTGGTTTCTGCGTAAATCATGGAAGAAACATCCTGGGATGCAGTTTGAAAGAAAACATGAAACATAAAATTCAGATCAGTACCAATGACATAATTACATGCAACTGGTGACATGACCCATCAATCCAGAAATCCCAGAGGTAGAAGGAGAGTTTGCTGTTGTGCAGAAAACAGTCCTCTAGTTCACCACAAATAGGAAACAGACAGGAAGCGACACAGATCTGAGCAGTATCTGGGGGATGTTAAAGACAGGGCTGGATGGGGTAAGGACCCTCTGCAGATTTTGGAGTTTTAGGTTTTTGGGAACAACAGGGTGTCACTCCTCTTTCCCCCTCGCTGTGCATTTAAAGTTGGGTCCCTGGGGCCGTGCGGCGCAGACATTGAGCTCAGCGTTTTACTGCAATCAAAAAATAGGAACAAACTGAGCTACGTAAGCGTGGAGTGTTTCAGCGTTTGGTTGTGCAGATTTAACTTTTCCAGGGTGTTGTGCAATGCCAGTGTGAGACAATTCAGCAATGACGTATGCTAGTCTAAAACCTCAGTCTTTGGGGAGGGCAGATGAGCTGTGGGCAAGAGGAGCAGATTTTACTGCTGATGGAAGTTTTTCTGATGCACTCACCCAGTTGGCCCTGACAGATATCTGTGGTCCCAGTCATGCCATCCACGAACACAGCGTTCTCACTGATTTCCTTCAAAGACAAAGCGAGAGGACAATAATGTGAGCACAAGATGCTGCAACAGCACAAACTGATGTCATGAGATAAGAAATTTTTAACTCTTTGTGCTGCAATCTTGTTTTCTGTGAGAGAATAAATGAAGATCTGTGTGTTGTACCTTAGAACTGAAATGATTAATCGATTAGTCATTCAATATAAAGTCTCTCCATACATTATCTATAGCATTTATCCTAAAACAGGGGGAGAACATTCAAACTACACACAGAAAAGCCCGAGTGAATCAGGGTTTGAATCCAGAACCTTCTTGCTGTGAGGTGCTGCCCCTCAATATAAAATTATTCTACATTAATTTTTCTGCAATAATCATTTAAGTTGTTTTCCATGCAAAAATGCCACAAATTAATTTATTCCTGCCTCTCAAATGTGAGGATTATTGTCTTTCCTCTCTTATATGTAACTGTCTCTGTTATATGATTGTAAATTCTCCATTTTCTAGGTTTGTTGGTAAGACAAACCACAATATTTGAATGTGTCACCATGGGCTCTGCAAAAATGTGATGGGCATTTGTTTCTATTTTTCAGACCAAATAACTAATCAAGAAAATAACTAGCACATGAATTGGTAAAATAAGCATTAATTATAATACTGGATTTAGACTGTGATGTGTGATATGTGATTTTTGCAATGTCTACCTTCTTGCGGGGACTGTTATTTTTTATTTTTTTTTATTTTTATTTTCAGTATTATTTGTCTTATTTCCTCAGTTACTTTGTTCCTCTCTTGAGCAAACTGCACCAGGTAGGAAGTACCTCAGACCTGAGCCACACCTGGTTGAGTCACTGTCAGTCACGTCTATCATCAAAACTGTTGAGAGTTCCTGTGAAAGCCAAAACCTAGAACACAACGGGAGCTACAAATCACATTGCTTCAGTGTTAAGGCATTTTTTTTTAGTGATGTGCAGAAGTAGTCAACCATGTAAAATATGTAACCAACTGTGCCCAAAATAAAAATGTTGCCCGCAGAGTATGTTTCAAATGTTAGGAGCATTTTCTCAGATATGCATTTTTGTTTCTTTTTAGTTGCAGACTATACTGTGACATGACTCGATTTTTTATTATCTTACAACTTACTTATTGTGTTATTGGTAGAAGTGAAGACGCACATCACTGAGGACGAAAACACCCTGTAGTATCTGGGTAAAAACTGGTACGTTACACACAGTGGTCAAAAAGAACGCACCTTGGGTCGCTGCCACTTAATCGCCTTTTTGGGATCCGTGTCTTCGGGCATACCGATGGACTCCTGCCCAGCCGGGAAGGTTGGATCAGAAAACAGCACGCCGGACTTCAGACACTCCTCCATCAGAGTCTTGAAGTCCTGATCATGGAATTTGATCGGGTTCTCGCTGGAGCCCAAAGGTGCCACTTTGTCGTTCGCCATGCTGCCAGAGAAGGATCAGCAAAACTCTTCATCCGAGGTGCAAAATGTTGCGAGCGGGCTCGGGTTTAAATAGGGTTTAAAAGCGCACACCCACCACATCCAGTGAGGCCCACTTTGCAGCGCCTCCCTGGCTCTGCCCAGCCCGGAAAGGTATGCAGAGCGCCGGGGGCCGTGGAGAGCTGGAGTCGGAGTAATGACATGGTGCCAACAACCTCTTTGATCTCTAATTTATCGTCCATTCAACAAGCTTCCATTAGGGACGCAAGAAAGGCATAAAAACGGACATTTAACTGGACATCTCTGCAGGGACAAAGGTCAAACTACCCTGTCTCATCCACCACTGCAAAAGCTCTCTAAAATGTTTTAGTAATTTGTATATTTTGTCCTTTACTTGCTCGGTCTGCTAGTCAGATCTTTCGCATTAAAGGTTGTCAACCAGTATTTCGTAACAATCACATTCCCCTGAAAAAACCTGTTTTTACATGTATGAAATGTGTTTATACACGAGTGCATAAATACAGTGGAAGGACTGTGTCTGTGCTTGTGAGGAGATACAGGAAATACAGGAAATCACAAATAAGCAACATTTTAATTAAGTAAGAAAACTCAAATTCACCACAGATCTATTTGTCGAGCAGATTGTTTCAGTTCTAGATCAGTCGAGTCCTCTGTCACCTCTCTAAAACCGGCGCTAGGTGGCAGTCTACACCCAAATTTGCAAGACCACAAATCACCACATCTACTGTAGAGCAGGGTTTTGGTTTTTTTTTTTTTTTTTACTGTAAATTGTGGTGGTGACGATTATAATAAATAAGGCCATGAAGCGAAATACACATTAAACACCTCTAGGGTAACTCCAGGTCTGTTCAACTGAAAGCAAAGTAAATCACACGGTAGAAATGTCCCTTCTCACAAGATGTAGACAAGACGGACACTACAGAAAATTACTTTAACTCTGAAGTTAGCTAATGTATAAGGTTTATTGCAGTCCTCAGCATTATTTGTCAGTTATAGCACAGGCTGATAAACCACTTTACTATAAGTTTTATGCAACAGACACAAACTTTAAATAGTCTGTTTTTATAACCTGTGCTTATAGCAAATGTAAAATGAGAAATGTATCCATCTATGACAGTTTCAGTTTTGACTTACTCATTAAAATATCTCTTAACAGTCATCCTACTGTCCAACTGTTATTATTCCAGATGAGAGAAAAGAGGAGCTGATCTCTCAGCCACTGAGCACTTTATTAGGAACTAATACTTTGTGGGGGTTCCCTTTGCTTTTTCTTTCCTTTGAGATTCTTCTCCACATTGACATGATTGCGTCACATCATTTCTGTAGATTTGTAAGGTACACATTCATACTGCCAATCTCCCGTTCTACCACATTGAAAGGTGTTCTGTTGCATTCAGTTCTGTTTGACTGGGGAGACCACTGAAGTTAACTGAACTCATTGTCATGTTACTTTTGTTATATGGAGCATTATCAGGCCATTAGAAGATGATAAATAAATGGATAAATATGGTCAGCAACAGTCTGTGGCCTTCAAACCACAACTGATTGGTAGTAAGATGCCCACAGTATGCCAAGAAAACATTCCCCACACCATTACACCACCAGCAGCAGCCTGGACTGTTGTCACAAGGCTGGTTGGGTCTTTGAATTCATGCTGTTGACACCAAATTCAGACCCTACCATCTACATGCCTCAGCAGAATCCAGATTCATCAGACCAGGCTACTTTTTCCAGTCTTCATCTGTCTAGTTTTGGTGAGCCTGTGCCCACTGCAGCCTCACATTTCTGTTCTTGGCTCATGGAACCAGACATGGTCCTCTGCTGTTGTAACTCATCTATCCTTCAATGTGTCGTGCCTTCTGAGATGCTTTTCTGCTCACCACAGTTGTAAAGAGTGGTTATCTAAATTACCGTGGCCTTTCTGTCAGCTTCAACCAGTCTGGCCATTCCAGTTTGGTAAGCCTGACAGTTTGATAATAATGTTTATTTGCTAGATTGATTTCAATATAAACAGCAAATTACATTCAGACACTGATATTGTCACTGATCTGTAGCTGAGTTTCTAGGGAGGATTTAGTGACTCCAAAGATAAAGTTCTCTTTCATAGACTATATGTGGTATTTATTAGTGTCAGATCATTTACAAATGCCATATATATCAGTTATAAGACATTAATAAGGACAAATATTGTGGCTGTTTTTCTGTCCCCCAGCATGACTTGATTAATCAGACTGCACCGGTGGACCTGGAAAAGGACTAAGGGACTAAAATAATAAACTAAAATACATGCCTTAACAACCTGATAACAGTTACAGACTTGATGGATTATTGTGGGGGAAATGTAAATTAAATTAATTCATTAATTACAAAATTTACAGCTGGAGAGTTGATGGCTCATTGGATAGTGAGAGTTGTTGGTGGTTGTCAAAGAAATTTAGTAACCTGGAAACACAGAAGTTAAGGATTTATGGTCATCAATCCCTGTAAACAGCTTTTAGAAAGGGTGCTCTGGTCGCTTGTGTAGGAAGGACCTAAATTAATTTTGTAACAAGTTATTAACAATTAAAGACCCAGTTAACTGTTCTGAGAGCCTCTTTATTAATAACTTATTAACATTTATAACCACAGAATTGGAAACCATTAGTTATCATACAGTTATTAGAACTTATAAACCCTTTACAAAATGAAACCCTCCATTTTTAATATCTTTCACAATTTGAATAAGTAGATAAATAAGAAAGTAAAGGAAGAATCTCTTGTTTTCTTAAGACAAGACTATATTTATTAAGTCCTGTCAGTTAGGTGAGATGATTTTGTTTCAATGGAAATTTTAGGACAGAGAGTTGTAAGGTTTCCAGAAAATTCATTCATAATATCTTAAGGTTAATGTTTTTTTCACAATAGACTATTTTGCTTGCATGGACCAGTTTAAACAGTTTTTAGAAGGGGTGCTTTGGCCTCCTCCTGTGTAAACCATATGTGAACTCTGGTCGAGACTCTAATAATCTGAAGTGGACATCCAATTACCGTAACCCCCCCCCCCCCCCCCCCGCCCCTTTCCCTGCCCTCTTATGTCGCGTCATTCATTAAGTTTAGGTGGATATCCATCTCCAACAAACTGTTGTCCTGCGGTGCTCACTCCAGGCCTCTCCAGGCGTCTCCAGCCGTCCCTCCATCATACGCCTGATTACACTGAAAACGTGAGACTGACCGGGACTAAACAAACAAGAAGAATAGCGACACAGATCCGCCTAATGGTCACCATTTAACTCCATTCATAGGCTCTCCATTATGTCCGTATGGTCTTTGAGGACGGGATTATAGGAAGCCTCAGTGACAAAGGTCAGAGGGCCGAGCAGACACTCCCACACCTCCATGACCTACTCTGATCCCACGACCCTGGCACCAACAGCCCCCCTGGCCCCTCACACTCTCCCCTCTGGTTAACCGGCTTTGTCCCGGCCCGTTTTCTGCTGCATCACTCACACATCTCCAGACTGAACGGGTCAGGAGATGGAGAATTAGCCTCCAGGAACACTGAGGAGAAATGACTAGAATATACATGCAGTTTAAAAAAAACATAATATTTACCTCTATTTTATAGTGTTTTTACTCTTCTTAAGTCTGCATTTTTTGTCTGTTGCCTCAATGTTATTGTGAAGCACTACAGTATGTGATTTTCTGCCCGTGGAGGGTGCAATATAAATAAAGTTACTTACTCACTTCTTACATCTTGAACTACACACCTTACACCACATACACCATTTTGTTAATACTTATGATGGAAAATAACTAAATGGTAAGTACTGCACGCAAGGACCTTTCTGAGGTACTTCTACTTAATTTGTATTTCCAGAGACAAATGTTGAACTTTTTACTCCACTACATTCAGATGTAGTTAGCAGTTACTTTACAGATTAAGTTTTTCACACCAAAACCTACAACTGACTAATAAAAAATACAATTAATTATAATTAATCTAAACTAACTAACAGTAAATAAAGTAGTTAGAATCAGCTCCTCCACAAGCAACTGTACAACAATAACTGCAACTTACATGTAATTGCATCAGCAACAATCAAATCATGTAAAATATAATTATATGTACTGACAGAGCGCCTTCTGCTGAATTATACTTTCAATACATTTTGATAATGACACTTCTGTACTTTTATTTCAGTAAGTATTTCTATTGCTAAAGATCTAAATACTTTATGTTTGGGAATTATCCTTGTAAAACTTATAAGAGTTTGTTATTGTTTTAGGGTACCACTCACTTCAGCTGTTGCATATACAGTGTGTTGAATTTGTCTTTCTTTATCTGTTGAAAAAGCTCTCAGATGCCTTCGTGTCTACAGTCAAGTTTATATATGTGTGTAATCTAAGTAACTATTCTAGGACCAATCATTACTGAAGCAAAGAAGCATACAAAAATGCTAAAAAGACAAGTAAACTTGACGAATAAAGAGTTATATAACCGGGGTGATGGTGGATATTTGTTCCATGTGGAGCTTCTGGTTGAGGCAGTTAGAGGCTGCAGTTCACCTTCCCTCAGGCCTGCAGGAAACAAACACATGAAAGCATTTTCACCTGTCACAGGACTGAACTCCACCTTCTAACCTTACTATGCATGCTATCCAGGCAGCACCTGTGACCCCAGTTTTGTGTGTGTGTGTGTGTGTGTGTGTAGGGAGGGGGTGGACAGTAAGAAATGTGTAGTCAAATCCAGTTTTTCTGGCACTTTTGGATGGATGTTTCTGGGCCGGACAAGAAAAACAAAATTGACTGACTTGAATATGAGTTTGTGTGTGTGTGTGTGTGTGTGTAATTACCTGAGCCAATAACTGTGAGTGTGTTTGTGTCAGGTTCACAAGGAAGGTCACCAGATACTGCAAGAACAGAGTAATGTGTGCTTGTTTATGAAAGACAAAGACGTTTGAGGAACAGTTTGTCAGAGTGTGTTTGAGTGGGCAGGTGTTTGATTGCCTCATCTCCTCCATCTTCTTTACATTGTGATTTGGTCTTCCAGTAAACAGTGTATGATGTTAAAAAAAAAAAATCACCTTGTGCCAATATTCAAGTCACTTCACACACAGCACAACAGTGAAACCATTAAGCTACACCTTATTAATCTGCAGAGCATGTGCACAAGCACCACAACACCTGATCTAAATGTTTCAGTATGTGTGGATGTGGCATGAAAATGCCAAAATGTAAGAACAAACAAAAAAATGTGCCGTCATGAAAGACAGAGAGCTGAGAAAGGAGTCATGACTAAGTCTGAATCACTGAGCAGTTCATATCATATAGAAAGATTTTCCAGTTCCACCCACAACATTTGGCGTCATTAAAGCTGATTACTTTCTAACCACTTTCACCAGACATCTGTTTGGTTCAGATACATATTTTCGACCTGTTCCATTTCTGTTCAGTTAAAACTCATCAGAAAGTTTTTCATTTGGTTAAAATCTTTGCAGGCTTCAGACAATAATATGACAATCATACTGTGAACAATAAGTGTAGAGGCAGTTTATAATTGTTTCATTCTCTGTCTTAGCAATCTTTACAAAAAAAAACAACCTCAGATGATCTCTGGGATGAAAGAGAGCTCGTGATCTTCACTCAGTGAAGATCCTTATCTAGGTGAATTTTGAAATTTACCAATGTTATCTGGCAACAATTTCTGCCTGTTTGATGTGATGCTTGGCCTCCTGCTGTGAAAAAAGAGAAATCAGTGAACTTCCTCCTCTTTTGTTTTTAACCTGCAAACCTGCCTCCACTCTCAGTGGCATTGCCTCACACCCAGGCCAGACAGAAGTGACACTCCTCCCTCTGAGCTTGTCCTCGGCAATCAGTGACATTATATAACCCCCTATAAGAATGAACCCTCCTTGTCTTTCCCTCCTCTCATTATCTGAAGGTGTTGAATGGCAAAAAAGAGAGGCACCTGACTGACGGATGGCTGCTGGGACCGAGTAGCCTCTCACCCCGTCCTCCCACACTCTCACTGTTAGAGGTTAGGTGGGTCAGGGGAGGGTGGGGAGGGGGCGAGGTGCAGCGGGTGTAATTCCAGGGTTCAGGTTTCACTCTGTTATATGGACGAGTGAGAGAAGGTGGGGATTCTGAGAACTGAGCGAGGAATAAAGAGCAGAGAGGGAGTCCTGTGGTTTGTCTGATTGCTCCCTAAAGCATCTTTCTCTTTCTTGTTATCCCCGTCTCAGTCAGCCCTGGCTGATGATTTAATCCTCCACCTCAACTATTCTGAGGAGGATGAGGACAACAGGACAGGGACTGCAGAGATGATTGGATGCTTCACACAGTTATAACATGACAAATGTAATTAAATACACCCAGTTAATTAGCTTTCTACATGATAAAGCACAATCTTCTCATACATAAGTGAGAGCCTCTCATGGCCACAGGCCTGCCCTATAGGAAAACAAACACACAGCTGATAAATTCCCTTTGTTGTCAGTATTTTCGGAGCTAATCATCTTAAATTTAATCTAAATTTGTGATTGTGCTGCTACTGCCAGAAAACTGCACTTTATGTCTTTAAAGTCCATGACTACCCATAAGGCCGTGCTATCAGATGGCTCTGTCTGCGCTCCAGTTTTAGGTTTGAAACTGATGCAGGTGAATGCTCTTTTTGGTTCAGCTGGCTCTCAGTGCTTAGACAGTGGGTGGGTATCTCTCAGTCACCACTTGAGTGGTTCCCCTTTTACCTCTCTAACAGGAGATTCTGAATTGCTGTTGGTATCTATGCATCCTCACTGTAAAATTAATTTGTGGTGTTCCCCAAAGTGCTTTTCCTGGGTCCCTCTCTGTTTACCTTGCATAAGGTTTCCATTTGGCAAACAAGTCATTTTAAAGGTATTTTCTTGCTCGATTATGCAGATGATACTCTGCTGCACATCTTAGTAAAAAAGGCTTTTAAATATTTGAGCTGCAGCAGGAATTGAAATTGGATCACCTAATTTTTGAAGATGAATTAAAAGATTTAATTGAGTCCACTACTAACTATACATGTACTGTACAAGACACTGCAATAATTAGATATTTAAGTTTAACTAGGTCTTCAACCCACATTTTAAAAATTGTATCTGTTGTTTATTAGATGCCCTTGTTTGTACTGTTTATCATCTTTTATGTGCAATTTGGTAAGTTGTCTAAATGTTTGGTTTTTGCTCTTTGTGTCTTCTTTGTATGAATTAAGATTGAAGGAATTAATTAATCACTTGTTGAGGCACATTTTATGACCAGGTTTTTGTGTTTTGGCTTCATGTACCAGGTGGATATTTCATTTCAGATTCAGACACATCTTGGTCTTTATGTTTATAAAGATTACTGAATATGAATATTAATAGCTAAAATTAAACTAAACTAAATTAATCAGTATTTCTTATATCATGGCTACAGCTCAGGAATGTGGACGAGCAGATAGGTGCTTCCAATGTTCCTTGTTTTAACTTACAAACAATCCAGTAAGAAGCAGGAACAGTATCACAGTATTGCAGCAATTTAGATGCAGAAAGCTCAACATTTAAACTGTGGCACAATGATACAATGACTGAAATCCCACATGCTTTTGCCTTACATCAATTTATCTTTTTTGTCATAGTGGTATACAGCGTGTAGCAAAATTGTGTGTAGCATATTAAATCCCCTGAGACAGTGCTGATTTCTGTCCCGCAGCGACTTCTCCCACACCAACAAAAGCTTTCTCTGTGGAGCTGAGACACAACTATTAGATCTCAAAGTCCACATTACTACCGCCCAGGGGGACGCACTGGTCAGAAAACACACACTGACACACACACAATGTTGGCCTCACCCTCCTACTGGCAGACACGATTAACTCTTCATGTTGTGATTGGCTGGTTTGGGTGCTGCTGACACCGGCCTGTGCAGGGTTTGCGAGCAGCAGTGGGAGAGGTGTGTACTGCGGGAAGACAAAGGGCACTCAGGGACAAGGAAAAGATATCCACTTGCTGTAGGGGCTACTGTGCTGTGTTCTGCCGTGTATCACCTTACCTTACATAATTGGGTCCATACGAGCACCAAATGGCGCTGGCTGTGGCGCCCAACAGACAGGCAGGGCAGAGTTTACCAGAGGGAGAGACAGAGGATGTTACCTGTCACCTGCACTGTCCTCCCTCCCTCCTTGTATTTGTTTTTCTGTCTCTGTGGAGTGAAACTGACAAACTGACTCATCTGGGTCTGAGAGGCTTCTGTCTTCACTTCCTTCTCATTCTCTATAACACAATGGTAATTGGTAGGAGTGGGCGTGTGTGCATCTGGTGCAATAACCCCACCACCACCACCACTACCACCTCCCACCCCACTCCTCTTCATCTACCCAGCCCCCACCCTGTTGAAAGCTCATTAAAAGACCTGCTGTTAATGAGCTAGAGGGATCATAGAACTTCATTTTCATTAGGGGGTGGGGGGGGTGGGAAGGGGGGTTAAGGCCAGAGATGCTGGTGCAGAGGTTTTTATGCCCTTAAAATAGAGTCAGCAATTATCCCAACCCCTTGACACTCCCCACCCACCTTACTCTGCCTCCTAACATGCCCACAAACAATAACCAAACTGCTGCCACCCCCACCCCCCACCCCCCATCAATTTTGTATCCTGAGAAATCCCTGTCGACCATGTCCCATCACAGCTCGCTGCACCCATCCCAAAACCTGCTGCTGGATGACGGACACCAGCTCAAATATATCTGCAAACACACATACAGTGCAATACACACACTCGCACACACACACAGTCGCCCACTGGAATTACATTACAGTCTTTCTAGACAAAGCCAGTAACATCCCAAGGATGTAAACAAGGAGTGAGGGTCCCTAATCCAAACACTCAAATTAAAAATTAATAACTCAGCGCTGACTGTGGTCCTCATAGAAACGACCCACACTGACTGAGACAACATCCTGGTGAGAAAAGATATTTAAAAATAGTTTCAAAAGCTTTGTTGTGGGTCCCAGGATAAGAAAAAAATTAATAAATAAATAAACATGCATGGAAAAGCAACCACAAGCAGAAAGAGACACGGGTGGGAGGAAGAAAAAAAACTCCAAACAAACTCCACAATACTGAATATTTCACCTCAATTCTTTATTGAGGCTCCTCGTGACATGGTACAAAATGGTGTCAAGTTTACAAAGACAGCAGAGTGGTATAGCCAGTGTTCAGCATAAAGGAGACGATGCTAGGAAAAGCGGATGTGTAACAGAGACAGGCAGATAATATTGATAATAACAATAATAAGTATAGTGACAGCAAGTATGTACAAAATATTATCCCTGAACAGTTACACTGCACTCACTCATAACCATTCATTACACCACTCACATAAGAATTTGTTTTCCCTGACATGGATGCAAGCAGAAATCAGACACAGTAACACAGAGTCATCACAGTAGTTACGAAAAAGTTGGTAACACTCTACTTGAAGACCCCTGTCCTGTTATATGAGCAGGTTTCCTCACGCTTAACTTGCATTTAAATCCGAATCACGAGCACGGAGCATGGAGATTACGACCAGCCGAGTCATGCTCAAGACACAAGATGACAGGACAGAGGGTTCGAGTAGAGGATGTTTTGTTTTTTTTGTCTTATGTACACACAAAAACATTCACTCACTCACCCAAGTGCTCGCACAAAACTCTCCACCAATCAGCTCTCTACTACCCCACCTCTCAACCCTGTAGTTCAGCAGTGAAACAGACTTTTTTCAGTTACACAATCACCAACATGCGGCATTCATAAATTAGGAATAAACTCAAAAAAAAGAAGAAAAAAAAAGAACAGTTTTAAATGGCTGGAAAACATGCACAAGCTTCAAGCAGTCCAGCCTTTTACAAATGTAAACAATGAAAGAGAGGAATTACCATCACAATACTAAGTACACATTGAGAAAAATAATACACACCCGTTTCACATGTAGGTAAAATTGCAGGTTTTTTATGCATAGAAACTAATCATGAGAAGAAAAAAAAACATCAGTAGATGAGACTTTAAAGTCTTCTCATTCACATTTATAAAATTTGACAAAACAAACAAACATAAAAAAAATAGAAACTCATCCATACATACTGTCACAAAGTCAGAGCACAACCTTGCTAGGCCCCCAGAGAGCCCTGTAAACATTACGTTAAGTGACAAGTGTTGTGACAACCAAGCGCCTTTAAAAAGAGGAGTCTGAGAAACTGCAGGCAGACAGTGTTTGGATTCATTTCACCCCTGTGTCTGTTCAACACGTCTTTAAAAGGTCTTCTCAAAAGAAAACAGCTAGGTAGCATGATATCACCTCTCTCCCCATCTGCTGCTGAAAATATATTAACATCGTTCTATTGCTAGGGTTTTTTTTTCTTTATTATTTGATATAATCCGTTCTCTGTATTATCTGACTGTTAATATCCGTCTCCACCTGTCCAGTGGGTCACCAGAGAGATAAATCACTCGTCTTTTGCATCCTGCGCTGCAACATGGTGATCAGTTTCCTGTGTCGGTGTGGACTGCGGCAGTTCACTTCCTGTTCAAGAGCTCTGGTAATCTCGCTGGAATGTCATGGCCTTGTTTTTGCTCTGTGGTCTAAAGAAGTGTAGGCACCTAGTTTCAGACAGCAGCATTTTGCATACAATTGTGAGCAACGTGGCTGCTGAGTGCCTCAGTGCTGGCAGGGAGGACGCAACCGCCTGCTGCTTTTCCAGGCCAGCGCTGTAGCTTCTTCTTCTTTTTCTTCTTCTCTAGATTCCAGTTTAACTTGACTGATGGGACGAGTTCTTTCTATTTGAAGGGTGAGTTCAATCCTATACAGTGCTATTTTAACGTCAATCAGTGAAAAGAGAACAGCTCTCATGGTGCAGAAGTCAAAGCTGAGCTCACTTCTGCGCTACTCTCAGGTGGGAGATCGCCCACTATGGCCGGACTCCCCCGCTTTCCACATAATCTGCTTGGCTCTGGCCCTCCTCCACCTCCATGCTTTTCACCACATCGCTCTCCATTTTGCTCTCCATCTCTATCTGATCCAAACTGGCTACATCATCCTCCATTTTCACCACCGCCGCTGCTTCTTCTTCAGCTTTTATGGCAGCTAAAGTGTCCGCGGCACTGTCCTGAGCGTACGTCCCCACACTGGCGTGGCTCTGGCATGGACTTTCTTCAGGTGTTTCTCCAGGGTGGCGTAGACGGTAAAAGGTACCGCGCACAACTGGCACAGGAAGGACGCCTTGGCCCCCTGGGCACCGTGGGTCTTCATGTGCCGCGTTAACTTTGAACTCTGAGCGCAGGCGTAGTTGCAGAGGCCGCAGCTGTAGGGCCTTTCACCTGTGTGGCTGCGGAGGTGCACAGTCATGTTGCTGCTATTTCTGAACTGTTTACCACAGTACTCGCAGGCCTCATCTTTCTTCTTTTTACCAGCTCTGAGCCAGCAGTAGTAATGTTGTTGTTTCCTCCGGCGCTGACACCTCCTGCTACGCTCCTCCGCTCGTTCTCCCTCTGCCACTCCTGCACAGCCTCGCTCACTTTGACTGAGCTCCAGTCTTTCTCCCTCTCGATAGATCTCCCCTCTCTCGTTCTCCCACTCCCCGACCCCTCGCACTCTGTCGCCCATCTCGGGACGTTTGAGTGTGCAGTTGCCACTGGCGATTCCACTTTCGCCACTGCCCCCCGTCTCTCCGCTCTCCAGCGAGCCCTCGGAGGGGCTGACGCAGGGTGAGGTGTGCTGGGGCTCCCCCTGCCCCTGCTCCTCCTCCCTCCCTCACTCTCTCTGGCGCTGGTACAGCCTCAGCAGCTCCCTGTCTGACGGCCTAACCTGCGGGGTCAGCATCATCAGGCCTGAGGCTATGGAGGGGTGTTTGGGCAGGGTCACGTCCATCTCGGAGGGGCCCTGGGCCCTAACATCTACACCAACCATTCCCTTTCCAATGTTTCCAGCTGGCTGCATTTGAAACCTCCCTCTCATCCCCTGCCTCCCTACATCCTCCTCCATCACGACCATCTCCACCGGCTCATATCCGCTTCCTCCACCTCCGGCCTCCCTGTGATGGCTCCTTATGTGACGGGCCAGCTGGACACTCTGGGCAAAGGCCTGCCCGCACACTCCACAGTGATAGGGCCTCTCGCAGGCGTGAGTCCGACGGTGGGCTGAGGCGAGAATAAAGTCTCTGCTCTGTAGAGCCTTGAGGGTCAGAACCCGGTCTGAGGAAAGGGAGAAGCCGCTGACGGAGAGGAGGACGGAGACAGCACCAGGCCTCCAGGGGAGCTACCGGCGGTGTTACTATTCCCCTCGGCTAGCTCCCTGAGCCGCACTGAAAAGTTCAGAGCTTGCACATTACTGGACGAGGAGGTGGAGGTGGCGTGTGTCTGACGGGAGCGACTGAGGCGCAGGGCGGAGGGCTGAAAGGCAGAGGCAAGAGCTTGGCTCAGGTGGCGTGGGTCCAGAGTGGCTGCAGCAGATTTGTGCTCTTTAAGACCTCCTCCTCCTCCTCCTTCTCCTCCTCCTCTCATGTCTGCATCACCCTCCAGGTCCTCTTGGTAGATGCTGAAGAAGTGTGTGTGCTGAGCGTGCTGTAAGAGCGCCCATGCAGATGAAAACACGCCTTCGCACTGCTGGCAGGTGAAATAGGACGGCTCCTCTGGCACTGGAAAAGAAAGATGGACAGAGCAGAGTTAGCGATTTTGATTAATGGATGTTAGTGAAGAGAAGATCTTTTGAAATGTCTTGGCTTCAAACAGGAGGTAAATTCATAGAAATTAAACCTGCAATAACAGATCCACTTAGGGGCAGAGGAATCAAGCAGTGAACACGTTGATATGTTGGCACATCCTTCCTTCACATTACACACAGTGACACTAATATTTATAATGGAGTTGTGTTTATGTCCACTTGATGAATCCAGACCCAGTATTCCCTCTCTTTTTAAACTCTGCTTTTGGTAGCCACCAGCTCTTTAGCTGCTAAATGCTCCATGATTCTCACCCGCTAGACGCTAAGTGCCATTTGGTAGTGAACATGTAGCGCACGGTGGGTTTTTAGGGCTTTTTGCTGACAGATGCAGGCGCAAACAACGCAGAAACAGAGGTGAGGGTGAAGCTGCAGGCTGGAAATGAAAACAAAGAGTGTAAAGACGCTACAGAGCTCTGTAGACCTGAAGGGAACTGAAGAATTGAGTGATAACTATCTGTGGTTTCATCACTATGAGTAACCTTTTTCACATACAAGAAGTCATGTGATGCCCTGTCAGTATAAAAATACAGATTATTACACCTTTAAAGTTATGAAAGCTGAGCTTGAACGTGAGTGTCAGAATGATAACGACGTAATCTTAGAAGGGGAATGGCACGGACAGATTGGTCAGGGCTCAAATGAATGTAGGATGAAGAGGAGGAGCCAGGTGAGCCCGGAAACTGGGCAAGGAAAGAAGAAACAACAAGTAAAAAGTGATAGGAAAGGAGAGTTGGACCTGAAGCAGAACAGCAAGCTAAGAGGCCAACAGAGCAAAGTACATCTGGAGATATTTTCATATGTGGATAGCTTTGTCTCCTCACCGAGAGCCACTCTCCAATTAAGCTGCAAATTGCTAATTAGCAGAACGCAGAAAACGAACGCTTTATGCAAATCAGGCACTGACTCAGCCTGCTTGACAAATGAGGCCTTTCTGCATAAATCAAAATTGGAGAGAAGATCCCCAAATTGAGGGGGAAAACAGTTCTTTCTTTTTTCTTTTCTGGAGAGGTTCAAAGCCGACTCTGGTATAAGCCTCTTTCATGTTTCCTCAAGTCAAGTCCTTCTGTATTTTACTGGAGGGGGGGAGGAGAGTGAAGATGAAAAAGAGAGCAACTGTTTCTTTCTCTTTTTCCTCCCCTCTCTCCCGCCCTCCCTCCGTCTGGAGACGAGGAGAGGAGCCACGGCGTTCGTGTCCTTTAACCTAGCCCCGAGGAGAAACCCAGGAGAAGTTGAGATGCTTCTTTTAAAAATAGGGTGAAGAGTGAGAGCAGAGGAAAGGGAAAAAAAGAGATAGATAGATAGGTAGGTCAGGGCTCAGGAGATAAAAAGAAAATGAGATAAAAAGATTATAATGTAGTACGTGGGGGCCGAGAGACACCATGAAAATATGTCACCCCTTCGGATTGTACTTGAGACCCATCCTCCAACCTTGGCTCTCACTTTTGTTCTCTCTCCCAAAAACCCTCCAAATCTTTCCCTGAGGTGAGGAGGAGGATGGGTGGGGGGTGGGGGGGCTTTTGTCTTGAGGTCCTGGAGTGAAACACAATACCCAGCCAGTTTCTCTTTCCTTGCCTCTCTCCCCTCTCACTCCTCGCTTTTTTTTTTTTTCTTTTTTTTTTTTTTTGTGTAAGGATTCCATTTCATGTGGCAGCACTTGAATATTAAGCAGAAGCAATAACTACTAATTAAAAATGCAGATTGGCTGGGAGCACTAACGAGCAGCAGGCAGAATCTCTTTTCCCTTGGGAGGCAGGAGGAGGAGAAAACGAGAGTAGCGGGGGAGGGGGGTGGGGGAAAGCCAAGGGATTGAGAGGCCAAAGGAAAGTGTGCTAAGATGGGGGGAAGAATAAGGAGGGAAGGAGGGGGGTGGATGTGTATGAGGGGGGGGGAAAAAAACAAGGAGAATAAATAAAAAGGAATGAGACAGATGCACGCAGCTCGTCAGTAATCCATCCCACTCTACCCCCTTTTTTTTTCTCTCTCTCTCCGCTCCTCTCTCTTGAATACAGAAAATGGATGGAGAAGTCTATCTGTTGTGGGATAACTGCTCTTTCACTTCCAGTCATCTCAGAAGATTCAGATGCTCGGCTTCCCTCCCACAAAAAAACAGCTTCGCCACTCAAGCAAAACAAGACTTCCTACTGCTCTCCGCTGCTTCTTTTAACGTGCAAACTCTTTATGTCATAACTCATAAAAATCTGAGGAGATAAGAACACTGGAAGCTGGGTAAAAAAAATTACAATCAGGAACTCGAAACAAATCTCTAATAAAACTTTAATCCAAACTTATCCACTTTTGCATTATTCACAAGCTGTCATGCTCTCTCCCCTCGCGCACGTGTCAGGTTTGTTGTATAATTCTGTGGGCACCAAATTACCAAACTCATGGCTGTAAGTGAGAGATGGAGTGAGAGAGTTAAAAAAAAAAGAAGAGAAAAAACTGACTGAAATAGAAAAACAAGAGAGGTTGTGGACAAACGGAAATGGTGCGTGCACCCGTCCCCTGAGCGTTACACAAAGGAAGGAACTGCTAACGTGTGTGTACATGACAGAGGAGTGTTTCAAAATGTGTAAAGGGGCATTCGTACCTACTATGAGTGTGTCGCAAGACGCGCTGTCCATTTGCAATCATTTACGACACCCCCAGCGTTCGCTTTCTTTGCATACGCAGAGTGACCTTCAAACACATCTTACCTTTGCAGGGTAAACACAGTAACTCCAACACGGTGCTCAGCAACTGGATATTCATTTTTTCAATAGGATATTAATGAGAAGTCATGAGTGGATGATTGAGTTTCAGTGGGCTTGACCCCCTATTATATTTAGCACCACCACAGTGACCACAGACTGTCCTCTTCTCTAAAAACAAACAAACAACAGCAGCAGAAAAGGTGTGAAGAGAAAAGACCCATTTAGGAAAATCAGTGCTAATGTATCATACAATTTTATGTGGAGTGAGAAGAGAGAGACAGAAAATATGAAAACAAAGAGCAAGAAGAGAGAGAAGATGATGCATAAGATGGAGAAAAAGCAGGAGGAAAGGAGGAGATTCCCAGGAGCTCAGGTGGCTCGGCCCGGGGCAGAACAGTGGGAGATGGCAGAGGAGCTGCACATGATGCAATGTCCTCCATTACAGTGTCATGACAGCGAGGAGAGCCGCACGAACACATGTCTGACCCGTTTCACACCGCAGAAGGGTGAATTCAACCCAACGAACCTTGTTTTCTGAAACGCTGTGCATGGCTTTATAAACACCAACACATGCTCCCATGCTGGTTCTGAGAGGATGTGGCATCATGTCTGTTTTGTCCAGGGCGCAGCGGACGACGGGAGGGAGAAACATGTTTACCTGGCCATTCCACCTCAGAGGACTGACAGTCAGGGAGATGGGAAGGAGCTGTGGAGCTCAGGTGCTCAGTGCGGGGCCCCTCGGGGGACCCTCAGTGCACTCTGAACGCTCCTGACGCCTAGCCTTTCCACACAATTAGCCTGTGCGTCACTAACTCATGCAGGTCTGCTAATGGCAACGGCTAGCTAATGAGCTGGACTCGGGAGGGAGAGGGAACAGTTGTTAAATGAAGAGGAGGGCGGTTGAGAGAAGAAAAAAAAATAAAACAAAACAAAAAACAGAGTCACTAATTAGCAACCTGCCCTCTTTTTCTCTGCATCTTCTTCCGAGTGCTCACCTGCTTTGCCGGGCTCCGCCTTCGTCCTCGCACCGGGCTCCTCCCCCCAGGCTCTGTCCCTGGCAGCCCCCCCTCTCCTCAGCTCGATGAAGCCCGGCCCCAGCTCAGCGTTTGAGACACGCTGCTGCTGCTGATGGCGGTTGGCGGGCGAGGGGGGCGTGGCGCTGGCATTTGAGGCCTGGTTCCGGGAGAGGCAGCCACCTTGTTTGTGCTGGATAAACGACAGGATGTGGGCAAGGGGGAAGGCCTGGCTGCACTGGCCGCAGGTCAGGAGGTCGCTACCCTCGTCAGGGGCTCGGACCTGCTGGGGAGCAGGGGTCGGGTCGTCTGATGGGCCGCTGCCCTCCGCCATTTCGGTGGCATCTGAGAGACATGATAGGCAGGGCAGGGGAGATAGTACAGTTACTAAAAGAGGTGACTACTTTTAACTTACATTTAACAGTGTAAACATAACAGAGAAACTGGTGTGTGAAACAAAAACATGAGGACCAGGTTGGTGCCATCAGTTAACAGACAAGTACAATTCATGACACAGGGATTTAGGCACCATTGCCCCTAAGTACTGAAAGGAGAAATAAAGAAGGATGTTTTCAACAAAGCTGCAACAAGCAGTCAATTAGTTTAAGTAACTTTTCAAGCAAATTTGGCAAAATAAAAAATAAATAAATCGCTGGTTCCACCTTCTCAAATGTGAATAATATATTTTTCTTAGTAAAGTGAATGTCTTCGGGTTGTGGACTGTTAATCAGACAAAAATAAAAGATGTCACCTTTGCATTTTTCAAACTTTTCTGACATTTTATAGACCAAACTGCTAATACTGAAAACAATCTTTAGTTGCAGCTCTATTTTATGAAAAAATGGGTATCACTCTGTTTTTTTCATTTCATCTTTTCCATGGGGCATAGATAGTTAACAGTGTTAATGAGAAGTTTCATACCAGAGGGGGTTTCTCTAAAGCCAGGATTTATACACTAAGATATAACTTTTACACAAATCTTTTTCCATACAAAGAGAGGCACAAAGTATCAAGACTAAATAAAAGTGTATCCTTCACATTAAACATCCAACTTTCCCAGAAAGTGAAAGTGAACAACACTGATATATGCTGATCCACACCTCCTCTACCAAGAGTCCCTGTTTGTTTGGGTTTCTGCTGATGGACCATCTCTGATCGTGCTGTCACACATTAACAACCCCAACGCTCGGCATTAAGTGGCACAAGTGCTGTTAGACCTCAGTGGAACAACAAACAGGCGTGGTGATTCGAAGTGCTAGTTTCAGTTGTAAGCACTAAAGCAACGAGGCCAATCTGCTCAGCCAATACTGACCACTTCCTTTAACCAACCCAAAACAGATCCGCTTGCTCTGACTGAGGCTGCTGGGTGCAGAAAGAAAGAGAGAGAGAGAGAGAGGGAGGGAGAGGGGGAGGGAGGGAGAACAGCCCAACTGTCCATCTCAGCAAAGCACACCGGCCTCCTGGTTATATGTCAATCACTATGTGCTGATAAGTCATTTTATTACATTAAAAGTGTAAGATTATGACTCAGGCTTTCACCTTTCACTCACAATAATATGTTGCCCTACCAGCCACAGGCAGCGGGAGCGGGTTTCTCAACAGGAAGTGGATTGCAATAAAAGAGAAAAAAGTGACTGAAGGTGTTTGAGATAAGAGCAGCAACTGTGTGTTTTTTTCTGTGCACACAAACGTACAGGAGAGCTCATCTGATTCAACATTAACAACCTGAGAAAGTGTGGTTTGCAGGTTGACATGCATGCAGTCTGCAGAGCTGGGAAAACACTAAGGAGAGTTGCTAAAGTAGTGGACACAACTTAAAGCAAACCTCTTCAGAGGCTGTGTAAACTTTGGGTACGGCTTAAGAAAGTTTCCCAGATCAGACCAGGTAGAGCTCTCTGAGGAGGAGGAGGAGGAGGAGGAGGAGGGGTCAGTCAGATTGTTGCTCAACACGGTCATGGGCACACCTTGATGCCTGGACTGGATTCACCTGCCCGGGCTAGGCCGGCTATACAGCACACAGGACAGGTACAGACAGTACAGTCTGAAGTCGGATCTCGCCAGTTGTTACTCAAAAATGTCACCTTTCCTGTTTCAGGGCTGCGCTGTTTGTGCAGACTTGCAAGGCGCGGTCACACACACACACACACACACACACACACACACAAAGAGAGAGAGACAGGGTTGAGTCAGGGCCTGTGGTCACACCAGACACGCACCACTGGCCTCCAGTAGAGAACTGTAAAAAACAAATTGTGTTTTTCAAGTTTCCCTCTTATTTCCCCTCGAGCATCACATGTCTCGCATCGCTGTTTTTTGAACCAGATCAAATGGGATGGAGTTTGACATTTTTATTTTTATTTGTGAGTGTTACTTAATCAGCCACATATATATATATACATTTTTTAAAGTATGTCGTGGTCTACAGGAGTGATGGGTCAAGTCTCTTGGCTTGTAACTGATGATGTGCCCCAACAGCAGAGGAGAGCAAACTGTCCCACACTGAGACAGAGAAACTTGATCATCGTCTAACCTGGAAATATTAATCATCGTGTTCGGACCTGTAGCCTCTGAAAACAGCGTGCCAATAAACCGGTCCTTCCTCTGTGAGCACGACTGCAGCCACAGTGCACATCAGGACAAACACGAGAAAATTACAAGCCCTTGTCTAAATATTTGCCCAGAAAGTGTGCACAGTGCTTTAAAATACCTCCACACTGCCCTGACCGAGGTCAGTGTAAACGCAAAGATACTTTAAAACCTCTTAAGGAGTGTTTTCGGTGCTTTAAAATTAAAAGAATAACACGTTCATCCATCATCTACTCAACATCTGAGATAATCGGTGCCAGAGCGCATTCAAACCATGCGCACAAACCGGCAATAAAACAAAACCATGACCTGAATTTGTTTTAGAAAGAAAAAAAAAACAACAATAACAACATCACATCCGTCTCCGGCAGCCTCAACGTGCCCGCACATCGGTGCTCTCACTCCGGCTTACCTTGAAATGCACTCAGGTGCTGCGGTCTGCTTCCAAGTTTGCGCCTGGACATCGCGTCGAGCCGTTCCGGCTTTGGCACCTCAAGCAGCAAATTACACAAAAAAACAACAACTCCCAAGCCAAAAAGAATAAGAATCCGTCCAGCTGCTCCTTCTCCGATAAGTTGACCGTAAAGCCGAGAGACAGGGGGACAGACTGATAAGACTGACTGGCCTCTGCCTGGACTCGCACTGAGCGGTGAAGGCAGCGTTCAAGTTCACGCTTCTTCCCCCGCAGCGAGCGGAGGGCAAAAGGGGGCATGTGCGACTGTAGGCACCGCCCGCCACCAACACCGCCGCTCAGCTTCACTCCTCTCTCCTCTCCGACCCTGACCCCGCCCCCTCCTCGGGTAACACACTCTGCAAACGCGATTTAAAATAATAATAAAAAAACAAACAAAACAACACATTCACTTTTTGTTTTTTTACGCAAGACTTTTAACTGTCTGTGTCAATCACATCGGACGGTGGAAAATCAACATCTAGTTCCTCCTCGGCAGCTCCGAGGAACTACCTCGCTGGTTTCCCACAGGTGTCTACAAAACCCAAACCGGAACTAGAGGAGCGCTCATTTCTCCTTTTCTTGATGACCAGCTGTGGCTGTTTTACAGGTGTAAAGAATACTTTTTTTTTTAAAAAAGTCAGAAAAATACCACAAAACTCAGCAGAAATACGCTCAGTAACGAGAAGCCGTAGTGAAGCATCTTTAACTGAAAAACCGGAGGTTTGTCGCCACCTACTGATGAAAGTGACAAACTGCAACCATCTGAGAAGTTATCAAATAATAAGGTGTCTCTTTTTAACAGCATATACTAATATACTAGCAATTTTAAGACAGACATTTGGTGAAATATTTAAGGCATGCAAAACAAAAATAACAATATTTCTTTATAAACATGTGGACCTCCAGACTGAAAGAAAAAGGAAAACGAGCAAATAATTTCAAAGTCGGTTTTATTTTCTGTTCTGTATTTAACATTCCACATTACTGAGAACAAAAGAAGTTATTTGCGGTTGTTAACCAGTTGGCAGAGGGCAGAGTATAAAAAGAGCAGTTGGTTGTTTCAATAAATGTATGAACTTTGACTTCAACTTTTCATAAACAAGTTTCAAATGGATGTGTATAAATAATCCTGTACATCAGTTCATGAGGGTTGTGTAAAACGGCCCTTAGTGTATTTTCTTGCTAAAGTAAAATGTGGGAGAACATCGTGACATGAGGGAGATGACATAAGGTGAAAGTTTAGTTATTGCTCTGTATCACATACTTTGAAGAAATGCAAATGTCTGCAGATGAAGTCTGCAGCGAGAAGAAGAGTTCAGGCACGAAAGGAAAAAAAAGGAGCATGCAGAGGAGAAGTAACTTATTTAATAAGACGATCCTCACAAGATGAAGCAAAACTGAAAAGGGCATACCAAACCCCACTTGATTGAACCACTCAGATGTAATTAGTGAAACTAAGGTATCATGGTCAAGGTTTTATTCTTTGTAGACATAAACAGTACCAAAGAACACACATGTTCAGGTTTAGATTGGTCGGTTGGGTCTGTTCATATCTTCTTTACTGGACAGTAACTGTAGATGTTATTTCCCAGCTGTCGGCTCAGTATCTGTAGTACGGACTTCGTGATCGAGACCGTGACCTCCTAGAAAAATGAAAAGACAGGAGCTGATGCTGAAGGATGCAAATCTCTGTGTAAATTACAAGACTGCTCATAAATACATAAACACATAACCATGAAGGATTACATGTTTGGAAACACTTTAAGTTTTATAATAAATGCTTAAAACACAATGTGATGTATTTGTAAGCAGCTTTAAGGAAACTGTTTATGAATGTGCAGTATTTGTAAAAAATTATAAAGACACAGTTTATAATATTACACTTGTTATACACCAGCCTCCACTTACAGTGCTACCATGTGTATTAGTTTTGTTAGCTAATTATGAATTGACAGAAGATGCTTATTTTTCTCCAGTTTTACAAACAATATTCATGTATACAAACATTTAACATAATCAAAACATCATAGGTTTGGCAACTAAGTAACTAAATAAGTTAGTTGTAGAGTTGTCTTGTTTTACTCTATGTTTTAAAATATGTTAGTCTGAGAGTGATGGCAGGTTCCTATCTGCATTTAAAATTTTAGAGGTGGGGTGCCACCTGCTTATTAATGCAGTTATCCAACCAGCCAATCCTTTAGCAGCTCTGCAGTGCAGATACAGGCAAGCAGCTTCAGTTAATGCTCACATCAAACATTAGAATGTGGGAAAAAAAAACCTCAGTGATTTTGACCATGGTATGATTGGTGGTGACAGGTGAGCTGGTTTGAGTATTTTCGCACTCAGAGTGGTGCAGAAAAAAAGTTTTTAAACGCATCTAAATATATCAGTATTGGTTTCAGAAATACTTGACCTGACCCCTGATAAATTTAAAACATTTCTAAATTTAATATATAAAAGTATCTTTATTTATTGTGGTTCAAACTGGTAGTAGTTTTTGTCTTTATGGGAAAATTAACTGCAGGACTAAATTTGGAGTGTTTTGTTTTACTTTAGATATCTATTTGGATCTGGATTAGTTTTATGTAAGGATTTTTCTCACACTCAAGTCTAAGTGTGCAATGTTGTTTTCAAGATTCAAGACTCGAGACTAACTCTTCATTTCAGTGAAGAAATTATCAAATGAGCCTTTGTGATAGTGTTTGTGCATTAATGTGGAGGAAAAAAAACATAATTCATTCTGCTTCATCTGAGCCGTGCAGATTCTTGTGGCTTCTCACATACCTTCTGTATGAGTTGTATTCTCGGCCTGAGGGACAAAGGACACAGAGCCACGATCAAAACAACAGCAAGCCAGAACATCTTAAAGTCTATAAAACTGTCAGAGCAAAAACTGACGCCAGGGAATCAGACAAAGGCTGAGCTGATTAAGTATCTGGTTACTTCTGTTTGAGTACGCAACACTGGGCACACAATAAACACTGCATGCTCACCCAAACCCAATCATTATTATATTAGATCCATATGGCCTTTGGTGATCAGAAACCCAAACTCTTACCATATTTGGAAGGAGAAGGCGAGTGGCTCTGTCGCCCGTACTGTCTTTCCCACTCATCCCTCTCTTTCTCACGGCGCTCACGCTCCCTAAACGCAGAGCCCCTGGGTGAGACAATTGCAACACACACAGATACCAAACTGTCCACTTACACACACACAGAGTCTTACTTCATGCGTATCTTGCGTGCCATGGCTCGTAATTCTCCCTCTCGCTCCTGTAAAATAAACACCCAGCAATGAGGGGGAATTGAGGATAACAGAGTCTCAGATTCCACCTCAATCTGGAAATACATACACTCAATCTCACTCTCTCACACACTCACACACACACACACACACACACACACACACACACACACACACACACACACCTGTCGTCTGTGTTCCTGCTGCTGGATCTTCACCTGAGCGGCTTTTTTATCTGCCTTGGCTGCATCACGGGAAAACCCACAGGAAGTTGAGGTAGGGAGAGAAAACAAAAGTAAAGTAATCAGTTGGTTTTTTTTTTACATCTGTGATCTGCATGTGAGAAACTGTACAACATCTCAACAAGGTCACTACTCAGAGGTCTGCACTGTACCATTTCTGAACTTGTGCACAAACCACAAACACTCTGCTCTGCTGTACTCACACTGCTTATTTAGTGCCTTCTGCATTCGTAGCTTCAGCCGCTCCTGTGGGGTCATCTTGCGCTGCAGGTGACACAACTGTGTTAGCACATCCTCTCACAGCTTGACAAACGCGTGTGTGTGTGTGTCAGAGTGTGTGAATGCGAGTGAGAAAGGATAGATCATGCACCGTTGTTATACTATATCGACATTTATCACCTTTATGTTCTGTTGCTGTTGGAGATAAAAGGCCAAAGACAAATTAATTGCATGTGATGTTTGTTAAGTCAATAGGCTCACTGAATACCACTGGCTAAACGGGTTGTGCGTGTGTGTGAGTGTGTGTGGACAAGAGATGCTGACTGTTGTGGCTATGCTGACAGCTGTGTGGGACAGCTTAGATGCAGTGACAGATCTGTCATATGAACTTTACACAGTATATTTAGTTATTTACTAATATGTATGAATACCGTCAGAGTGGCTAAGAGAAATGGAGGAGAGAGGGTCGAAAGTGAAACGAAAGTTCAGGTCCAGGAGTGAGTCTAACAGAGTTCAGACAGAGCCAAAGCACACTCCATCACTGCTTAAACTGGCCAGGCAAGAAAAACTGCAGTGGGTCACAACACTGCAGGCAAGTTAATAGAGAAGGATTACGTACCCTGTATTTGTCTGTTTGACTGTTGGAACGTGGTTCAAATGTTTTCAGAGAGAGGGGAGGCCGTTCAGACAACGAACGGTCCAGAATGTATTTCAGTCCTGGCGAAACTGTTTGATATTTTGGGAAATACGCTATTAAGATGAGAGGATTGATAGCGCTCATGGCTGTGCCTGTAAAATATGAAGCTGGTTAGTTTAGACTGGAAACAGAAGGAAACAGTTAGCCCAGCTCTGTCTAAAAGTAACAGAATACAGCTATCATTCTAAAGTTCATTAACTAACACATTATATTGTTTAAGGTAAAAAAAAAGAAAGAAAAAGGCAGACACACAGCCCTGTGCTAAAAAGCTAAATTGTCATTTTTACACTTGTTTTTTGTACAGTAACAAGATACTACATCTTTGGAAAGGTAAGCTTTGGAGTTAACAGGTGGGCCCTTGAACAGAGCCAGACTCAGTGTTTTCTTCCGTCTTGCTTCCTCTGCACACAGCTATCAAGACAGAAAATAAGTGAATCCTACCAAATGTCCAACTTCCCCTTCTTCTCCAAATCTGTAGGTGGATATTGAGCTAATTCTATTTCAAGAGTCAGAGTTGTGCAGCTCCACCGTTTGTTAAAATAAGCCCAGATAAGTGACCGTCCAGAGTACACCCATCTCATTTGTCATCAGAGTCAGACAGGGACAGCTGGTAATGATCATCTGGCCAAAACTGGAAGTTGTAATAAGATGACATGGACAAGGCAAGAGAAGTGGGCCTCTTCTTCCTCTTAGGGCCACTGATGTGTGGCGTATTTAGGATTACAAACAGATATATAAAAGACGCTGCACTTCCTCACCCATACGTATGTGCGTATGCGCATGCCGTACCAGCCAGACTAAAAAGCACAATCAAAATAACGGCAAAGGTTTACCTAGCAGGGTGGCCTAAAAGTTCATCGAGCGCAGAGACAAGGGCATTAATTCAGTCATTTGTCAGTAAGGTAGGTTGAAGAATACTGGGAAGGCATAGAGTAGATGGGCTTTGATATGAGTGCGTCCACTCAGTGGGGAGAAAAAACAAAACTTGCATCATTTTTTTTCTCTGTGGGAACATTGGCTTTACATCCCAGTCTGTGTGGCAAACTATGTCAGCCTGTCAGGATGAGGAGGCGTGAGGTTTTAGCAAGAAACCCAGCTAGATTCAAATTTTACTGACTTTGGCAGCTCCCCGCCTTTACCTGCCCGCAGTATCAGGCCCAGAGAGGAGAGAGAAAAAGACAATGATTATCTGAGGATGAAGACAACTTTGATTTATATACAAACATCGACTTTCCAACACGCTCTTAATGTTGAAGGGTAAGTGGCATGGAAGCATTACAGAGAGATCAACAGATAACAGCCTTGATAAGTTGTTTTGGCTTCAAGGACATTGCATTGCTGCATTGACTGTGATTAATAAGACCATTATAGATTAAGTGCTTCGCGGCTGTGGCAGAATAGGCTATATTCTAGAACTTAAAATAATACATGGTGCAAACGCGCCTCCCGTTTACGTGGCCTCTTACTTTCTTAATATTTGTCAGAGATGGTGGTAGAGGGCTGGGCCCTCTGTGAGCAGGAGGACTGTGGTCAAGGCTGGGGACTGAGAGGGCTGGGTGGCTGCTGGCTTGTCTCTCGCTGTGGCCTCCACTGCTCCGGCCCCTCGCCTGAACTGCCCTTCTGCCGTGAGCTTTGGAACGAGACCAGACAGAAAGGACGTAGCTACATTTTACAGCGGTTTAAAATACTTAAATTCAGTGATGATGGTGGTCAGTGAGGAGTTCACCCTGTCTGGCTCATGCATGGCTATCGCCTCCTGTCCTGTCCTGTCCTGTCTCTGTCTCTCAGTCTTCGTCCCTTTCTCGGGCTTCCTCTATCCGGCCGTTGGACCGCGATCGCAGTTCAGGTCACGCCTCCTCCAGGATCCACCTCTCCTCCGCTCCCTCCTCTGCTCTGGAGTGAGATTCGTCTCGACTTTAACGGCCCGGGAACGACGACTGCCTCTTCCCTCTGGCCCCGCTGGCTCGACGTGGAATGGGAGATAGAGGAGGAATGGGATGAGGAGCGGGAGGAGGAGGAAGGGGACCGACTGGAGGATGACCTTCGTCTCCTGAGCAAAGAGAGAGACGGTGTTTTAGTAACAACACCAGCCCAGCACCTAGCCTATCTGAAGAAAATTTCTGATTTCTTGTCTTTGAAAAATCTTACTGTTTCATGGTTAATAGAGGCAAAAATCACCAGATAATAAAACTGCAGCTTTCTGTGTTTTACCACAATGTTACATGCACAGTCATAAAGTAGTAAATATGTATCTAAGCTTAATACTACTGTATCACACGCTTTTTCTCTCTGCACATGCTCGGTTGAATAGGTCCTATTTGTCACTCCTCAGCAACTATTTGAAATGATATGTTATTTGATTGAGAACTTATCCACCTCACCTACCACAAAAATCAATCAGTATTCTTTCTGCGTCAACAGCTGTGGTCATTTCAATGAACATAATGACTGCAAGAAGAAAACAACCAATGAAAAGCCAGGAAGAGGGAAAGTTACCGACCGGGAGCCCCTGCTATGACCTGCAGGGTGCTGCAAGTTGGAGGGGACGTGGCCAGAGTGAGGAGCGGTAGTTTGAGTTGCTGCCGCAGCTTCGTCGTCGCTGCCTCCGAAGCTGGTGATGAAGGTGATCTTCTCCGGACCGGGAGACCGAGAACGTGACCGAGACTCAGAGCTGGATTCTGACTCTGGCCTGAGAGAGATCAGAAAGTAAAGTTCAAAGACAGATATGGACAACAGCTGAGAAACTAAGAAGGAGATGGACAAAACAGTGGGTTAACTCACCGTTTATAGGGATCGTACGTCGGGCTGTCTCTCCTGGCGTAGCTGAAAACCAGGAGGACGAGGGCAAAGATTAAACAAGTTTAAAGGAAAGTGGACTCTAAATGAGGGAAAAACCTTTACAGACAACATAATTATTTTTACCTTGGTGGGCTGATCTGTCTACCTTTTAGCCTCTTCTCTCTGAACTCTCTCCTTTGTCTGCGAGAACGCCGGCCCTGCGATGATCAAATGTACACAAATTACAAAGTTGCAACTGAAATACATGACACACACACACACACACAGACACATATTCAGTGGATGTCATCTTACAGAGTACATGGCCTTCTCCGCCTCCAGGGCCTTGGCATGTTTGATAGCCTCCACCTCCTCCTTGTCTTTCCTCAACATCCTGACAAACAGGTAACAAATTCACAGCATTATTTCCAACTCAACAATAACATTACATTACAATATGAAAACTACTCACAAGAAAACATCCATATTGCTGTACATTTACATTTATAAACCACTGAGATGTTACCTGACAAAGTCTCCTTCAGCCATTCCATATGGGGTCGCCATTTTGTTTAGGTCCAACACCTGCTCCTGGTTCAGCTCATCGACATCAACCTCCACATCTGCACAAACACACAACACAAAACTCTTTTTAACAAACTGTGTCAAAATAAATCTTACCCTCATACTCATAATTAACAAATATTTGCAAAGACAGAGAGGATTTACATTTTCAGAACAGATCCTCAGTTGGGTCTGGTATGTTTCTATATTCTTTAAAACTAAGACCCACAGGCAGAGAGTTGTTGTTATGCCTCACTGCCCATTTCTGCTCTGCTTCCTGTTGTTTTTGTGTTATCTTTGTGTTAGTTTTGATTCTTCTAATCATGTGTTAATCTCATTAGTGCCGAACTCATTTCCTCACCAATATCTGGGATGCCCTCATCCTCTTCAGATTCACTGTTCTCTGAATTTTCCTCATCTTTGTCTGACTGGGGTTCAGGCTCTGTCACAGTGCTGTCTTCATAGGTGTAACCAATGGTGGCCTTTTTCTCAGCCAGCCTGCACAAAAAGATTTATCGTTACATGCTGCCGTAAATGCTCCACAGAGCAAACGAACTGTAACAACCACAAATTTACATACAGAGTAGGGCTGAAACAGTAACTTTAAATGACATACTTTTTCTTCTCTTCCTCATTTGGTTTCTGCAGGCCACCGTAGAGCTCATCCAGGTAGATCTGGTATAAACACTGCTCCTCGGAGACTGTGGGAGGACAACAGGGAGTTTGAGAACACAACACAACTGCAAAATACACCCACTGAGGACTATTATAGTACATTAAGAGCACATAGTGTATGCAGCACTGGGCACTTGTCAGTGTTGCATCATGAAACCAAATGATGACCTAATCTATGTTATTCACTGGTGATGTAGCTTCTAAAAGTGGAATGAAGTTTGACTGAACATCAGTGATCAGGGTTTTTAATACTCACTGTTGGCAAAGTCATTCTGCACAAGGCCTCTGTAACGCTCATAGTTACACTTCCTCTCCTCCATCTCCTGCTCTGGGGTTCTGTGCACAACAAAGAGCAGAGGGTTGTTTTACTACTTCACTAAATACTAAAAATACAAATCTCACCACACTGAGCATTTTCAGGGGTTCTGTCAAATTAAATGCAAGACTTATGTAATACCACAAGAATGACAGAAAATCAGCAGGACACCAATAATTTAATTAATGTCACTTTTTGTTGACCATTTATAACTTCCATAACAGTAATACCAAATAAAGACAATTAATTAACATGACCCAACCATGATTTTCACAATGAAAACTTAAAGTAATGTATCTAATTTCACCAATTCCTTTTGTGTAGGTAAATGATTTTTTCACACAGTTAATTTAGCAGGATGAAACAAGAGAATGAAAGAACAACTTAATAAAAACAAACAAAACACCAAAACCTGTCTGCTTAATACTTGATGCACTCTCTTGAAATGAGAAATTATGTTATGTATTGTTATTCTGTTGAACTTATGACTTTTGTTCTCCTTAAATGCAAACATGTATAATAATCTGTGGAGCACACATGAATGTCCACAGCAATTTCCTTATGTACAATCATAACAAAATTAATTAAATATAAAATATTCTATATACTCTTCTGGAGTTGAATGTGGCTCTAGGTAATGTGAAGACTTACGATGTGCTGAGCAGTGGAGGCGTGTAGGTGGGGATGTAGTCCAGGTGAGCCCTCACATCAAACCTGTCAATCATGTTGTTGGCGTCTCCTTGCCATGGCATCCTTTAGACAAAACAAGAGAAAAGAAAACATGTTATAAACTCATTGGCATGATCCCACCAGTACTGTGCATGTGGTGTGTATGATGTCTACTGTAAACTCACCACGCACTAAATTAGAAACACCATACTACTACTGTGTAGGTCCTCCCTTTGCTTTCAAAACAGCCTCTGTTCTTCATGGCATGGATTACACAAGATGTTGGAGACTTGTCATCACATAATTTCTGCAGATTTGTCAGCTGCACATTCAAGCTGCTAATCTCCTCTTTTACTACATATCAAAGGTACTGGGTTGGATTCAGATCTGGTGAGTGAGGAGACCACTGGCCATCCTCCTCTGACCTCAAGGTATTTACGTCGACAGAGCTGCAGCTCACTGGATGCTGTTTTTCACACCACTCAGCAGTTTCAGAAATACTGAAACCAGCCCATCTGGCACCAACAACCATGCAACAGTCAAAGTCACTGAGATCACATTTCTTCCCATTCTTGTATTTGATGTGAACATTAATGAAGCTCCTGAACTGGTCGAATAATTTCACAAATAAACAGGTGTTCCTAATAAAGTGTGTGGTGACTGTGTGTGTTTCCTTACATGTTGATGGGGCTCTCTGCAGCCAGCGCCACAGCAGGATCTAGATGAATCTTATATGCTCGGCCATGCACCTGGAGAAACTGAGCTGGATCTTTTTTCTGTCAAAACAAAATGAGGGGCAGTCAGAGGACAATAACATGGCATCTTATAATCAACCAAATAGTGAAAAATATTATCCTTTGCATCCCTTTAACTCTTTAATTAACTCGTCTACTCAAACCAGAAAGATAATTTAGGCTATGCATGTGGTTGGTACTTTACAGTGTCTTGTGAAGTGAGGCCAAATTTGGCTCACAAATCTTTTCTTTATTGTTCAAATGCTGTTTGTGAGAGTCTGAGAGTATTCATCTGTCATTTCAGGTCTAAATTAGACCCCATTTAAACAGCTTGAACAAAAACAGTCAGAAATAGAAAGCAGACAGCACAGCGAACCCAGACAATCTGATTTGAGGCTTCCTGCCACAGAGCTTCAGTGTAGCAGAAATAATATTAAATCTCTGCATACGTTGCTCAGCTAGGTGACAAAGTCTCTTACTATCTTCTCGTAGTATTCTCGCCGGCGCTCGCCTCTGCGCTTGTAGTCTACCATCATGCCACGGAGCTTGCGCTCATGTTTGCGGGCCTCCTGCCACATGACGGCTCCGCTGGGGGTGGGGGCGCGGCGGGGCACGGCTGCTGCAGAGAGGCAAAGACAGGATGGGAGAGAGGAGAAAGAGAAAGCATACAATGATGTGAGGTACATTAAAACACAAGCAATACACCTGAAAACCCAATGCCAAGGCTCAGTTACAGTTTCACCCATGACACAAAATGTGACACATAATTTCACTGAGCGCAGATAACACTTCATTTTTAGCAATAAATCAGAATTAATATGTCAGAGTCACTAAGTCAAAACTAAAAACATTTGGTTTAATCAAACTGAGTTTAGATCTAAAAATGACGTGAAAGTTAATCTGGAACATGATCTGCTTTGTCAGTGTGACTTTGGAGTTAGAAGTGAATGCACTTTGTTTGGTATGGTCCTTTGTGTTATAACTCAATAAAGAGGTTGGGTTATTAAAACTAAAAAAGAGTACTTTCTTAGGAGAGACATTGGAAATATGAAAACAAAATAAAAACAGGTTTTTATTTGTCAGCTGTCAGGAGTTGTTGTTTAAATGTCATATTATTGCGTGTCACGTAATTCTTTCTGAGTTGGACCATTTTCATGTTGTGATGTGAAATAAAAAACTTCATACGTTCATTCAATTTGTCTGTGGGATTAATACTGATGATTTTCCAACAAAATTTACTCAAGTTAATGATACTAAAAAGTTGCGTAAATAAACAATGTAAAGTCACTCTCAAAACTGAAAGGTACACATTCACTTCTTGGAAATATAAAGTCCAGTGTAATAAACTTCTGACAACTTCAGGCGATTTTCCCTTTTGTTACAGATTTGACGACATATTTATTGATATCAAAGAACCTTTTTTGTTATATGCATAGCCTTAGTGCTACTCTTTCCTTATTGGTCAGCTATAATTACATGGATTATTTTAAACTTGACTGTTTATAAATAAATCGATGGTTTTAGACACTCACTTGTCCTGACCGACCCTGACTGTAGCAAATACAATTTGGTGCTGCAGAGAAAAGTGACATTCAATCCAACAAATTGCACAAACAAAAATAAAAGCTGCTGCGTTTTTGCATTTTACTGCCAATAGTTTGGGACGTTTTTTAATATTTGTGATTAATTTCTCAAACTGGTGGTTTACTATTGTAACATCCACAACTTATGACTGGGCTGGAAAACATGGATTGTTGTTACTAAATATTATGCTGATCTTATCCCTGTCATTACGTGTGTGTTTAGTAGTTCACAGCAGCAAACAAACCACCTGGAGCTAAAAAGCTAACACAGCTATCTACTCAATATCAACGTTGACAAGCTCATCACACCACAGCTCTGTTTATCTATAATTAACTGTCCATTTAATACGGTCATTTGTGCCTCCCTGCTATCGTTTACAGGGTCGAACAGGATGTGAAATAAATATTGTCAAAGTTATCGAGGAGTTTCTTAGCATGCACATCGGCCTGGTTGCGCATGTAGCCTGGGCCTATATAACGCTATGCTGCTGTTAGCCACTTAGCATTACAGCTAGCCTAGCCTAGCCTAGCTTAGCTTAGCTTAACTAGTCTGCAGGGACGTTAGAGACAACGCGTGAGCAACAGCCACGTTAACACCAAGAAAACATGAAATGCAACCACATGGCACATTAAGTATCGTTTTAAATATCTCTGTGTACCTGTTTTATTGACCACCGACACACACTGGGGCTGTTTTCAGTTGGGTAAAGGCGATGGTGTTGGAGCGTCACACGCCTCCTTCTCCTCCGTTTACAAACTACTGGTCTGTGCAGACCTGTGCCTGTAGGGGGCGCTACACGCCTTTTCCTCATAGACTGTAAAAACGCCGCATGTGTCAGTCTCTGGCGCACAGGTTATAATACTTGATTTGACCTTTTTATAAACTTGCAAAGCGTAAAAAACGGACATATTTTCTTCTCTGGTAGATGCTGCAGAACAATGCACACCAAAACAACCAGAAACAGATGAACAGTTTCTTTCCACAGGCCATCACTCTGATCAACAGATAAAGCAGTCACATGAATGGCCAGATAAACCCGGTACAAGGCCCAAGGCGCCTCCTCCCCACCCCCACCCCAGAAACCAACCAGTACTTTAAAGCTGTAACGATTACATTAATTTCTCAGTTACTTGACAGAGTTGGTCAAACAACAAAAGCAAACTGAATGTGTTCACTTGGGTTTTAGGGAATGGCAATGGGCATTTTCACTTTCTGAAAATGTATTCACTGAACAAGCATTCAGTTATTAGATAAAATTATCATATCTATTGACAGTGAAAATAATTGTTGGTTCTCCCGTGGTAGAGTAATACTATCATGTCAGAGGTTTTCTGTTAATTACTCAACACACTGACAAACATGGCAGCAATATGGCCACAAGATGTCCCTGCAGGACAATGTAAACGTCCATTACTTTGAGGTCCACCTTACTTTTGAAATTATCCTGGTGAAATAAAGTGAACTGAATTTGATAACTGCATCTCAAAGCCGTTTTATGAACTAACAGGCCCCCACAAAGCAGGATGTCTTTATAACAGTATATTTTGTACACTACAGGCCTCGTATAAATGTTGAAACTCTGATCCCCAGTGACAAGTCAATCACTGCTTAAACCCCAGATTACCCATATATTTGTACTGTTATCCACTGCCTGTCAGGAGAGTCCAGCACAGGGACAGGCACAGAAAGTTTTGTCTTCAAGCTTCTTTCTGTTTCAAAGATGAGCTGAAATATAAAAAACAGTGGTGGAAAGTAATCAAGTGCATTCACTCAAGTGCTGAGCTTAAGCACAAATTTGAGGTACTTTGTATTTTTAATTTTATGCTACTGTATACCTCTACTACATCTACATCTCACACTAGATTTATCTGACAGCTGTAGACTCTATACATGTTTGAATTTGATTAATTTTACAAACAAAACATCAAGATATAGAGATCATTACCAATCATTCCCCACAGTATATGAAGAAATTTAAATTAGCTCTACCTTAACCAACTACAACATTAAAGTGTCACTTGTACATACATACTACATATATATATGTAGTAGAACTGATCTGGATTTTACTGCATAGGGAGTACTTTTACTTTTAATACTTTAATTTTTCTGATTATACTGTAATAGTTCAACTTAAGTCAAATTTTGAATGCAGAACTTTACATGTAATGAAGTATTTTTATGTAGTTGTTATGTTTACTTAACTAAATGATTTGAATATCTCTTCCTCCACTCATAATTGTGAGTTTAGCCTTGAGCTGAGGTCATCAAAGTTGAAGGGAACAAACTTGCGGATAATGACGGAAACCAGGAGCTGAGATGCAACATGTATTTTAATACGTATATTAGGAACGTCAAAGTGTTTGGACTGAGACGCAGCTACCTGTCAGCTGAATGTAAACTTTCTAATCTGGAAGCAGTGGTCTGACATCCTGGGCCTCACAGCAGGTGTAGAGAGGTTCCTATGCAAACAGTAGAGAGTGTGTGTGTGTGTGTGTGTGTAAACTATTTCCTACATTTCCTTCTTACCAGGGTGGTGACAGGAAGTCTGTGTTCATTTCCAGCCTTTAGCCATTTGCACAGGTCAGAGGTCACATGTGTAACATCCATTTGTCCTTTTAACTGTCGCTGCTGTGACCTTGCAGTCACTTTACACTGCCCCGACACACAAACCCCTTCCTTTCACACACTGTCATTTTACCACAAATTTATCATTTTAACGTCAGCCTGAGATGCATGTACATAATAGCTTTGCACTTACATACAGCACGCTGCCAGAGAAATGTTCTGTTTTCTATATTTGTTTATTTTGACTTGACATATTTTAACACTTTTTGTTAAACCAAAAGTAGAACTCAGAGTTAATAGTTCACAGTTACACACTGCTTAGGCGTTATAATGTGGTATTCAAGTAGTTTTAATTTGTAGCATGTAGCAGCTCCTCAGAAGCCTACTACTCTCATAACTTACTGTAAATTTTACCAACTTTACAATAACAGACAAGTTTCCACGCCTCACCACGCAGTCGTTTTCTAGGAAGACTGAGGTCAGTCAGATGGTTTTCCATTTTTTCCTGGCACTGTCAGCATCATTGTTTGTGAATGTGTGTCAGAGAGAGAGACAGAGAAAGAGAGCGAGAGAGAGAGAGACCTTGTGTATACAGTGCGACCCACTGACCCACTGAAAGTGGCTGTGAGCCATGTGCTTCATGATGAAATATCTTCCCTTTGAGCATTCGACAGTGATATGAAAGAAGCAGGGTCTAAAAAGTGCACTCTGTGTAAGAAGGGTAAGAAAAACATTACTCTGTTCTGGCCCTTGTTAGTAATTTTACACATCATTTTTATTCATCTATTCATTATCAATGTTTTTCTCTTCCTACCTCTTTAAAATTTCCCCAAAAGTAGAAAAAATCTCACTCTGTATCTATTTATTCTTTTAAAGCTGTATAATGGAGCAATAATGTTGCTCCTCCTGAGGGCGGAGGCAGTTTTTCTTTATCGTACAGATTATAAAGCCCCATTACAGTGAGAGAAATATTCAAAACTTTAAAAAAATGTTTATTTATGGCTGCAACATTTCATAAAATGGGAATATTCTATGTGTCTTATGTATAATTTACACATTTTTATAAATTTTGACATATTTGGTGTCCATATGGGACCTGTGAAAGTTTTTAAAATAAGTTTGAACACTGCTTGGAGCAAATTACAAAGTTGTAAAGATGGACCGTACTGTGAGCACTTCAGACTTCAAGCTAAAAGAAGTTGAATGTGACATCTGAGGCTGTAATAAACTAATAAATATACAGCAAAAGAGAACTTCAGAGGACCCATTCGTGCCTGGATCTCTGACGATGATATTAATAAGTAAGCGCTTGTTATGTACACATAAAAAAGGTGAGAAGCTTTAAGAGCATAGTTGTTAATCTTTTTCTGGCAGTGTTGACACCTCCCTCTAGCAGCAACTGTGGCCTAACACTGGTGATGAATGATTATAGGCACTAAAAAATAAAATAGAGTTGGTAAATGCACCTTTATTACAGTCCACATGTGCTGGTTGTTCCAAATGCAAAGTGAAATGGGACAAACAGAGCAAAGTAATACAGAGATACTTTCAGACCAAACCACAGTACAAAAAGGGCGTCAATATGTACAATATATTTATGTACAAAAAAGCTATTTTACACGCAGGTATGAAAAAATCATACATCTTTGACAAACTGTAGTATTACAGAGACGATGCAGGCAACAGTGTATAGTCTTAAAACAATTTTCAGACGCTTAAAAACCTTCAGGAGTATGCACTCTCTTTTGACAAGTATATCATTTTTGTTTTCTTCGCTTAAAGTAAAATCCTTCTGTCCTTCCTTTTTCCCTCACATACACTCATAATATACACTCTCTCTTTCGCTTTCACTCTCACACACACTTTATGAACGACCAGACACAGAAACACACTGAGTGTTAAATAGGCATCCGCTCCTTCTGTCAGAGTTCAGTCTGAAACACAAAGGTCTGAACACACAATCAGATGGCGTCGTGGACTGGGAAACATGTTGAGAGGCTCCTGCACAGGCTGATCCTCTACTTCCTCTTGACAGTATCTCAGGCACTCCAAGGCATGTCTTTAAGTCTTTCAGTCAAACATCATGCACCCACTGCTTCTCACAGTCTTCAAAATGGGCTCAAAGAAGTCAACACAGTAAGACTTTTGACCCCTCTTCTTAGCAGCTTTTGCTCCTCAGGTGTTTGCCGATCTGCCATCTGAGCGCATAAAGGTCATAGGGTTGCCCCACATTTTCATATCTGCAACTGTGATATAGTGGCAGTAGTTGAATGCAGGGTCCTGTGAGCAAAAGAGTGCGAGGAACGCAAAATAAAATTAAAAAAGCTCCTCAGACGCCCAAAAGTTCAAGGGTCAGACCTCAAGTTCCTGGTTGTCTGTGTAGTGGAAGCGGTTCAACTTCTCCCTGTCCCGGTTTGAAATGTCCAGTTTGGGAGCGTGGGCGGGCTTTAGTGCCGGCGAGGGGTGTGAGGGTGCCGGGGAAGGTGGAAGGGTCAGTTCAATCTCCTCGTAGCAACGTGAGACAGGGGCAGGGGCTGGAGGCTGCGCGAGCGGGGCAGCGGGGGGAAGGAGGGGCACGGGACGGTCCACGTTTCTGATGAGGTTGACAAACTCCCTCTGGTTGTTGATGCCTTCTTCCTGTGGGACGGCCTGCTGCTTTTTCCGCTTTCGATGGAGGTGGGAAAGGATGAAAGCGCAGGCAGCGCAGCCGCAGACCGTCACTAACGCTAAGATGCCCACCAGGATCATGTAGAAGCTGATGCCTCCATGTGACGTGTCCGACATGGCACCTGCAGGACGGAAGGCAGAGAGGTTAGACTGGAGCTCACAACAATTTTGTACATTTTTAGACGCACACATGTATATTTTTCTTACCTGGACAGTGTTGACCAATGCAGGGACTTTTGAGGCTTGTGCACTCGTTACCATAGTAACCCTCTGGACAGGCACACATGTACCTGCCTTCTGTGCTGTGACATGCTACCCCCTGCTGGCAGGGGTTGGGGTTGCATAGGTCCAACACGATCTGAAATAAAAATGGGAGGCTGTTGGAGCTTAATTTCACTTTAAGGTCACAGTTTTCAAGTCTGTATTTAAATAGTCATCTGCCGTGAACACTGAAATGGTTTTTCTTGTTGTTGTAATTGTTCCTTCTGTAAACTAGCCATTAAGAAATCCTGTCTGATGTGTTTTCAGGTGTGATGATGGGGACAAATCCATAGTCCTTGTTGCTGAGTACACTTCCATAAAACACAATAAAAATGCAATATAAGTGTTAGCTCTTTACATTGCTTTGTTTACACATAGTGAGAGGAACTAAGAACTATTTGTATTGTCAGGCTACTGATCCTGGTAATCAATTCATGTTTGGATATTTCATATTAATGTTTCACACCTGTGGATTTATGTAAATGTACCTAATAGTCCCTGACATTTCCAAATTTTCAAGCATTTTCGTGCCCATTTTATAAGTACAATGGGTACTTCATTTGGTCTTTTATTGTGTCCCACTCTTTTTTGACATTTTGTTAATCTAATTCATTTATCTTGTTTGCCTGTAGCGTTAATGACAACACATGACTGACAATGTGAATCTAGTGTTGTCAACCTCTGAAGATTCTAAGATATCCCGCAGGACAGTCATGGGTGGCCATCTTCCATCCCTCTCTGCTGTCCTCCCGTGCAGACGGGGCGCATCACAGGGGACTTGGACTGTTTGGCAGTATTTCCCAGAAGAAACCAGGTGGACACCAGCATCTGGACCTGACACCTGGTCCTAGGTATGACAGAGGTGTATATTACATATATGTATGTAAAACAGAGGCAGCAATGATTATATGAAGTGGGAAAAGCAGCAGTGGAGGTAAGCCTCATATAAGTTCAGAAGTTCTAAGCCGTGCCCGTATTACAGTGATTGTCTTTTTACAGATGATGGAATGACACAGAGAAGATGACAATGTTGCCACAGTGTAAGGAGAAAGCGAGGGAGGACAATGAGGCGGGTCGGTGTTGTGAGCTGATATGCAGAGGCAACAGGCAGATTAGACAGACAGAGGGAGGCAGCGAGACTCTCACCTCACAAGCGTCCACCATTCGACAAACCCTGACAGCTGCTGTTCCTAGAAAGCAGAAGCCAGAAACACTATATTAACCTGTCACACAAGGACAAGACATGTAAAACTACAATTAAAAGTGAAAACAGAACAGACTGACCATCATTGGTGATTTGAATACATGATGTTGGAGCAGGATGGCAGTTTGCATCTTTAACAACAAAAATGTAACAGGAGATAATAATTCAAAACTGCACACAGTCTTGTTGGTTAATGTTACATTTTAGTGTATTTCAGTGATGCCAGTGACAGATGATTGACTGAACTGGGTGGAGTAAAGCGATCTCCGGCTCACAGCGACAGCAGAATTGCTGTTTAACACATAATCCACAGGGGCCTTCGTGTTTCACACGCCTGCCACAGGAATATCACCTCTCTAGCAACACTACTGTCATTTTGTTTCCTCTCCTTTTGCTTTCATACTCACTGATGTGTCACAGTTTGGCCCGTCCATCCGGGAAGGCAGTCCGCACAGGTATCCACCCGATCAGAGTTCGCGACAATAGCGGGCGTGGGCGCATATACCGGCCCCTACACACTCGTTGGTGTCTGGAAGGGACAAAGCAAAGGAGACACTGATGAAATGTAAAATAAGCGTATTTCATCTCTGTCTCAGCTGAAGCACGGCTCTTGGATCTTTCAGTCTGCCGTTCACTCTTACTTATGTACAGTGTTGCAGCTGCTGTATTACCTCCATTTATGTTATACATTGCATTGTGGGAAAAGTATCTATACTCAAAGTGGTAAAAACTAAACAAATACTGACTTATATTACATAGTATGTTGGTATATTTGTCCTCTTTTTCAGTTGAAACACAACACATATGGGACCAGTTTGTAGTAATGGTCACAAAAGCAATTGTCGCCATCATCAAGCAATGTTTCATTGAAACCAGCTGAAATTAAATTTGTAGCTCATGATGAGTCAAAGAAGTTTAATTGCAGGCTTTATACAAGTCTTGATCAGTCAAGCCAACAGTCAGCTCATGTTTGATAGCTTAAATGTCTTTATTGATCACTTTTGGGAAATTTGTCCTCCTTATATTATCTATTTTGGAGTAGGTGGCCTGGTACTGGAAGCCTGTAGCCAGCTGCCTACATCCCTCTAAGTCTTCAGCAGTTCAAATAAATTTTAACAAAATATTCTCAGTCAGATTCAGTCTGATTATCAGGTAGATCTAACTTAAGTGCACAGTCAAGGGCAATGGCAGGAGAGTCTCTCTCTAATACTGGCGTGTACCAGTGCTTTTGAATGCACTCTTCATGCAAGAGAATCTCTCAGTTGGTTTCAGTGGAATCAAATGTAGTGCCTTGAAAACAGAGGGCCAATATAACATTATCAGTGTAATCTTGTTGCATAACACACAAACAGCACTATACTAATTAAGCGTCTCATTCAAATGGACCAAATACATCACGTATATCCTTCATCTAAAGAGACACATCGCCAACTACTAATCCTGTGTGCCTCCTGAGCCCTGACCATCCACTTAAACCAAGAGTTAAATTAAATTCTGAAGTGGATGCTTCAGGAAATAACTATGAAGTGGAGAATTGCTGGGCAGGCGCCAACAGGACACATGCCTCTCACAGATCCCACAGATATAGTGTTTACAAATGCCGTACATCCAAAGTAGTGCCTTGGCACCCCCGCTGCACCCAGTGCTCCTGTTAAGTTTATGTGTCTTTTCCACCCTCTGTTGCACTGAGGCGTTAAGCACAGGAACCCTCAGGGCTTAGCTCTGATAGGAGAGGAGGAGGATTAAGAAAGAAATGCTGAATGAATAAAGAGTAGTCAGTCGGTTATAGGTAATCCTAAACCTGTTAGCGTCAGCGAGGCTATTAAGTTGCATTACCAGGGTGTGTGTGTGTGTGTGTGTGTGCGCTGCGGGAGGGTGTTATCTATGGAAAAAAGCCTGGGGATTTACGCCTGGAACAGGAGAAAATGTGGGGACAGAGGAAATCGACTAATAAAAAGTGAAACTGATAGAAGGTATAATTGCTTTTCACCATTTGGGCCTCTGCTGATGTTCTCTCCCTGTTGGCTCCAGGCTATAAAGTTTATCACTTGTGTTTGAAAACTGCGTATGGCTGTGTGTCTGCGGCGTGTGCGTGTTATACTGTGAGCTGACCTGTGATGTGGAACTATGGGGATTATCAAGTGTCAGAGTGACATATCACTGTAACACCGAGGAGTAGGAGAGGCTGTCATCCTGAAATATGTCTCAGTTTTTACTTCATAGCCCCCAAGCTTCTGTATGTGTATATACAGTCTCTTTCTGTGTGTGTGTGTGTGTGTGTGTGTGTGTGAGTATGTGTGTGTGTGTGTGTGTGCCTGGCCTGATTCCTGGACAGCCTTCCCTCTGCTGTACTATCTAACACAATAACCCTCTGGGTATACTTGTCAATATGTGAATGCAGCCCAGAGAGAGGCGATGACGGTGCATTTATAGAATACTGATTCACAGTCAGGATGGGTTGATAGGAGAATTAACACACCGCTGGCTTTTTCTGTAGCTAATTTGTGTTTTAAATGCATATTTCATCTCAAATGAACATAATCATATTGAAAAACAGGTTTTTGCAGCTTTTGAAACCAGCTGTGTGTTGGCTAGGGTTGATTTTTACCTTGTTAGAGGATCAGTGTTAAAATCCTTTGACTGGATTCATACAGAGATGAAAAACATCAGATTTTCTTATTAACAGAACACTGTATTAACAACTGTGGAGACATACTTTAATGATGAAATAGTCACCCCAGCATGCTAAACTTTTTAAACACACTGTTCTACTGAGATAAAATCCTTTTACCGCTTTATTGTCTTTGCTTTGTTCATTTTATTGATTGGTTGCACTGTGTTCAGTACACACAGTATATCATGTGCCTCATGTAAGCTGATTCACAGTCTGCACTCTTGGTTCTAGCAATGGCGTTACCACAGTTTGTAAAACAGTCACACACTCAAAGGCTTCATAATATTTCACTGCTAAGATAAACCACTAGTTCACTGATAATGAAGTCAGTTTGTGTGGTGAAGTGTTGACTGGAGTCATTAATGTTAGCAATGGTGTGCCACCTTGTTTTTTTCAGGTTTTTACAGTCAATGGTCCTTGTGTCTGCACCTCAAAGCAGTCCAGTGTGCTTCTCCTGTCTTTTTATTGAAAATCTTTCTCTGACTTATTAAGCTAATGTTCAAACCAGTGAACTGTGTTCCACCGTTTTGCATTAAGTTACATGAGAACCTTTTTTCATTGAACAACCAAACTAGTTTAGATTGCCAATTGAAAGCTACTTGGTGGTGGTTTGGAATGAACTTTCAGGCTCAATTTTGAAGCCAATGTATCTGCATTTTGTGACATCTGGGCAGCTCCATCCAAAGCAGTTACTAATTTGACCTTGTGTAACTAACTTTGGTAATTATTTGTCATTCATTTGGAAAAAAAGAAATGTGTGAAATGATAAAGTGAGATCATATTATCACCATGATTTTTGCTTTAAGTCAGTAGAATAATACTGACATTTTGCCAGCCCTTTTACTCTGATTGAATCATTTTTACTTTTAATTATTCATAATAAAGCACTTGCCTCTGTGTCCTGAAAAGTGTTATATGATATATTCATATATATCTTTGAATATATTGAGCTGACGTGAGGCTACCATTAATCATAAACGTAACCCTCGCTGTATATATAATACATGTAAAATCACCCTAGTGACAGCTGTTTAATCTGTTACCTGTTAGCTGGCCGTCACCCGATCATCCAGGTGGCACGATAACCTCAGGAGCCTCCTCACCACGTCGCTCCACGACCGCCAAGAATCGATCACACTTTTCTACTCGCTGGGAAGAGGAAGGAAACACAGTACATGAACTACTGGTCTGTGTAAAGGGAATGTGTGTGTGAATAATGAGAGAGACATTTGAGCATGTGTGTAAATTGCGTGTGGTGCCGCCATGAACTGTAGGATTGGTATCACGGATGCTTGATTGGCGGTGTTTCATTCTTTCTTCTGCTGCTCTGGTTTCTGTGCAAACAATGATAAATACAATCATCTACGCACACATACATAGCACTGACACCTCAAATCTTTCCCAGAGAGAGGCAATGAGTGATTGTCAAGGAAAGGATGGTGGGAGAAAGACAGACAGGGGTTTAAATAGAAATAGAAAAACAGAGCTGCCAGCCTGGTTCCACCACTCTGAGAGATTAAAACAGATGATAAAGAGACTGAGGGGAGCGTGAGGAAAAGAGCACAAACAGATAGTGAGTTTAGGGGTTAACGTATAACTTCCCGTACATAGCATATTTGTACAATGAGTAACATCATAACATTTCCATGCATATCTCTGCGGTATACGTCTTTCAATCAAGAGCTCTCTGTCTCTCTCATAACCTTTTATCATTTACCTAACCCTGCATCCTCCTCACCCTAAGTCCAACCCTGAGCAATAATAACCTCATCAAGACAGCGGCACTTCTCCCAAAACTAGACAGAGGATTCATAACAAACAAAGAAGCCTTTAATTAATATTGGTTATATATGTATATATATAACTCTAGTCTGAAAACAGGGCTGTGTTGTGGTTTTGGTTGTCAGTCCCTGCATGCCTGACAATCCTCTCACTGTGTATTCCCCTGAGGAGCCCCCCCCCACAACACATACAGAGACAGAGATAGACCGGCATTCGAGCAACAAATAACAAGAGTGACTAACCAAAGCAAAAATAAACAAGTCCTTCATTCCTCTGTTTGTCTTTCTCTTCTTGGTCTCTCTGATAAACATGCTCCTTGCTGAAGTGTTTACACGCCACTGAGCGACCTGCAGCGCTGTATCTCCTGATCGAGGTGAAAGCAGAGGATGTGGAACGATGCTTGTTTACACAGCTCTGACAGACCATAACCTGTGCAATCAAATCTCACCTACCCTCAACACACACACACACACAACATGAGCTCAAACCTGGTATACACACAAGTCTCTCACACACGCACGTACCCACAGATGGACCACGTGATTGAGCCAGAGTTGTGACAGCTCGGTTGTTACTTTGCAGCCAAAAACATGTTTGACCTTTATCCACACCTCAAAACACACGAGTGGGAGATCTTACAAAGTGTGAGGACTGATGTAAAAGCCAGTGTGATGTGTGTGTGTGTGGGGGGGTGTCAAATTATGTGAATCAATGCACTTTCCCTATAACTGCATTAAATATTTTAAGTAAATATTTAATTAAAAGCCAGGACAGTCTGAATTTCAGATTTTTACACTTAGACACCTGACAAACGTGCTTAGACTTCTGAAGGCGCCTTGCTGTCACCTTAAAGGAGCACTCCACCATTTTTACTCTTAAAGGCCACTGTGCTTTTCACAACAACCTTTATAATATCTTCCGCGGTTTTAAAAAAGCTTTCTAAAGTCTGGAAAAATAGTCCCAGTTACATCATCAAGGTTACAAAGTGGGAGTGTGGAGTTTGAAAGAGAGTGACATTTATTGAAGTGCACTGTGGGAAATGTAGGCTGCAGCAGTTTTGAATTTTGCTCACTAAAAACAAGCTTCCTTCACTTCTGCTGTTTCAATTTTGATTCTTTTTTTAAAATGACAACAAGTACTCCTTCAAGTTATAGTTGAACCATGAATTAAATTATTTTATACAAGGATGTATCTATATATTAAGTAATTTTTGTTTCATCTTCATTCTGTTCCTGCCTTGTTTTCTTGTGTACAATGTTGTTAGTATCCACATGTTGTCTTGTACGGTGAACAAAGAGACCAAAAACTGTGTTTCGTGTTTAAATGGCAGTAAAGAAATCAGGTTACTAACAGCGACTTCAGTGCATGTAAATACACAGTGAATGGCTCAATCTCAGGGTAAACACTGAGGAACCTTTGTCAGTTTGTTGTGATGCAGAAAAAACATCTCAATCATATGTTCGTCATGTGGTTTAATACACTGTATACTGTAAGTCAACGTGTTCCTGCAGAGTCAGAATAAACTCTACAACTCTCTTGGACATAACATAATGTCACTGCTATGGCTGTGAACTGCTGTCTCTTATGAGCAGCTGGTGTCATCAGTGATATCAGGGTCCTTGTAGAGGCCAAAGTTAGATAGTCTAGCATTCAAGAAAAACATCAGGCCACTATACAGCAAACTAATGCCACATAACTGATGTGGGACAAAAAAGCCAGCAACAACATGTCATTCCTGTTCCTAAACACAGAAGTGTGTATTGTTTTTCTGTTTGCTTGATGGTTTCAGTTTCCTCCTGAAACAAGCAAAAACCTGATTAC
>BRZM01000017.1:152836-417299 GCA_033238685.1 Lates japonicus
GTCAACCACGGGCAATAATAACCTCCATCAAGCCAGCGGCACTTCTCCCAAAACCCCAGACGGAGGATTCGCAGCAAACAAAAGCCTTTGATTGTGCCGTTCCATATATATATAACTCTGGTCTGAAAACAGGGCTGTGTTGTGGTTTTGGTTCGACCTGTAACCTGACGATCTCTCACTGTATTTCCCTGAGGCCCCCACAACACATACAGAGACAGAGATAGACGCGTGAGCCTTAAAGCTATGGAAGTGACTAGCAAAGCAAATAAACAAATCATGTTCCTCTGTTTTGTCTTTCTCCTCTTCTTGAGTATACAGTGACACTGCCACACCTTTACGCCACTGTGGCGACCTACAGCGCTGTATCTCTGGTCGGGGTGAAAGCAGAGGTGTGGAGCGATGCTTGTTTACACACAGCTCTGACAGACCTGCCTGTGCAATCAATGCGCCTCTTTTTAACATGAGCTCAAACCTGGTATACACACAAGTCTCACACACTGCCTTGCGTACCCACAGATGGACCCACGTGATTGAGCCAGAGTTGTGACAACTCGGTTGTTACTTGCAATAAAAAGTATGTTTGTGCCTCCACACCTCAAAACACACAGGTGAGATCTTTAAGGGAGTGTGAGGACTGATGTAAAAGCAGTGTGATGTGGTGTGTGTGTGTGGGGGGTGTCAAATTATGAATCAATGCACTTACCTGTAACTGCATTAAATATTTTAGTAAATATTTAATTAAAAAGCCAGGACAATGCAATTTTAATTTTTGTAGACACCTGACAAAGCGTGCTTAGACTTCTGAAACACCTTTGTCACCTTAAAGACACTCCACCATTTTACTCAAAAGGCCACTGTAACTTTCTGACATCTATAATATCTTCGGGGTTTTAAAAGAAGCTTTCTAAAGTCTGGGAAAATAATCCCAGTTACATCATCAAGGTTACAAAGTGGGAGTGTGGAGTTTGAAAGAGGGTGACATTTATTGAATTGCACTGTGGGAAATGTAGGCTGTGGTTTGATTTGCTCCACTAAAAACAAGCATTCTTCACTTCTGCCTTTCAGTTTGATTCTTTTTTAAAATGACAACAAGTACTCCTTCAAGTTATAGTTGAACCATGAATTAAATTATTTCATACAAGGATGTATCACTATATTAAATGAATTTTCATTTCATCCTTCCACGATGCTGTTCCTGCCTTGTTTTCTTGTGTACAATGTTGTTATTATCCACATGTTGTCTTGTACGGTGAACAACGAGACCAAAAACTGTGTTTCGTGTTTAAATGGCAGTAAAGAAATCAGGTTACTAACAGCGACTTCAGTGCATGTAAATACACAGTGAATGGCTCAATCTCATGGTAAACACTGAGGAACCTTTGTCAGTTTGTTGTGATGCAGAAAAAACATCTCAATCATATGTTCGTCATGTGGTTTAATATACTGTATACTGTAAGTCAACGTGTTCCTGCAGAGTCAGAATAAACTCTACAACTCTCTTGGACATAACATAATGTCACTGCTGTGGCTGTGAACTGCTGTCTCTTATGAGCAGCTGGTGTCATCAGTGATATCAGGGTCCTTGTAAAGGCCAAAGTTAGATAGTCTAGCATTCAAGAAAAACATCAGGCCACTATACAGCAAACTAATGCCACCGCAACTGATGCGGACAAAAGCCAACAACAACATGTCATTCCTGTTCTAAACACAGTGTGTGTTTTCTGTTTAGTGGACTTGGTTTCCTCACAAGGCAAACAAACCTGATTACGTACCATTCACTTGGCGATAACTTTTGATTCCAAAACAACTTGTTTTAATTTTTTTACCTTTTACGCACATCACAGGGAACCGGATGTTGCAATATAAATTTCTATATCCAGACAATGGCTGTGCTGATAGTGTTCACTCGTCTCTGTGGATGTGACTGAGGAAGAGGAGTGGAGCACAGCTGATCCTCATTAGTCCTAAAACTTTTGTACCTTTTTTTGGCGAGTAGGCAGCATGACTTTTTTAGGGGAATCCTTGGTCTTTTTTGTGGACAGTATGACTCATGACGAACAATCTGGAGTTCAGTGTTGTCCTTGACAGGAGAAGCCAATCTACCAACTGAGTGGTCATTCCTAAAGTGCTTGTGACATCAGTCCGCTTCATCTGGATCTGGATTGAAACAAAACCTCTAAATATCCAGGGGCTAAATGCGACATCTGAAAAGGGCCTACAACACTCTGCCACTCAACAATTAAACCTCGATTCACTGCCATTAAAAAGGAAAAAACTCACAATGTCACCTCTGTTTATATTAGAGAAATAGAGTTGCTCCACCTCAGTCTCTTGCTTTTCTTGTCGATGCAAATACGCATGTAAATGCATGCCCACACAAACACATACACAAACACACGCTAGACTAGACAGAGGGCGAGACAGATCACTGATTGCTGTTGATACTGTTTGTGTTCAGGCTAATTTAGCTTCCTCTGTTGGATTGATTAGAGTCACTCACTGGCTTTGATCCAATAACAACCAATCACAGACAATCTCACACTGCCCGGCCCCTCAGCTCAGAGCTGTGTGTGTGTGTGTGTGTGTGTGTGTGATTGAGGTGTTTGTGTGAGAGTGTATTTGTGTGTCTGGGGAGGGAGGTGGTATATTGATAATCACCATCTGCGCAGGTGTTTCCGGTCCAGCCGTCGGTACACATACAGCTGGTAGTGGGTCCTCCACAGGTAGCTCCGTTCATACATGGGGACGACAAACATGCGTGTTCGACTGATGGGAGAAGAAAGAGACGAAGGAGAAGGAAAGAGGATAAACTTTAAAGGCCCTGGATATCCACACAGGTACTTAATATTGTAGCGTACTTAACCTGCCAACAGTGTAAAATTAAAATGGCTTCTTTCTCAAAATTCTGACAAATTCCTGTTATCACTTATTATCACTGTTATCATTTATGTTCGCCTAATAATTAAATAATTAAGATGTTCAATTTGACCTTAACTTTCGGTCCCTTTACCACATTGTACATCTCTTTCATTTCACATTTGTTTTCTGCTGTATCCATGTGCAGTAATTAAACTAACTTCTAAATTCCTCAATGGTTCAGTGACTGTATTGTGAGTCCATACTCACCAATGTCACAGTTGCGTCCTCTGAAACCTTCCTGGCACTCACACTTGTACTCGTTTGGCTCAGTGTTGGTGCAGGTCCCACCGTTCTTACAGGGCTGGTGAGTGCCACAGAAGTTAAGATCTGAAACAGTAAAAAAAAAGAAAAAAAGAAAGAAAAGATAAAATATGTATTTATATTTTAGTTCATAGCACAAAACAGCAGAGAAATGAAGTGGAGATGAATAAGGCATGAGGTTTAAGATGGATCCAGATTCGCTTTAACCGCTGTTTCAAGAGAGCACAACACAGACACACACACACACACAGCACAGAGGCTGATTGTGTCCAGTCAAGCTCAGTCTGCTGACTGTGCAGGCCAAGTAGCTACAGGGCCTGTTGTCTGATGTTGGGTCACAGTTAAAGCTTCTTTCTCTATTCGATCTCCTCCGTTGCCGCAGTCTTTGTCTCACCACAGCTCTTTGGGAGCCTTTCTGAATACACAGAAACAACGGATACCCCACTAGCTAAGGCGCCCGGCCCCAACCCGCTCACATTCACCTTACCCAAGGCTATAGCCTTTCCCTCTTTACATTTTACACTGTCCATTGGGCACTCGTTTGGCTCCCAGATCCCAGCTCCACACTGGGACAGAGGAGGGGTAGTGGCAGTTATATCAGGGGTAATGTTGGAGGGACTTTGCTACAGTGTTGAGTGGGAAAAGTTTCAGAGTGGTGAAGCCCAGAGGGAGTTTTGTCTTATTTTTCATACAGAGGATCAGAAGGTGTGTGTAGAATAACGCCTGACAAACTAATACACCGTGACACAGTCTCAAGTTTAGTATTAATATTTGGACAGTGAAATAAAATTCTCATGAAATAAGCTGCTAGCCAAAACAAGTAATCAACACACTAGCGTGACAATCAGCATTCACCACGGTATTTCCCAGTGAATGAGTATCTCAGTATTTGTCTCAGTGATTGATTCATGTCTCTTCTCTCCCAGAACTCCCAGAATCCATCGTGCCTTTGTGAGTTTTAAAAGAGTAAAGTAGTTTGAATTCTAAAACCTTAGATTCACAGAAAGCAAAAGCAAAAAATCGACAGGAAAATATAATTCTACAGGCCATAAAACTTATTTTTCAGGAAGTAGTTGAGTGTTTTCACTAGGTTTGGTATACTGTTAAATTATTGTTTTGTTCTTTCTAACAGAATACATTATGTATCTGGTGAAATGATGGGGAGTTCAAGGATAGGATGTTACGTGAGGATCATGTGAGTCTAATATCTGGTGCAGTACCCTCAATGCAGGTGGCTCCAGTTACATATTCAGGATATTGAATTGAGCAGAAGAGAGGAAACAGATTGACAAACAAAAATGAAATCCCTCGATGGAATATTAATGCTGTATCTTTCATCTCTGCTACAGAGTCTTCAACATCACATCACATATCTGACCTTTGTCACACAGCAGTCCTCCCCAGTTGGCGTCACACACACACTGCCAGGGCTCGGTGCAGCTCGTACACACAGCCGAGGCGTCCACACTGGTCACTGAGAGGACCCTTCCAGCCATAATGACACCTGGAAGAGTGAGCAGAGAGACATCCTGTTCACGTCATGTTGATCGAGGATTAATAGTTATAGTTGTGAACCAGTTCCTGTAAAAAAATGGAAAAACTGAGAAAACTCATCAAACTAGCAAAAACTTTGCGAAGAATTAATCACTATTGCAATTACCGGCAATCCAGTTCGAGCAAAGCTACTGCCTTTTGCTGCAGGTTCATTGGATTCTGACCACAGTGCGGATCTCTAATCAAGGATGAGGTTCAAAAACAACAAAACATCAATATTGCATTTGGCGCAATGAGTAAAGGCACCATCTGTGACTGACTGTTCAAGAAAAGCTTCAGAAATTACAACAGGCTTCATATCACTGTCTTTTAGTCATACTGCTCTACACTACAGTGTGCTGCTGAACTGTGGGGTCATCTTGTTGTGACTGATGAGTTAGATCTTCCTCAGACTTTTCAAGCGATCCTCTGACTTACTTGCATTCCTGGTACAGTACAGGGCAGTGATGACACCCCTGCCCGGCACACGCTGTGGATCAAAACACACACACACACCACGAAAACAAGAGCCGTTGAACAAAACAGCTTCTGAGACAGAGATGACATCCAGTTGAGTTACTGGACATTAAAACCATATCGTGATATCATCACATCCTATAGACATGCACTCAATTAGTGCAACATAACATGAATCTGTGGCTCTAAAACCACTGTCATGTATCCCTGCAAAAGCTTAAAACCCAGGATAATATAGCTAACAACAACAACTGATCATCTGTGTCACCACAATAATAACATTCATACAACTGTGGCTCAAATCAGAGAACAAGAAAACACTTAAAAGTTTACACTTTACTCAATGGTTAGCTCTGGTGCTAACACTGTAGCATAAAATAAGCCAAATCAATTGTGACTAACATTGGGGTTTTTGTTTGTTTGTTCTTGATGTAACAGCCAGCAGTAGAGATGTGATCAATGTGGTCAGCTGCTCATAATTGTGGTTTAAATGTGACATGAATGACGCCACCACCAGTTTGTGACCCACTATCACAGGTGATGAGCGATCAAATATAGGAACTAGGTAATATCACCTGAATGAAACTCAAGATATTGGAAGACTTTTGGAATAGGGTCTTCAAACCACTTCTTATCTTCTTTGCAAATTCTTTATCTAAATCCTCAAGTCTGTCTTCAAACAACTGTTAGTGTCATATGAACACCAAAACAGATTTTCTTTATATAATTGTTCCCACTATTTTAGCCATTAAAATCTCCCTGCTAGTCCACCTCTGTTTTAGAGTGGGTTGTTATATTATGAGGCTTCAGCCATCCCAATTATTTCAATCAAGGGTATCTGTCAAAGTTAAAGCCTTTTTAGTATGAGTTTTTTACAATACCACCTCTGCTGGTAGCTCAACGAAACAAACCGAATTTTATACTAAAAGGCTGGAAATATCACTTGATTTGACAAACTCAAACTGCTATAGACTCATATTAGGTTGATAAGGAGAACAATTACAACAAAATAAACCCTGTTCATTGTTCATCAAAGACCTGACTAATGTTTTCAATCAGACTTGAAAACTATATTCTTCTTTAACTGCTTTAAACCACCTATATGACACTGTAAGGATGTTGCTTGAACAGTTAACTTGTTCGCGTGTCCAGCTGGAGAACTGACAACTCCCTGAACTTCATCATGATCAGTCACCTACAGGGTAACAGAAGGACCACAAAGCTGAATTTTCAAACTTCCTGCTTCTCTCAGCCCAATCAGCGACCTGCTGAGGAGGAAATCGAGATGAAAGTTAGACAGAGGCAGGATGAAACGAGACTGCAGGATGTCCTTAAACTGTGTCCTTCAGGGTTCCTGGTTTCCCTCTGGTTTCCTCCATTCAGCACACCATCGCAACATGATGGCGGTGCTCGAGGTCACACCTGACAGTGCGTCCAGCTGATGAGTCATGGACAGGCGAGGAGAATAATCCACACACACACACACACACACTGTCCACTGGAAGCTACATGATGTGGCTCTACTGGAGCAGGTCAGTGTAATGAGTCACAAGGCATCACCCTAGTCTCATTGGGCATTGCTGCAGCAGCGATGTGTAAACTTGCCTGATTGAAGGTCTATTTTTGGGCAGTTAGGATTCATTTCAGGCTGATCACTTTAGGCGTATATGTGTTAAATTCCAAAACCGCTTATCTCCATGATTGAAATACCATCACTGATTGACAGATAACTTGTGAAGCTACAGGTCAAAGTTTATTTGAACAGCCCTTGATCACAATCAGATGGTTTTCAAAGGGCAAATTAAACAGGAAAACAAAGAACCTTTTGAACGGAAAAAACCCTTTTTGAAGGCAGGAAGTAAGCCAAGAGAAGCCTTCTAGGGCTAGTGGAAATAAATGGAAGCAAAAACATTTTCAAAATTTTCAGTGGCCTCTACATTATGTTGAGGCCAAAATTGCTAGTGTCAGAATTAAAGGAATAAAACCCAAAGCTTCTTTCAGTTTAAATAACATTAGATGAGAGATAAAGTCTCTTTTAAGAAGCTGGGATCAGTATGTTTGATATTTTTCTTGAAAAATGACATAATAAATGATTCATTAATTGTCAAAATAGATTTATCTTACGTATAGTATATTTTACTAAAGACTAGATACTTATTTATACACTTGGCTTTCACATTTTCAGAAATGAATACAGGATAAGTTTCTCTCTCACCTTCTTTTGCACTCTGGGCGGTCAGCCCTCCATGCAGACCTTTGAGCCACTAAGGTCACAGCTGAAATGACAGAGAAGTCTCCACGAGCTCGGCAGAGCTTGTTGCAGAAAGGTCCATAGTAGTATTGGAGTGGCGGGCGAAGCCGGTACTCAGGCTGAGGTCCGGCCGTGGTGACGTCGTCTACCACTGTTAAGCCGGGAGTTCAACATGGAGGAGAGGAGGACTCGCTCGATTAACTGACCTGAGGGAGGATGGAGAGAAAAACCAGACTTTTATTTTATGTTGCCTGTCCACAGTCCCATAATACTCACTCTCTTTCAGCTCCAGTTTGTTTAACAACTCCTGAGGAAATACATGACCTTTTTTTTTTTTTTGCTTTGTGTTCAGCAATTGAGTCTACTTACTGTGTCTGTCAGTCGTTTGGTGCTGAGCAGGTGGTCAGTGGGTTTTTCATAGAAAAAATGCCTGCAGCTGGAAACAATCACTGATGAGAGTGGCCATAAAATCCTAATCAATGACGTTAAAGACGCTAAAACCTAATGTTGAGCTGAGACACAGAGTTAGTGATTATTCTCTGTGGGTTTGTCACCTCTTTCAACAGATTACATGTAGCCAATCAGTCGTACAGCTTTAAATTTGATCCTTTAATTTGCTGGAATGTCACCATTTACAATCAACCTTGACCAGACAGGAGGTTTGAACAAAAAAAAAAAAAAAGAAGTTGAGTACAAATTCAATGGAGGCAGAGTCAGCTATGGGACCAGGCAAAAAAGGGTGGGGTCTGCAGGGAAGAGAGAGAGGGGCAGCCTGAACACCAGGAAGGTTAGGCAGGGGCCGGGGCAGTGGCTGCTGCTCCTGACCCCAGGATTTCCCAGGCTGTCATCCCCATCTCAGTCATTATCTCCTCATGGGTGTTAACTCAAGCACCCGAGAATACATGTCATAGGCGGCTTATCTGTGTGTCTCAGTGTGCATGTGTGTGTTAAGAGATGGTGGTGAAAGGAGAGAGGAAAGATTGTGAGATAGTAATGAAAAGTGCTGGCCGATAATCGGCGATGGAGGAGGTGGACAGTGAATGTGTGTATTAGCAGACAAAAGTGACAGAGCCAAAGAGAGGGAAGCAGCTATTCGCACACACACACACACACACACACACACACACACATGTTGTCAGTGGAGATGAGATCACTGTGGTTTGTACAAAAGAATAGAAACAGGGGCTACATATTAGCCAGTCTGTGTGTGTGCTGTGTGTGTGTGTGGGCTGTATATTTAGAGTTAAAGGAATAGAACAGAGTGGACCACCGGCGAACTGTTAGCTCAGCCGTCGCCCATTCCTCCTGCCCTCCGCCTGTGAGCTAAATCTGAGGCCCCCTGCACCCAAACACTCATCACCACGACTGCGGTGCATTGTGGGCTCATCATTATTTCATTACTCTGGCATGTCGAGACTAATTCGTCAACACCATATCTCTGGCAAAAAGAAGGAAGCAGCGGCGAAAAGAGTTTGGGAGAAAAAAAACACATTATCAGCCAGCACAGCAGGGGAAGGTGTACCAGCCGGTCGTTTCTCTACTCTAATGTGATTAGACAGGATAACAATAGCAGTGGTGAGAGAAAGGAGACTGAGAGAGAGAGAGGAGCTCAAATGCAGTAGCAAACAAGAAGCTGAGCTGCTTTTGAAATCGCATTTACAGAGAAAGCAAACAGCAGGCACACAGGAGGTTGTATCTGCAGGTAGAGGAAAACGCTTAAATCTCTTCCTCTGACCTGGTGATTGTCTCCACTGCCTGGTATTAGCTGTGAGTGCTTGCCCTTGACTGTGGCTGAAAACACTGCAGGATCTCTCCCTTTTTTGACTTGCTATTCCATATTACATGAACCAACAAATCGATAGATAAATCAATGAAACCAATAGATCACCCAGATGATCCCTTGTTGTCTGTTTGATTCTTCCTTTCTTTAATGAACTATTGTCATCCAGATAAAACAATGAGACTAACATGTGTCTTGAATTTTGCAGACAAGCTGGTCTAGATTATAACATGTCTAATATTGAATTCACTTTCTCTCCAGTGGTGGTGGCAATTTGTGTGTGCTGTGTGAATTCAGTTGAATCATGGGTGAGCAGAAAATCTGTATAAAATGTCCCTATAAATATGAACACAATGAACATGGAAGAAAATAAAACTGGCTATCTTAAGATCTGTCAAGTATGCTGGCACAAGCAGGCGAAATTAAAACATCCTGTGCAGAAGTTATTGACCACTGTGGTGGCGCTTCGAATATATTTTAAAGTGAGCCCATTTAGGTGGTATCTTGTGGTAAATAGCTTTGTCATTGGTTTTGTATACGTCCACTTATCAACATTTGGTAAAGGATAATGTGCAGAAATGTGGCGATGTGACACCAAGCGCCAAAGAAGACTGTGAGAGAAATGTAGGTTTCAAATTCATCCAGAGTGGCTCTGCAAATGTATTATATTAACGTTTGTTTGGACTCAAACAGAAACAAGAACACAAACATTAAAATAATTTATCTTGTTACAAGAAAACTAAGAGTCGTGTGATGCTGAAAGTCAGAGGCAAGAAACTTGAAGTCAGATAACCAGTCAGGTTTAAAGTAAACCTCAGGTCCCATTTGAGCATATTTTACACCACGTTAAAGTTACAATTTGCAACATGAATATTTCATCTTCTCTCCTTTGAAATTTTCCTACTCAAGACAAGTATCAGAGGTGTAATGGAAGTGTATGCAGTATGTATTTAAATGAACAGTTGTGATCCTCACCTTTCTGAATCAAATAAACATGGCCAGAAATGTTGGTGTAGGTGTGGTATGAAAGTCCAAAAGTGCACATTATCAGAGCTCACTATATTCAGTCATCATCTAATTCTTCTTCTCTTCTTCTATAAAATGTATTTTTTCTTTTTATGTAATTATTGTCTATGAATCTCTTCTGTTCCTTTTGTATTCCTTCTTTTTCACTGTGCTTTGCTCAGTCATGTTTTACTGTATATAATGGTTTGTTTTCATCCCATTGGACATTGTTTTCAAATCCAGCATTTAGTTAGAAGTAGGCTATCACTATAACCTTCAAATGATGAGGACAAAACTATAAATAAAACAAAATAAAGGGGTATCCTTTAAAGACAGTATGCCTAATTAACATGGTATTTCATTTAAACAAACTCAGTGAAGGTCACTGTCGATGCACAAAGAATGTAATATTTTCTCCCTTTTTCAAAAGGACTGTTTCCAGAGGTACAGCATGTATACTCAGTAATCCTTTCTGATAAGCAGCAGGGGCCTGATAAGTCCGTTCAGACTGCTATGGGGCCTGTGTTTGGAGCTGAGCTAAGCTGCGGCCTGGTAACTGAGACAATGTTAAAGGCTGTCGGAGCTCAGGTGGAAGCAGCACATATAATGCAAAACAAGATGTAAGAACAGCGCTGGAGGCAGAAGGAAGGAGAGAGATGGAGAGGACAGGGCTGATGAGCGGAGAGAAGGAAGGATCTGTGGAGCAGTCCTCATTTATCGCCTTTGGATATAGCTCACGGTCCTTCCACTGCTGAGAGGAGGAAGAGAATGGTGGGACGAAAAAGGAAAGAATATAACGATAGGAATAGAAATATGAGACATCTATGTCCATCCTTCGTGTGTCTATGTGTGTGTGTGTCGTTATACTTTTTATGGCAGCTCACCTCTATCGCCTGGGCTTTCTGATTAGCAAGGAGGAAACAACAAAGAGCGAGCAGGAAATTAAAGGGTCTGGATAAAGACCCTCTAACCTCAATATGATCTGTGAACATAAAGGCATAAGGATATTTTCCACATTTGTTTCACCATGTTGAACCACATACTTATAAACAAGCACCCATATTTGTTTGTCTATGAAAATGTGCTTGTTGAAAACAAAATAGATAATGTGAATGGTGAGTGCTGCCCCGAAAAATTAGGCTGTATCGACTGTTTGACATGTGCTACGTACTAATATAATTATTTGAAAAATAATGTGTAAACAGAGTGGCTCTGCACTGTATAAAAGCTATATCAGGATCAGAGCTAGCCTGAGCTAAAACTAATTTAACAACATTTTCTGACCTGTTTGGCACATGACTAAATCAATTTTGATACTCATTGCTTTAGTAAATTCGTTTTTTGTTTGTTTGTTTTTTTATTACCACATAAACAGGCGGTGGCTAAGTACAACAATCATAATGGATACAAAATGTAACGCCAACTAGCATGCTAAAGGCTAATAGCTTTGATGATTTTCACATATTGGTCAAAACTCATGAACATAAAAATAACATATACCCTGTGGAAAACATCAGGAATGAAATAATTTCATTTATTTCTTTTTCGTATTCTTGTCCTGGACGCGGAATACAAAGCAACCTGAACACACAAACATAGCCGCAGCTTCACCTGATCATTATTCGACATCAACACCAGAGAAGGACTACCAACGGAAAACACAAGAGAAAACATCTATCAAACTTACATTTTAATATACATTAAACAGCAAATAGACTGTAGACTTGAACAGAGTCTGAGTCTACAAACAGGTACAAATCGTATCAACTGCTCAGATGACATGATCCCGTGTGCATTCATTATTTAGCAACTGATTGAGCACTAGTCCTTGCTGTGCTGGGTTATAATTTAGAACAGTGATAAAGTAATTTGCAACCTTAGAAAAATTACTAGACATAGGTAAAATTGTTTCCCTCTCTGCTTCAATGGGGAATAGAGTGTGGTGCTGGGGTTTAAATAAAGATTCCAATAAACATGAAATCATTTCAGATCCTGTGGTTAATGAACAAACGGTGAAGCCATGAAAACCTGCATGAGAAATTCATGTTTTTGACTGTATGGTTAGATTTATTGTTACAGAGTGAGAATGTCTGATTAAAATTTATGAGGCATAAATTCTGTGTGGTTCCTGGCTGATTTTAGTCGGTCCACAATTCAACAGACAGTGATTAAACATGGGAATACATATTACAAGTTACAAGTACAGATTTTATTTTTCGGCAGCCATCACCGTCCTGGAAATAACTCTGCGGGCAAGGCCAAATTAAAACATTCTCACATTTCTCACAATCTCTTCTGTAATACAACATGTGACAACTGAGCTTTATTCTGAGCCTCATTTACAAGATTGTATTGTTTATTGACATATTTGAGACCACACAGGCAGTGTTTTCCTCTTGATCAAATGAATAACTCTGTTTAAATCCTGCACACTTGAAATCAATTGTGGATTCAAATACTAAGACATTTATTATGAATAGTGTTTCTATCCTTGCTCTCAGCCTTGAAAAACAGGACAGGCTGGAACGATTCCTGCCTGGAAAAGCCAAGACTACAGCTGGATGCTGATTCCGAAAAACTAAGCCTGTGCCAGAGAGAGAAAGAGGAGGCGTGACTTGTCGCTGTGGTGGTGAGGGAGACATCCAGCTCCTATTCATTTTAATGAACACACTCCTGGGCTCAGGCGTGATGCCCCATTGTGCTCCTCTTTCCTCTCAGCCAAGTCCTTGCAGCCTGTACAATAACACAGATTACCCTGGATGGTTGGAGCAGATTGCTTGTAGGCAGTCTACATGACTACATTTGAATACAATACCAAAATTCAGAGCCTTATGTGGGAATAAAGTCAGCCTATACTGTATAAAATGATCTTGGGTACAATGAGGACTGGGGCATAGCTCTGCATCTTAAATGATGACTTTGAGCATACAGAATATCACACACTCAGAGAGATAACATAAGACAGGTGTTTTCTTCTGTCTTCTGTCTCTAGTGCATTTGTTCTATCCTATAGACCAGCGATGAATAATTCAGACTAATACTTTCCCCCTACAACTCTCTCTCTCTCTTTCTGTTCTTGCTTTCTCTGTCTCTCTCCATCCATCCATCCCTCCCCCTGTGAAACGCGCCAGCGCCTGTCATGCAAATCTCTCCACCATGCTCGTTGTGGGTGAGGTTTCTCCTGAAGCGCTGTGCGGATGTGTAGTCACGTCTTTGGCTGACGGAGTGTGTACCGCCGGGGGGTGGATGAGTGGGAGGAGAGGGAGAGGTGCTGGGAGGCGCAAGAGGTGAGCGAGGTGTGAAGTGAAGGAGAGATGGATTTGGAGGGAGGTGAAGGGGGCGGGAGGTCTGCGCTTCTCGCTAGGGGTGTAGAGGCGAGGAGGAGAAGAGAGGATGAAGGGTTGCCGTGGAGGTGCAAAATGTTAGGGGAGAGAAAATTGGTGTGTGGCAGAAAACGCTGAGTCAGGGATTTGTGACCAGTATGTCTGTGTTCAACAGATGAGGAGATGGGAGGAAAAGGTGAGCAGGGTGATTGTACAGAAGGAGAAAAGGACTGAGGAAAGGGTAGAAAGCATAATAACATGGGGAGTATGTAAAGATCAAGGGCATAGGAAGATAGAGAAGAAACTGTGGCAGCTGTGGTGGAGTAATGAGTTGTCCGACTCCTGGAGTTCGTCAGGTTTTCAGATGTGATGGAGAAAGAGAGCAAATGTCAGGGGTAGGTGAAACAGAGGGATCATAAGATAAAACAGGAGAAAAGATTAGAGGAGAAGACAAAAGAAAAGAGAGGCAGTAAGATAAGAAAAAGGTTGAAGGGGAAGTGGAAGAACACCCACACACACAGTATTTAGAAGTCAGGGTGCTAATGAGATGTGCTGGGTTGCTCGGGGCTCGCAGCCAGTTCATTAAAGCCGGCAGATAGCAGGTAGTCCACAGATGGAGCAGCTGGAGTCAGTACGCTTCGGCTTAAAATTCTAACCTCGAGTAATGTTTAGTATTCATGAGTTACATCTGGGCACGGTGAGATCCTGCAGTCGACTTTAAGAACAGTTCAACACAGAAGCAGTGGAGGAGGAAGAACTTACACTACAGTTACTCCATAACAGTCCTGTAGGAGATAAATATTATCAATAAAATAACCTCAAGTATCAAAAGCACAAGCACTGCTGCAGCAGAAAAATGGCCCCTGTAGCAGTATATTTATTAATTATGACATTGTTAGACTGTTAGTCTGACATCAGAGTCTCAATGCCCATTTTGTTGTTGTTGCAGGAGCTACTAGTTTAACTACAGTTGTATGTGGTTTCAGCAAAAGGTCAACCCCTCCTGTGGGTCATGAGATAATTAACAAAAGAAGAAAAGGCAATATTCTCTTACACACATTTGTTGTACTTTTTTGACTTTTCTCTATTATTTGCTTTTTGGATAGCTTGACATCTTTGGGCTATAAAAATGTTTGGAGGGAAAATATCTCTTTGATGGATCTGCTAACAACCCTCACAGACAAAACTTTTGGGTAGGCAATAAACGCGTGCACTCCCATAACTGTCAAACTCAAAATGGACAGTTTTTGTTTTTAAAAAAATAAAGAATCAATGCAGCAGAACCAGACAGGTTGTCTTTTTTAATCCTCACAGTTCAGTCAGAGATTCAGGTGTGTTATGCTAATAGCACCTGATGTAGCCTCCAGCCTGAAGCAGATATGAGGCAGCTTCACTTTCTTCAGATTTTTTTTTTTTTTTTACTTTCAGTCTTGCAGCCTTCAGCTCAAATGACGTCACGTTATTTTAGCACTTACTGCACATATGCAGTGTACTCCCCAACAGGCTGTGAACAGACACTGGTTGTGAAGTGGAGGTTCTCCTTTTACAATGCCTGTTCTGTAAAGTCTTGATGAAGAGTTCATCAGAGTTCAAGTACATCAAATTAAGTATGATGTGAGTAAATCCTGTAGTTACTGTGTTACTACAGGCGTATAATCAGCAGGTCTCTCCTGCAGTGGGTTGGTAAACATTCAGTTGATAAAATGCTGCTGGTGTTGGAGCATTATGATGAACTGTCCACTACTACAAAACGCAGACACAGCATTACCTCACTGCTGGCCTGCTCACAGACCTCTTAGCTTTATCGTCGGTCCAATCGCTCTCCCTCTTCCCTCACCCTTCCTTCCATCCACCCAACGCGCCTCTCCCTCTTTCTGCCTGCACCTTCTGCCAACTACTACGGCAGGTTAAGACCTGTGGGAAGTCCAGAATCTTTTTTGTTTCTTTTGTTTTCTCTTATTCAGTCCCCTCGCCCCCCCCACCTCAACACACACCTAACCTCTTCACCTACCAGTGCACACAGCCAGGTAGGTCATGATACCGTCATCGATATAGGAAGGGTGGATCTGCGGATAGCCCTGTTGCTGAGGATGGGGTCTTCCACATCCAAGCCCCAAGGGGGTCACACTAACCATGGTTACCAAGTTAAAATCACAACAACAACCACTGATAAGACTGTTTTCAAGAGATCATCCACATTAAGCCCTTCCTGACAACCTTTCCAAAACACACACACTCACACGGACACCATAGCAATTTGTTTTGCAATCACAGGGTGACGTCAGCAAGACAGACGAACATTAGAGGCCAGGCCAGGCCAGGCAAAGTGACCTCACAGTGTGTTTAAGAATAAAACAACACACACACACACTCACAGAGAGAGGAAAATCATAAGGTAAACACGACAAAGAAGAGGCTGATAAGATCACAGTCAATGATAAAGTGATATTTTTACCTCCTTCTGACACAAACAACATCTCAGTGTTATTTGTGCCATTTGTGGCGATAATGGCCAAAGTGATGACAGCAAGGAAATGACATAATGGGAAAGATTATTATTATTGATGTATGCTTGTACTGTATGTGTGTCTGTATCTGTGTGTGTGTGTGTGTGTGTGTGTGTGGACTGAAAAAAATCTCATTTAGAGGAGATGGAAAATTGGCCCAACAGGGACAATGTTCCTCTCAAAACAGTGATGAAACATATTAGAAAAATGACAAGAATCATTTTGTCTTCTATCTCTGAGATTTTACAGTTGACAGCTAAAAAAAATCTGATTTCAACCTCTCAGTGAAATAAAGGCTAAGATTCTACGGCTATGCTAGCAGCTCTGTGAGGTTGTACTAAGGCACAGTGGTGATTTGATGTTAACGTCAGCATGTTAATGTGTTAACACTGACATTGTTAACATGCTGATATTTAATCGGTGCATTTCAGGTGCTCATTGTCTCAGTTTAGCATGTTAGCTACTAATATTTTACAATCAGCTGAACAAAAGTATAGTTGGGTTTGTCAAATGTCTGACCCCATGGTTCATCCTCTTGAGACCATGAATGGGCTGACAGAGAGAAGCTGAACATATACCATATTAGGTTTTGTTGTCGGACGAAAATGATGGTTAGAAAAATGTGGACTTTTTATGCAGTTGCAGCTTCTGACTGATGTGTTTGCCCAATAAGCATCACCAGTTTACCTTTTATTTCACATTACATGTTGTTTGACTTCCTAAAAATCTTGCTTACCTGAACCTTGCTTTTATCAGAGCACTTGTTTCTTTATCAGTCCAAAATGAATCTGATTTATTGTCCCTTCTCACTGCAGAAATTTCAACTTGTCACAGCAGGAAAAGCACAGGTGGAACTAATAACATTAATGACTCTTCTGTTCCAGCAGTTAATGCAATGCAAAGCAACAATTCATAATCAATTATTAAGTTACACCTGTGACTGACAAGTGTTATTCAGCAATTCCCTCACATTGTTATGATCATGTGTGGCGTTTAAGAGTGGCTCTGCGAGGAAGAAAGTGGCCGTATTTAGTGCGTGGTTCAGCCCTGTGGTGCATTTTGAGTATTTATTGGAAATAAATAGAGTGAACAAGGAAACTCTCTCAAAACAGTTCAATATTTCCAGCATATTTGATAAGATGTTATAACACCTTTCTTCCCCAAACCCAGCTTAGGCCCTGACTCAGCAAGTATGACACATTTTTGAGTGCACAGGTGGATATTTGATTTCCTCTACATCCCTACTGAATACCCCAGAATCATGACGTCTGTTTCCATCAAAGACCACTTCCACTTCCAGCGTATGGATCTACCCATCTGAGCCAACGTCTCTGTCCTACACACAGCTCATTTTCAGTCATCTCTCACTCATTCTTTTGATCATGACCTGTGCAGATGGCCTGAGCCTGGCACAGCCGGAGAACAGGAGGTTTTCCCAAAAAGGGGCGGGGACAAGAACAAGACAACATCAAAACCACGAGGTGGTCTGGATAAATCACCTCCCTCGGGCTATAGGCTGTCTGGTCGTCAGGCCTGAACCCTTGCCTGCAACCCAACAATGTAAGCACAAGGGATTAAGTGAACATGCTAATTCAAACCACTGGGCGAACGTTTGTGATGGCATCATAAATTCTAATGAGTAAGTTTTAAAAAGCCAGCCTTGTTTTCCATCCTTCAAAACTCCTGCCTGCTCTTCACTGCTCCTCTCCATTCCTCCCTCAGGTTCTCAGTCTGACCTCTCAATCCTTGCCTTCCACCCCCTCTGCTTGTGCCCCCCACACCACCACCACCACCATCCCTCCTCAGCCTCCCTCTCTCTTTCTCTCTCTCTCTGTCTCTCGAACATGGGCAGGAGTGAGATATCCCGACAAAGCCAGGCTGTACAAACACAGCTCTCACGACGGAAGGACTCCCAGCCCCTGAGAGGAGAATTTCCCCTCAGAGCTCACACACACTAATGTGCACATACACTGTCCCACACGCCCCGCATTATATGTGCCACGCACATCCTACAGAAGTTGAGGCACCTACGGACATCCAATACCTGCAACCAATATTTATGTTCCATATACAATGCTTTCATTTCAAGTCTGAAATATGAGTCTACATACCGATGAGATTGGTGGATTGAGTGGGAAAAATGTGTGTTTTATCATTTTTAGACAGTTTATTTTTAGCTTTTAATCGTTCAACAATAGCTATTGTGCCATCTAGCAGCCCTCCCACGGTAACTAATTTCTAATAATTTCCTCAGCTACCGAGCGAATTTGGGTCCAATTTCTAAAGAAAATACTGATAGTGAAAATATTTCATCTGGAATTTAAGTCTGAAAAGGTGGTCACTTACATTTAAGGATACTGTTTTTCATACTCTAGGGCAGTGAAACAATGATGGGCTTCTTCACTGTCATATCATCACACTTGCAGTTGATATGGAACAAACTGCTGGTCATTTGGCTGATGCAACCCAATTGATTTCTTTATTCTCTCTTTCGAGTGTCTGACTCCTCAGCTGCTAAATGTTCACTATGTTCATCCCAGTAGCTGACTGCTTCTGTCGACACTTAGTGCTGAGCAGGAGGTGCGCGGTCTGTTTTTGGTGAAACAGCGATAGAAGCGACACTGTGACATCAGTGAAATGAATGAGTTTTTGGACTGTAGCTGAAACTTGATATAAACCTCTGTAGGGCTGAAAGGAGCTGCAGGCATTAATTTTCTGTAGGTTCATCTATAGATGAAATCTCTCTACAATACACACTATTTTTTCACATTGTCATTTGATACATTGTTATTATAAAACTGGCAAATACAGGTTCAGCTGACCAGCTGTTACGAAGTAATGAACTGTTCTTCCTTTAATTACAATCAAATCATACAGTAATTATATCTTCTTTTTTTTAAAACTTCGGTATATTAGAAAATTACGGACAGTAAAATCTAGAACTACAAATAAATGATATCAAACACATCTAATATTATTTACACCTCCTGTCATCACTTGTTTCTCCATTTAGCTCTTTTTTTCTGCTCTCTATTTTCCTATTGCTGTTCATTTGTTCATTTATTGCTCATAACAATTTAATAATTACTCTCTTCCGTGTTTTACCAAGCAGATTTCTTGCTTTCTCTGTTACCTAATCCTTATATAATAATGAGGATGGGCATGTTCGTATGCAGAGCAGTGATTAGTTCAGGCGGGCAGGTGCTGTTTTAATCTAAATATTCATGTATTTTCTCAACTGATTGGTGTAAAACAAAAAATAAACCCTTATTACCCTTTATCAGACCTCTAAAGGTTTATATTTGTTTACAACTCTATTTATAGTATTGTGTTATATTTGTGTGACTCATCTAATAATCTTTCATTGCCTCATTAATCATTAAAATCCTAATATATAATCAAATCTCAAAACCTGTTTATCTGAGTCTGAACTCAAACATTAGGAGTTAAACCTGTAGCTTGATGATTAAACAAATGCACTTAGCCTTTATGCACATAAAAAAATTTAAGAAATCAGCCTGCACAATTAAAATCTTGTACACACACACACATACAAGCAGGAACTAATTGACAATTAAACATTTTACTGCCTTGCAGATGATGGGGAAAATTAAACTAGCAACAAATGTTCCACACAACTTTTAACATTCATAATTTCCATCTGAACATTTGTTACTTTTATACCTGCCATGTCAGGAAGCTCGAGCAGTACAGACTCACACTTGTGCAAACACCAAACAACTCACACACACACAGATGCAGCAGGTGTCGCGGCAGCAGCTGTGCCGCAAACCCGATTGGATGGCTGACACCTCACCTACTGCAATTGGTAGTGGGTAGCCACAGTAACAATACCATTACTATTCCAGAGACAAAAGCTCGATTTACATCATTTGAACAAATTACTGTAGTAAACATGACTATGTAACAATCTAGCAGATGTTTTACCATGTTATCAGTGTCATGTTATTTGTGTTAGAGTGCAAAAAACATGACAGTTTAAAGAGCTGAAAATGCCAACAGTTGGTTTCCATTCAATTTAGAAGTATAAAATGTTGACCACTGAGGCTCCCCACAGACCCACGATATAAGCATTCTTGTGTCAAAATACTGGTTATTGATTCTGTCTTATGATAACAAAGACAAAAAAAAATCAATTTCTTTGGCTCAAGCGTAGTCTTAGGAGAGTAGAGACGTGGTAATTTGTGAATTTCATAAGTCTCTGCAGATATGAGCCAATGTGAGCCATCTCCCTGCCTCAGGTGGAAACACACACTCCACTCTTTACACACACACATTTTAGAATTAGACCCTGGGTGTGCAGCGTCACCGACCCTGCTCCCATGACCCGTCTCCATAATTACCTGCGTCTCTGTTCTAGCATTCGCCCGCCTCTCCTGTTTTCTTTCATTCTGGGCATAATTAGCATCATTTATCTTCCCCTCATCGCCCTTACTCATTTCCATCTACCCACCACCACCACCACTACTGCAGCCATGTCATTGCTGGTCAACTCCACACAGTAGAAAGAGGTTTCAATAGACTCGAATGATGTCTCCGCATGAGAAGCATTTACTGAAGCTCAGCCGAGGATGAACAGAGATGAGCAATAGATGTTAAGACGGGTGTAATGACACTCAGTTATGAAGGAATCCATCCTGCATTTTAACCGCCCTCTAACTATATTGTGCCTCCTGGAACCCACATAGGTCATGGATCCACACAACTATAATATAAATGTAGTGGAATGTGGTGATCAAAGCAAACAGCAACAAATGAAGTATAAATAATAAAATATAAGTAAGTGAACTTAAAAGGTAAAATATACTTGAATTGCACCATCACTGTCTGCCCCTCTGCATCCCTCTCTGCTCCTTCTGTCTGACAGTCCACATTCCTGCGAGGTTGGTCAAACACACTAAAACTATCGACCACTTCAAACAGTTTGGAACAACAGAGACTGCCTCTTGACATGACGTGCCCTCGTCCTCCACGCCCATCTACCCATCTCCATCCTGTCCTGTGTCCTCCACCCCAACCACATACTCCTTTACCTCCTGCTGCTTATGATTCTCTCAACAGTGTGAGTAAGCGGCTATGACACACACACACACACACACACACCCACCCAGAACACGTGCGCCCCACACTGAGATCACCCGCTCGCCGCTCCCCGTACTGTTCCTCCCTTATCTCACTCTCACTTCCTTCTTCTTTACTCAGTCTCCCCTCTGCTGCGCTTACATCAACTTTACCCTTTCGCCCATTAATCTCAACTGTTCCTACCACCCTCCGCCCCCACCTCATATCCCCCACCACCACCCAGACCAACTGCCCTCATCCCCACCGAACCCCCACCCCTCCCCCCTCCTCCTCCTCTCCGACTTCCGCAGGAAATTACCTTGTCTAGCCGCTGGATGCTTCACATCCACGGCTGCACTTTCGGTGAGAGAGAAAGCGTGGTGAAATGGGGCAGGTCAGGGGTGGAGTATTGTCTGTAGAGAACAGTGTGTTAACAGTGTGCGTGTGTCAGATTTCTTAAGTCTGATAGAAGAAAAATAATTATTTCACTGAACTACAATTCTGTGGTTTGTCGTTACACTGAAGTTTTTTCTTCTTGTATAGTGTAGACACTCAGATATCTGGTTTTAAAACTTTAAAACTTATTGTGTTTATTAACAATCATTCTTGACAGTGTGTTACCTTGTTTTAACAACTAATTTTCTTTTACATGATCGTCTTTCAGTTCACAATATTGTAACCTCACCCTTCAATGCACTCTCTGTAGTTTGAGCTCACCATGTGTTGTATCACTTCTATTTATTTCAAATAGTTGTATTTCTAATTATATTGCAAAACCATACCTAAAATGTGTACTGAACTCCACTTGACATCTCCTTCTCTCCTCCATCATGAGCCTTTTGACAGCAGACATTTTATGTTTTGGGGCTTACAGTTGTTACTAATAACGTGTATTCTCTATTCTATCCAATGTCCCAATTAGTTATGGTGGGTAGGTTTCCATCCACCTATTTTGGTGTAAGCGTTCACTGAAGAAACGCATGGAGTGATGAGACAATTGTGTTCCTTAAATTAACACATGAAACAAATATGACTACTATATTTCCATCATATTTTCATTCTTTTTTTTTTTTTTTTTTTCCTTTTGAGGTTTGTTGGCAACATTTGTTCATCCTGCCTCATTAATACAAACTGGAGAATTGCACCACCAGCTATTTATCTTTTGAACCAACCTAAAATTTGCTAACAGCAGTGGATGGAAACATGAATTTAATTAGCATTTTCTTTTGCCAAATTCAGCAGAAATGTGCTTAGAATTTTGAACTACATTTGGATGCAAACCCACTTGAACCATCATGCACAATACCAGGACTCTGAAACCAAAGCAGCTTAATGGAATTCATCTCATTAACCTGTTAACCCTGGTCTCAATCAATCAAGCAACTGCAAACAAAACTACTGACGTTTTGGACTTTGTGGGTTACAGGATTAAAGCTTGAATCCATTTTGTTCCTGGAATCTTGTGGTGAAAAGGCTGTGTGAACTTTTACCACTTGGGCGTGACTTCATCTTACCTCACTAACGGCCAAAAAGCGAGAGTGACTATTTTGTTTTGTGTGCTAAGCTGCCTAGTGAAAATCATCTGTTGCAGTGATATGGATCCTAAAATGTCAAAAGGTTCTGAAGACTGAAAACAAAACACAACTAAGTAGCACTGCAAGGCCAAAACATCATCAGGTGAGTGTATTTAAAAGGTAATTTTATTATTTATACCAACACATTCCTATTGACATACCAAAAAGACCTATACGAAACTGATTCACACTTTAACTGAAATACCATATGATCCAACAAATTGAGCGTGAGATTTCTGTTTGACGAGATGTTCAGTGAGCCCACTAATGCCAACATTTTGACCATGTGAATGTGTACAGTGGGTCATTACAGATGCTGAAGCACTGTGTTGCAAATGAGAACCTCCATTCTGGTCATTTGTTCTGTACAACAATATCCTCCACCAAGACAAACCTAGACCGGCTCTCCTTTTGTATTTACAGTTTCTGGGAAGCTTGCTCAATATTTATTCATTCACGTCAGAACTGTTATCGCATCCCTCTGAGTCAGGGAGGACAATTTGGGCGTTGGAAGTAAGTGACATGTAAATGTAACTTTTAGTAATTATGTGAAGTTTGGTGCAATAACATAATTTCACACAGCTGCACCTAAATTCAACCTAAGCAGAGGTTTAATCGGCTGGAATAAGTGAAACACCTGCGTGAATTTGCAGCACTTTTTAATATTTGAGTCATAACGAGGCCTGCCATGCTGGGGCTAAATTCCTCTCAGCAGGGGCTGGTGAGAGTCATGAATCTTTGGTTGGTATTCACTTTTTTACACACATGGTTGAGGGAGGATGCATGAAAATCATTATATGAGTATGTAAGGTAGTAATTATGTGGATAGATGAATGGGTAAGCTTGATTAACATTAATGTAGAATATAAAAATATCACATTACATAGATGAGAATCAGTAGCTTTCGGTGATATATGACAGGTGAATAAAGTGGGAATCATAACCAATGCGCCCGTCAGACAGACAGGGCAGGACAGGGGTTATAATGATGTGATAATGAGACACACTCATATGATCTGACATACTGTAGAGTAAGGACATGATGTAACAGACTGATCGAGAGGCATCATTAGACAGGGTCGACATCGCTGGGACTCTGGTGAGAATAATGTTTCGTGATGTGATGGCTCAAAATGTTTGTGCTCGCTCCCGTCAAGCTCCAGCAACACAAGAAACCGCAGGGAGAGGAGGAGGATTTATGACAGCTGTAACTCTTCCTTGCTCTGTGTAACCCAACAGGGACGTGATGTGGCTGAACATCACTGGGGAGGCAGTGACACAGAGAACAAAAGGTTTAGAGGCGATGGAGTTGGAGGAGATATGACGAGAAGAGAAAGAGATCGATGGCTCTGAATGGCAGCCGTTTGCTGTAATTACACCTGTGTGTCCTTTTACGAGTTTGTATACCTGCAATCTGCATTCAGTGACACGTCACAAGACACAGGGACGCACTGTAATTTCACAGTGATCATGTGAAATCAAGGTTCCTCTTGCCTCCTTTCTCTTCTAATAAAGAGGCTCCTACTCTCAATCCAATTTGCACACATATGAAATCATTAAAACACGCTTCCCCTGAGAGGTTTATCCCCGAGTTAGTAGCTTCTCTCTAAAAAACACGAGCTCCGAATCCTGATGGAATTAACCTTCTTTGTGTTTTGTGTGTGTGTTGGCTGATGAATTCATGATCTGTGTGTTTGGGTGTATCTATAGTGGGAAAACTGAAAAGGTTATAAGGAGAAATGTGTGTGCGCATGCCTGCAGGTATGTGTGTGTGTGTGTGTGTGTGTGTGTGTGTGTGTGTCCAAATGACGCGCACAACAGTATCAGCGTACACACTGGTATCGCGAGGCTGTGTAGGAGAGTCAATTAGGGGACATAAGAGAGGAGAGCACAAACGACGAGGAGAAAGAGTGAAAGAGAGACTCTGGAGAGAAAGAAAGCTCCAACTATGCTCCTCTCTTTTCGTTTCCCTTCACTGACTTCCCCCGGCCCCGGCTCCCACACAGCAGGAATGCACAGGTTACAACAATGTGTTTGTGTGTGTGTGTCCTACATGATGATTTATACGGCCTCTTCTGTTCAGTTTCAGTCATGGAAAGTAACTATGTACATTTAAGTCCAGCTCTGAGGTACTTGCACTTTACCTGAGTATCTCCAATTTATGTCACTTGTTACCTCCATCTTTACTTCATATTTAAGCCTTCTAGTTACTACAGGTACAGTTGATACCACCATCCATGTCTACATAGTAAATATGAAGCTAGCCAGCGACAAGCTTATAGGCAGAAATATGTGTCCTACCACCAGAGACTGAATTTGAATTATTTATGTTTAAATTTGGTGCTCAACTTGAATAATTGTTGAATTTTCCATTGTTTAAATTGAATAACTGCACATTGAAAAAGTGAATAATTTGGAAATTTAATTCATTAGTTCAGAACTGGCTTCCAATAAACTTGAGCCTAGTGTAACAACTAGATTCATTTTGCTCTGAAACTTTATCCTGATCCTCGCAAGCGCACCTTTCTGAATACTTTACATTTCAGTTCCGCAAATTAGTTTGAGTTTACTGGGACACAGTCTGGTCACTGAGGAGGAGCAGAGGTTCAGATTCACACAACTTATTTTCATGTTTTTAATTGTGCATGCCTGAACTTTACTTGTAATAAAGTGTTTTGCATTGTCAAACTGGTCCTTTACTAAATAAAGGATCAGAGTGCTTCTATCACCACTACTAACTGAATAAATTCACTTCAGCTTTTTTACTTGTCACAGTAGAATAACAGTGGAAACATATAGAGACTGGGGCTCAGCTTCAGCTACACCTGAACTTATTTGCCTGGCCACTTTGCATGAAGTCGATGGCAGCTGGACACAATAAGCTGCCTTAGAAAATTTTCACTGAAAAGGAAGTGCTTGTTAACCCTAAATGAATTGCTAATATAGCTTCATCTGTGTAAATGACAAAAAAATATATATTTTTTTTACAGTGAGGAATATAATACATACATCTGACAAACTCAACAACAATGTGTCTGAAATAATGTCATTATAACTGAACATTAAACAGGCCTCACTGTGCTGCGAACAAGTAACACAGAACTTCACTGTCTCTGGTAAGAAAATAATTCAGTGAAAACTGTCCACAGTGAGGTCTGTGGTGGATTATCTATAAAACTGAGTAGATCATCTGTTGTTTTGTCATTTTGTCTTTGTTGGATGGCTGACAGAACAGTTAGAGACAGACAACTTGTAAGCGAAGAAGAAAACTCTGACACAAAAATTCCCATGTCAGTGGTGAGGCATTGTAGTTACCCTTATTGTTCATAAATTAAATTTTTAGGTACTTGTGCTCTGAGAGCATAGGTCCTTTAGTTTTCTCTCCTTTATGCATGCTCAGCTGAATTTCCAGTGGGAAAATATTGCACTTTTCTCTCCTACACTTATCCAACAGTGCCTTCAATTCACAGTTACAACTGGTCTGTACTATACTCTTGATACTTAAAACTTGTAGTAACTGAATTTTGGACATACAGGAGCATGAAACAAACTATAAACTAATATCTCACATATTATATACTTAATAGAGTTTACACAGTTAGCAGATGTGGAGCAACATCAGCATTTTGATGTATTGCTCACCTGTGTTAAGTCTAAATTCACTCTCTGTTTGGTGTCTCAACCAACTCTAAAGAGATATCTGGCTCTTTAACTGCCTAGCTGCCACAGTCACTGACTGCTTGTCTACCAGCCGACCGTTTGGTGCTGAGCGGGTCACAGTCAGTTTTTCTGACAACATTTGTCTGTTTCTGCAAACCTGTCTCCCTAAAAATTGTCTTTATACAACCTGCTGCAACAGCAAAAACACCAAATACAAACAGATGATGTTTTTCACTGCAAGCATATACGGATATTTTATTGGTTTTATGTTGGCATGTTGATAAATGTGGACGCTGAACATATCAGTGAAATGTTGTCAGACAATGTATTTGTCTTCCGCAAAATATCGATCTTGGTATAATATGCATTGCCATCTTCTGGCGTATGGTTATGTTTGAAATAACAGCATGTGTAGTTAGGTTAGGGAAAGACGCAGTGTGGTTCAACACAGAAGAGTGATGTTGAACAAAATGTCTTTAACATTTAACAAAGCCACAATCTTTGCTAACCCTAATCAAGAGTGCTTTTATTGCCTAACCTCACCACAGGCAGGACTCTGGATGTGAACATGGTCTTTGGTGTGACAGTCAAGTGCTTTAACCAAACAGTGATGTTGTGGGCTGCAAAGGCAAAACAAGTAAAGCTGAAAGGCTCAGGCACTGTTCACATTATACCAGGTTGATAGTAGTTACATATATGATATACGCCTTCACCACGAGGACACCTGAACTGCTAATTCAGAATACATATTAATATGTAGCTCTAACGGTAACATTTTGGCTCACATTCGTCTTCACTTATACTGACATCAGGACAACATTTATACAACATAGCGTTATCTATTGACAGTTTTCTCTCTTCATCCACTTGTTCTGGCATTTTGCTCCATTTGGCATTCTTTCAAATATATAAGACTCGTATCTATGCAAACATATGCTAGATACAAACATGAAGGCAAGAGACAAGGCAACCTGATATTTAAAGTGCACTGAAAACACACACACACACACATTTTATTGCACTCTTTGCTGAAGAGAGTCTTTCCCAGGAACAGCCAGCTATGGCCTGTGATGAACCTGACCATGAATGACTTTAACACTTGACATGAGGATTATAAGCAGTTGGGGACTTCACTGCCTTCTTCATGTTAACGAGTATTTCTCTTTTCCTATCATATTGTCATTTGTCACGCAGTGGTTTAACAAGGTAGGTCTAAAGCAGACCTTGGCCGAACTAGTTCTGACTGACAAGGTCCAGAAACATCGTTCAGTTCCCTGATGTATGGAAAATGAGGGTCTTAGGAGGCTGGTCGAGCATATACAACCTACAGCTTTTGTCTCACACTACTCTGACCAGCTTATTTTGTCACCTTGTACCTGCCATCATTACCCCTCTCTTTCTTTTCACTCTTGCCTAGTTCAGTCACCGTTCTCGCGCCTTCTGTCAGATAAACAGATCCATCAGGAACACACTCTCTCGCGCTTGCTCTTTTTTCTTTAGTCATCCAACAGATTAACAGTGAAACCACCAACAGAGAGGCTCAAAGAAATGACCTGTAGTTATAAAGAGTCTTTGAACTTTTCCCGTCTGCGGGCGCCGCAGCTAAAAACATCCCAGACAGCTGGTGTGTCTGTGATTTTAAATCTGAGGTCAAAATGGAGCCACATCCCTCAGACTATCTGTGAGATTACTGATGACCAGGAGGCGAAGCTAAAATCTGGTTAACATTAAAACCAGACAAGAAAACATGAAATGCGGTGCTACATCCTCTGTCATTCTAGTTTTCATGTGAAATAATGGACAGGATGATTAGCACCACACATTACCATTATGCCCTCAACAGGACCCCAGACTGATAGACTGACGAGGTGAGTAGTGCGTTTTAACTTCTTTGTAGTTGTTTAAACATCATCATGATCATTTGAGACTCTTTGAGTCTTTGCATCTCTTTGTGGCTATTTTTGCTCATCTGACATAACATCTCTTTTAGTTGTTTAATAATTTATAGTTGCTTTGTGTCCATTTGTAGTTGTGTTGTGTGTTTTGGTTATTGGTGTTGCTTTGTGGTTGCTTTGTCTTTTAATTGAGCTCTATGACTCTCAAACAGATGCATTTTCAAACAGAGGCTCTTGCCAGGGGCCTGAAGTTGAGGGCCCCTGAGTAAGTAATCCATAGCCACTAAGGTAGTGAATATGTTGTTTTACACTGTATATTGCCTGATCTATTTACATAATGTTGTATACTGAATCAAAATGTGCTCGTATATCTATTAGCAACTATCATTAGGTAGGCTGACCTTTTCTCAATTTTACATAGACAGACCAAATATATCATATAATATTTAAATATTCTTACGCTTACATACCATTATCTGCCACATGTGTTTCTGTGGTCACTCCTGCCCAAAACATTTCCAGTGCTCCCCCAGTCCACTTAAAAATAAATCCCTGTTGTCTTAGACAGGCGTATTGGATCTTTGTTTGATGTTTGGACTTATTTACAGAATTTTCCTATCAAGGCTTTAAATGGTAAAACAGTGAGACAAGAACAGATTTGTGACAAACTGATTAAAGTGAGACATCAGCTCACAACCCAGGCTTTCCTTGGCCGACACAACACAGACTAGCAGGATGAAACCTCCAGGCAATCTTGATATCATTATGTGCAAAAACAAACACAACGCAACAAATTACAGCTATGCTCACATTCACCAAAAGCAAATACAGGCTCACGCCAGCATTTCCTATGAAGAAGAGATTAGAGGGAGAAAAAAGGCCGGAACAAGTGAGGAGGCATGGGACAGAGAGAGCTCACCTTTCTCATAATGACTACGCTCACCTGTTCGCTCCCTGCCTGGGGCGAAGTCACTCTCCCTCTCACCCCCCCCTCACCTCCACGTCCACCTCCTTCTCCACCCCACCACCTCCACCTCCCAGAGATGGCCAGATAAAGCAAGTCTTTCAACGAAGCGCGCTGCCACTGTGTGTCTAGCTCTCTCTCCCCCGTAGCCCAGCCCGCCTACATGCAGCCCTGAAACTGATCCAGGTGGCTTTCTGATGGAGAACTTTCTCCACACTCTTACCTGTAATCACACACACCTCCCAATGTACAGGAAGAGAAAAAACACACAAAGAAAGTGCTGACACACACCAGTATACATACAACACATGCAAACGCACACAAAGGCAAACTGTACACAGATAAGGGAAGATAATTGGCTCAGGACAGAGAGTCTCACAGGTAAATAGGATGATACTAGTCAAGAAGAAGAAACCTAAGCCATCTCTGTGTAACATTCCTGTGTATGCTGGGTGTGTGTGCTCAGGTCAGTGTGGATACATTAGGAGTCATGGATGGATTACTGAACGGGCCTACCGTACACAGGCCCAGGGGCCAAGTGGTCTGGGGGCCCCTGGACGAGAGCCTCTTTTTTAAGTGACAATATTGTTGGAAAGTCAATCAAACAATTCCAAAGAGACACAAAACGATTAAAAACTGATGCAAAATAACCACAAAGACACGTGAAATAAACAAACATAGACACAAAACATCCACAAACAGACACATAACGACTATCAAGAGACAAACAACGGCGATAAAGAGTGTATTTCAATCTGGGAGGCTTGCTCTTATGTAAGAGGGGTAAGAGGGTGTCTGTGCCCAGGGGTCCATTGTCTTCTAATCCATTTTAGAAGAATGTGTGTATCATAGTGTATCTAAGCCTCACCTACAGGTTTTGTGCGATGTGCAAAACATTATTACAACACAACACGATTGAATTACAACCACAAGGCCTTTTGTTGCATTTCTGTGTAATACTGTTATTAGAAACAAGTCCAACCATGCTGAGGCGATCAAAGACAGAAAAAGAAGGAAGGAAAGACTGCGGAGGCTTTCTTTCACTGAAATCGAAAAAACTAAGAAACAAACAAAACCTCTTAAATCCTTAGAAACATTATGACTCACTCCTCGTGTCCTGAAGTCATTTGAGGATTCTCTCAGGTCTAGTTTAATTAATAAACAAGCATTAATTGCAAATGAAAGTCTGGGAAGGAAAGCGACTAATGAGTGGAGAAAACGGACTGATGATTTTAGAAAATGGGGTGTTTGGAGGGTAAAAGCTCATAAATGATGTTTGTGTCACTCACTGCTATTAAAAGCTTCTCATTTCCTATATACAGGATTTTAGGTCTCAAAGCAAACAAGCAGATTGTACATGATAGGCCTGCCTTATTTTATTTTAAGATTAATCTCAGTGGTTCAGTCTAAAATTTAGAAAATGAAATATATCTTGTTCATTTATCTAATCAAAACTCAAAACTCAAAATTCATTTTATTATCAAGAGGTTGTCTTATATCGAGACTAAAAAACCTGTGATTTTGGCATTTTGTAAAATTCTTAAATATTTAATGAAACTAAATATAGATAGATGACTGATTGATCAACTAATGATGCTGCTAGATAACAAATGAACAATACACCATTATAAGTTCAAATCCATTCTGAGCCCTGTAACCACTGTCTCTTTTGTTGGTGAAGATATTACCTAGTTGTGTGGGGGTTTTTTTTTTGTAACTTATTATTGGGGAAAAAATGAAAAGAGAGAGAGAGAGTGGCTGGGAAGGAGGAAAGAGACGGTGGACTGAATAATGAGTGTCTGTTTCTTGGCACTTTTCATACTACTGCTGTGCTAATATGGCAGATTAGTCTGCCCTTTAATGGGACACAAGGCAGGCAACAAGCAGTGTGATGTTTGTCAATAGATTGTTGCTTCGATAGGCTCAGAAAAACCTTGAAAAAGACAAAGTTTTAACAAGGAGAGAAAGTTGGGATGGTGGAGAAAGGAGGAAAAGAGAGAGAAATAGGTGACTGAGGAGATCAGGGATGAAAAACATGTTTTGTGTTACGGGATGCAGAAAATATTAAACAACCGATGAGATTCTATGTAATGATGTGGAGTAATCCTATCTTGGGATTATTTTAAATATTGTGAATCCGAGAGAAATCTTTACGTTGATAGTAATGAAACAGATCTTGGCTGAGACACCTCAACTTTTGGTACTAGTTGTGAACACTTTTACATGCGTGCAGGAGACTGAAGTCATAATCATACATGTTAACTGGTTGCTACGGAGACAAATTTACAACTGTATTAAAATATATTTATTAAAACTTGTCTCTCACACTTGACATTCCTGCGCATTAATAAATAATTTATTAACAAGTAATACAGGCTATTGATTAATGATTAGCATCTAGTAGTGCCAATTAGATGCTAACATCTGCATGCTAATGTTTTAAATTAGCACTAAACACAAAACATAACTGAGGCTGATGAGATATCCAAACAAAGTACAGAAATTAAATTAGACATGATGATATGGTGTTAGATGAAAAGTCACTAATCACCAACTATACATAAAATTATGTCAGTTCATCTGTAGGGGATGAAGAATGTAAACCAAAATTTCTGACAACAGTACAATACTTCAGTCCTTGACCACGAAGCAATGGACTGACTGAACTGACCAACTCTACTACCCCTGATCCCTTGCATTGCTTCATTACCCTCTAACAATCCTCTGATTATTAAAGGGACGGCGAGCTCCTTCAGAGGATTCTGAGTCCAGCCCTGAGGTTTGGAACCACTGATCTAAACAATATCTTTGCTTCTTTTTTTTTTTTGAAGACAAATGTTTCATTTTATAAAAGTGTATTAATGAATAGATATTTTGAATTGAATGTTTTTGTGGAGTTGGTTTTGTTCAGGGTGATCTAACACTGCTATAAACACAATAAATCCTTATGGTCAGTCTTATTGGTGTATTGAGGTGATTGTCTTTCCATATCTGAAACAGATTTCTGATAAAGCCTAGAACTAGAACAAATGTTTTTTTTTCATGTTTGTTCTGCCACAACTTCACTTCCATGCAGAGGACAGAAAAAGTATAAAGCATGTGAATGTGAAGTCTAATTCATTATTCTTCCTCAATGCCCTAGACAGTGTGTTGTTGTATAACTTCAAACAGCCTGTTGTGATAACCATGATATGCTTTTCTTTCTTTAATGGTATTTGAAGGGAATGACAATGTGTCCGTGGTCCCATCCTCTCCTCCTCCTCCATCATGTCGGTGGTGAGCGACTGGGAGTTTCTGGGATCCCTGTGCTGCCTAGCCCGATGTGCAGTTCCGGTTGAGACAACCCGGGCCTATTCCTCCTTGAGGCAGGCTTGGAGAGTATGTCACATTGGTCCCTGGCAGGCAGCGCTGCCCCCGGCAACCTGGAGGTGCCCAGCAGTCTCAGTCTGCAGGAGTCCAAGTGTGGGGTTCTGGAAGTGCGGCGGATCTGAGCTCGGGCATCCTGGCACAGCCTGAGTCAGAGAGAGGAAGGAGGGGTGGGAAGGAGAGAGTTACATTAATAAGCATCCGTTATCAAAACTGGCACAGTGCCTGGAAAACAAGCAATTTGTGCTGAAGTTCTTTGCTGGTGTTCAAATCACAAAATCAACAGGTGAATTAAACAAGGTCAGTCAAAACATTCAGGGGCTGCAGTCTGGAGACTTTAAGGAACAAGCTAATTAGAAAATCAATGGGATTCCAAATCTCTGTAGGGGCCAGACACACACACACACACACACAGTTCTGCGTTTTTAAAGGAGTGGTAATATATCAGGACATACACTTAACAACCGTTGCTCATAGTAAATACGACCTCACTATGGATCCGACTGCAGACAACTGCAGAAACTCTATAATTCATACAGAGTATGTACATGGGCTGTACACTAGAAAATATGAGCACGACCTCTTGAGGGTCAAGAGTGCTCATAGATTTGTTTTCAGCTGAATAACGAAAAAAGTCATAAAGGAAAACAGTGTGAGTGTGAGTAACACGTTTAACAAGAATAGGGTATAGTACATTCTGTACAGTGCATGAGCAAGCATCGAGTTTGCTTTTCTAAGACTACGCCTGTGGAGTGCAGACACCTGTGGACTTGGGCAGATGGTCAATTTTATGCTCACATAGACCCTCACAATCTAAAGAAGCGATGAACTGACCTATGGAGCTTTTATGAGCCTCTGAAGTCACTGCTCGATGAAATCTGGTCACGACAAGCAACCCTCTGTACAACAAACCTCCCAGATTAAACAAATTAGTGTAGTTATTAATGTATAAACTGTAAACTGAGAAAATTGTACACTGTCATCATATGTTCTCATCTTCTTGCCCATAGACCTCAGGAATTTTTACCTGTTAAAGTCGACTGACCAAAACATCATAACCTAGTTAAAAGAAAAAGAAGTGGGTATTGCTCATAAAGGTATTGAAAGAATAATAAATAAACTAGCAACATCTCGCTACTTCTGGGAATCTCCAACAGCCCCATGTTTCCTCTTACTCATCTGACTTTATCAGTGTGTGATGAACAGCAAGAGACAGAGAGAAGACAGGAGACATTGTTTTATTCTAACAATTCTATGAAATCCTTTTTGCATCAAATTACAGACAGAATCTGCTGCTGTCCTATTCTCAACTTTGCCTTGGACTTCTCTTTTCTTTCTTTACCACCCTCCTTCTTCCCTCTTCCCAGGGGAGCCATTGACACTGAAAACCTGCTCCACCTCCTTTTCTTTTCTTCCTTCTCCTCCTCCTCCTCCTCCTCCTCCTCCCTTCTCCTTCCTCCAGTTTCTCTATCTGAGACAAAGCCTGCTCTGTGTTTTTCTTTTTCCTGCAATGGCTCTTTTCTGCATTCATTGTCGTTCTCCTTTTCATCTGCCTCCTTTCTTTTTCTCTGTTTAAAAGATGGTGGAGGACACCTACACACACACACACACACACGCCCACACAATCCTTCACACACTCTAAGTTAACAAGCCCCCCTGAGAGTCTGGGAGCACAGGGGTCAGGCAATAGTGCATGCATGTCTGTGTGTCTGTCTATCACTATGGCAGGAGCAATGGCTGTAGCCTAACCAACAAACTGCAAACACAAAAATAAAGCCACTGTTTCTGGTTGCTGAAACCTCTGCTGATGAATAAATCTGAATAATTCCCCACAGCCGTTTGGCGATGAAAAAACACACACAAAAAACAACAACTTTCGTAATGATAGCTCTATTCGGTCAAGAATCAGAATCATGTCTCCCCTGCAATGCTGGCTCAATCATGGACAGAAATACAGCCAAGACCGGCGAGATCTCCATATCATGTACCAGAATCTGATACTTCATTAATATTTTAGTTGCGTGTCCTCTCACCACCTATCCCACAAGAGCTGAGAAGGGGGTGGAGAGTCGGGGTGGACTTGTCACCATCAAAAACGTATTGGAGATACAGTGAACCATGTCCCACATCCTCCTTTCTTCTCTCCCTGCTCTCACTGGCTGAGCCATTTCCTGCATACCAACGACTCAAGGCGCTTCCAGTCTGACCAGAGAGAGGCGAGAGGGAGAACTTAGAAGAGGAGGGGACAGAGAGGTCCAACGGTGGCTCACACCCGTCTCTACCGTCTGGAAGCTAAAGGCTTACTCGCCCAAAACTCAAGCCTGTCTCACAGCAAATCCTCTCCATCTTAAGACAGCAGCACCTGAGCTCTATTTAGCAGTGCAGGGCAGGTGAGACTAGTTAAGTCTCAAAGGAGAGTAGGGTTGCGCAAGTTTGGAGATATGGCTGTAGTAGCGACCAGTTACCACCAGAAGAAGTGGTACCAAATTATTCAGTTCTCAAGCTCAGCAGCAACGTCTAATGTCAGATGTGACATAACTATTACCAACAGTTTCACTAGTGTTCTTTTAAATAAGTATTGCAAATAGTTCTATTTGGACAGAAAATTGGTTTCATAAAAGTAAGTTTGTGACACTTCAATTTAAGTCATTTTCATAGAAAATGCTGGAAAATGGTGGTTTCAGCATCTCAAATGTAAATATTGCTTGTTTTCTTGTGTACAGCTTAACTGGATATTTTGAGTTCAAATTCCTTTCAGACAAAAAGACACTGGCTCTGGGTGTGTGTATGCAGGCATTTAAGCTGACGTTTAATAAACCAAATAATAATTCAATATTTGTTGAATAAACAATAATAATGATAGCTGGACACGTTACATGATTGGATATTCAGCTATGGTTAAGCAAAACAGGCTTTTTATTGGGTTTAGGTGAACTTTCCGCTAATAGCAAAATCAACTCTGAGTGATTTGTTTCAGCAAATCGCTTTTGAATATGAGGCTGCTCTAATAGACTATAGAGGCTTCATTTTGCTAACCACAATGAAATCACATTGAAACAGTGTAGCATGTATCTACACTGCAATGTGCGCTTCAGGAATAATAAAACTGGACAACGTATGGTGACTGCTGGACTTTGTTTCTGATCACATAAGTGAGCCTAGATATCTCCTGATGTAGATGGTCTCCTGTCTCTGCGTATAAATGGTGACCAGCAGCAGCAGAGGGATCCTGAGTGTATGTTTTACACTGCAGTGCAGTTGGAGAATGGGAGTGGAGTGTGTTGTTCTTCAGCTGTGAAGGGGTTGCAGGCAGCAGAGACCATGAGCTGCCCTGGGCGTTCAACATTCACCGCCCTGGGTTTATTGGCTGTGGCCCGAGCTCCACACACACCCAAGACACAGATGCAGATGTAGGCTCAGTGTTTAAAAAACAAAATCCATATCACACAGACACACACACACACATGTGCATACATACACTATTGAGCACCTCTGGGCTATTCTTGCTACTGCTGAGTCCTGTCACACATCATAGACATCCTGATCAGACCAGCAGCTGACAGCAACAGGGCAAAGAGGAAAAACACTCCCCTCAATGCTCAACATTTTGTTGACATAAATCTATGCTAAACTTTTCATGCTGAAAATGATGCTCAATCATTTATACAACAATGCAGTGGCTTCTGCACTATAACACAAAGAAAGTCTGCATCCATGCAGCCATGAGGGATAAAGGGAGGGCTTGGGTCGCAGTGTCAACGTTAAAGCAGGCATTGCACCAACAGGCAAACGTGCTAAAAGATGGGGGTGCAGAGAAATGCAGATGCAATTACTCTGTATTAACCAGTGAACAAGGTGGATGCTGAACAGGATGTGAGGGTTGTTAATTCACTGAGAGCCACCACAGTCCCTCAAAAAAAGAATGCAAGTTTAGTACAGCATTAAATCCCAAATAAACCACATGCAGCAGCTGGATGCCATTATTCTTCAATTTTGATTTCTGTGTCGCCCGCTTCATTATCCTCAACAAACAGTAGCATAATAAACAGTGATTTATCTGTAATGCAGAAAGAAATATATGGTTTTGCTATAACCAATCTATTGGACACATATTTTTGCTGTAGCATTTGCATCTATGCGTCTAAAATAGGATTACAGTTCTCTCTTGCCGTGGGATAATAAAGACGCAGCAGGCTGGAGAGCAACAGGTGGGCACAGCGCCATATGAGGGCAAATGAGGCAGCACAAGGGGAAAGGGACAGTGCGTATGGACTCCATTATTGACTGTTTCACGCAGCTGTGGTGAGAGATACAGGCTGAGGCACAATTAAAGTCAGCTTCTACAGGGTTTAAGGGCATGGCGCGAAATAGCACTTAATCAATTGGCTTACCTGCGGCTGCATCGCGAGCGCGGCGAGAAAAATCACAGCCCGCTGCAGGTGGTGGTGTCCCCCCCGGTGTCGGTCACTCCTCATGCCTTGCCTCCCGCTGATCTTTCCGCTCGCGTTTCTGGGATCGAGCCGAGTTGCTCCCGTGCGCCACTTCTAATCCTACGTCAAGATAGTTGTGTTGTGCGCTTTGGCGGCAACAGCGGTGGAGAGTGGTAGCGGCGGTGGTGATCGTGTCCCCTCCTCGTCCCTCACTGCGTGTGCGTCGTCGTCTCTGGCTCTCCTCCTTCTCCGGTCTTAAACCCTGAAACTCCCGCGGAGCCACTTCATCGCGTCCAGTTCACAGAGACCATAACCAACCTCTGTCTGCGCTTGGATTTATCCCCCACCGACCCACCCACACACCACACATACGCACACACACACTCACATACACCTGATCACCCCCTTCCTGCTGTGTCCAGGGTGGATCTCCACTGGGGAATGACACATGCACACAAACACACATGGCACATGTTGCTGCACGTTAAGAAACTCGGGGTCAATCACCGTCTCACTGGACTTGAACTCTCATCCCAATTAGCTGACACACACTCTCTCTTCTTCTTCTTCTTCTTCCTCTCCTCCTCCTCCTGTCTCTCTTCAAGCCCGATCCACGCACCAAAACATCAGAAAATAAAATCTAGGCTCATCCTCTTTCGTGAGGAGTGTGTGGAAGAGGCCGACAAACTTGTGTCTCTCCGGCGGAATGATTTCACTTTGCGCTCTTCTCATCCAGGCGGCTGCGGCTCGTCATTTGTCAACCGAACGAAGCCCGGCGGCGACAGAGTCAGTGTGGGAAACAATGAGAGAGGGAAAGAGAGAGAGAGGGGAAGAGAGAGAGAGAGAGAGAGGGTGTGTGTCTGAGGCAGGGAATATCCGTCTTTCAGCTCTTGTCCGGATGGTTCCCAGCGCGCCTCTCATCCCTCTCTTCCCTCTACAGTTTATACACTCTGAGCCACCTGTAGGTGACAAACTTTTTCTCTCTCTCTCTAAGCGTGTCACATTTACGCACAGGATTGTCCTGAATTCATATCTCACTTCTAATCTTTTGGTTTTGTTTCCTCTGTACCTTTTTTTTTTTTTTTTTGCAGCATCTCACGTTTCCTCTCCTCAGTTTCAGCTCACTTCAAAAGTCGCCATTACCAATTAGGCCAAACTGTTTTCACAATTTGCTCGAGCTCAAAGTGGGCCCTGAATAGGAGAAGTTTCTATGCTTTGAGCTGAAGCCACTCCATCGATAAATACCCCTGAAATGGAACATTCCAAAAAAAAAAAAAAAAAAAATTAAAAATGTTTGTAATTAAAGCTTGTTTGGACAGCTGCCCGGCCTGTATACTCTTGTCTTACGCAGCTTAATGATGCCGCCCATTTTAAATACTAACAGGGTGAGCTGTGAAATATAAAGAGACTTATGAAGGCGCATAGGCATCTTTTTGAATATTGGCACAGTCATGGCATTTTCACATCTGACCTCAGCGCTCGTCTGTTGGGACCCCAGACCTCCGCACAATGCCTTCTTTATCGGAGAAATCTGTGAGATTCGCCCCCCTCCCCCTCCATCTTAGGTCTATCACGGGCTTGTTGCTCAGGCTTCCCTGACAACCGCTGGTGTTTCCGCGCGGCCCAATGGTCGCTCAGCGGTGACCCCGGTTCAGAACAGGGCTCTTGAGGCAAACGTTGATTGCATAGAAACGTGACACTCCAAACATGAGCTGAATACTTAAACCAACCGCCCCGGAAAACGCAGACATCACTGGGTCTGCTCAGACCAAACTGCTGCTGCGGTGTATGGGTCACCTGAGGAAAGAGCCACCAAAATATGCACCTCCTGCTCCCTCTGCTCTCCTTGCATGAGCAGGAAGAGGTTGTGAGTTTGGCACCATCTAATGGTCACGTGTCCTTTTAGGCACAAGTTGAAGATAACTTATTGATCTCCATTTTAAAAGCCTCTGAGACTTGGCCTCAAATCATGACAGGACAAGCAGAAATCAAAGCTAAGGAATAATCTTTAGATATTATTCTGTGAGTGTTTAAAACTCAAAAATTAATTCATCTACTCACAGGACTAAAGAGGTCTCGACCTCTAAGCACTGGCCTAAACAACTCACCAACTTTCATTGGAGTCTAATTTAAATGTCTTAAAATCACCATGGAACTACAGTGTGGCATCATGTTTTCTAAGTCCCACCACTTAAAACCAATGAGAAAGCCCAGAGGGAGAAAAGAAAAAAAAATCAATGTGAAATAACCAAAGCTTCTCCAGCTTTGGCAGAACCTGTGTTCCTGTGGGATCCTTTCACTCACTGTAAAGCTGATTGAGAAAATAAGTTCTCAGGCCTGTAAGTAGTAATCAGTTAATGACAGAGATAAACCTAAACATTCTCAGTTTCACTTCATCACCATGATAAAGTGTAAAATACATAATATAAATACAGCATCTCTGGTTGGCTTCGTAATAGCTCCTGTATTTCTCCGCGGCAAACTGTCAAGACAAACCAAAACCTTTAAAAAGGGAAAATTTAAGTTCTAACACCTTAACAGTTTCTCTTTTCACTATTAGTAAGCTTAAAGTTTGTTTTAAAAAAAAATTCTTTTATCACGAAGCCATATGATTTAAACTGAGTGTGAAATATTTAACAATTTTGACTGAGATCAATGCTCTGGGGTTTGAGGGGTTAGCCACACAACAAGAGTTTGTAATGATAGCGGATACACTGGCTGGTTGTGGGGTTCAATGGGTAACAAGAAATGTAAACAATGTTTAACTATAAAAGCAAATAGCTGCAGATTCTGGCACCGTCATTGCCTCTACCTTTAAGCAGCTTTGGGCCTGAGCCGCAACCATCTATGACCAGTGTATGGCTACGGCCCTTAGACTGAAACGCGGCGATCCTCCATGCCTCAGAGGCCTGATCTCAGATGATATTGAGCTTGGGGTGATTTTTTTTTTTAATATTTCACTCTGAAACCTTCAGCTCTCATGCATAACCCACGGTGGTATAAATTGCCTTTCAGTCCTGCAACTGAAGATCACTGTGTTAGTGAATGGGAAGGCACTAGGCATGTGGCCAAGGCATCGACACACACACACACTCCACTCTCTCTCTCTCTCACACACACACACACGAGCCCTGGTGGCTAAGGTGGCCCAGCTTTCTCAAGGCAAAATAAGGGGTATGGAAAGGCTTGGAAACTACAGAGGAATGCATTTTTCTGCTGTACACTGTTGAGCTGACCTGAGCAATTACTCAGGGCACAGTTTGATCCCACAACAGGGAGGCCCCTGTGTGCTGGAGCACAGTTGATGGTCACAGGTCTAAATTAAAGCTTTTTCATTCAATTCACATCACTCTGCCCCACTCTCATGAATCAGCCTTTGAGAGGAGGAGGTGGTCCTTAGTGGCATGTACAGTAATTATTCTGCAAACCTCCATGTGAGGGCTGGAAAGGGGCCTCTGAGGATGTGCAAGCGAAACATACAGTCGGCATTTACTAATTGGCAGGTGCGAGACTGCTTTGTGAAAACATTGTGTTCAATGACATGCATTAGATATTTGTTTGAACACTAGTTACAATGTTTAAGCAATCTATTAAATGGTTCAAGAACATAACACATTTAAATTAATTAATTTATAGTATTGGTCAATGTATAACTCCTCTATAGGCCTTATTATTCCACACCCTGCCTTCACGATATTATCACTCATTATCTGTGATACAGCAGCCTCCTTACAGGTGTCTACAGGAGAAATTACAGTTAACAAATTCATTAATAAACACATATCTACTTACAACAGAGTGAGACCTAAATGTTTATATACTACAAATAATACTTATTGAGGGGAGCTTAAAGTGTTACATATTTCTTTCCTCCTAAACATTAAAATGCTCCTGTATGTTATGCATAATGGCCTTTTGATATTAGTAAATTTACAAATATTACTTTTATCTAAATAATAATTCTGAATACTTTTACTTGTAACCTAGGTATTTTCTTTTCTGTAATAATGGTACTTTTACGCCGTAAATAATGTAGTAGCTAAAGCTTAAGTTTTATTTCCTTTTACTCTTGATATGTTTGTGTCAACTAAATGTTGTGTGATCATCTCTAAAATAGAGACCACCAGAGCAGAGGTGACTGATTTCGCCGCATACAGTAGAATCAGTTCATCTTCTACAGGCGATTCAAAAAAAAAAAAAAAACCCGAATAAATTCCCTGTTTTAATTCTCTTCATTTGATGTCTATTACAGTATCAATGACGCACAGTATTTAAACCCAAAGACATGAATGATAAAATAATAAAATGTAAGTTTTGTTCTCTGATAACTGAAATACTTTGGCAGACCATGACTGGAGCGTACAAGCAAGGCGCAGCTGTGAGATGCCACAACAGAACAACACAAACTTTGAAACATTGTAATTGGACCAGCCACTAAGGGCAATGTGTCCGAATAGATTTATAAATAAAAATCAGTCTCCCTGTGGTTTTACACTGACCAAGCACAAAGGCCGTCAAAAAATAAAATGTTTGTTCCAGGCCATGTATGGCTACGTACTTCAAAACACAAATTAGATAGGGACTCCGATTGGTTCACTTACAAGCAAGATGAAGGAAACTGATTTGTATGGAGGTCAGTGGAAAAGAATAAAGATAGAGCTACATTTCTAATAAATGAAGACTAATGGAACATTGTGTTTCTGAGGTAAAGAATTCAATTTTCTACAAAATATCAATGTTTGCAGAGAATGTGGGCTGTAACCAATCTGAACTGCATACCGTAACATCAACCTCCCTGAGACCGAGGGACTTATTTTGCCTTTTCTCCCTCCCTCGTCTCTTTTTTGGGCTCCACTGATAATAAAGACAAGCAATTCCAGATAATTAGCTTTGTCCACACAGAGGGATGAGAGTTGGCTGTTTAATCTTCCAGCAAAAGCATAGACCACCAAAGTGATTCTGATACTCTGTGGTTGAAGATGTAAAGAGAAGATATGCTGCACACAGTGTTTTTAGGTTGGACAAAAGCCGACCCAGGTCTGATCGTCACAGCAAAGTTTATTACCCCTGCATTATAGTTATTTACGCTTAATATCTAGTTCAGAAAATTTGATAAACAAGTAGTGGACAAAAGAAGTTAAAATCAACACTGAAATTGTTTATCAGTTGGGCTGCTCGAAAGCAATCTGCTATTTGAAGTGTTTAACCCATCCATTCCTTTACCACTTACCCTATGCAACACACCTCAACATCAGGGCACAAGAAAGTAGGTTTACAGCACCAGCTGCTGCTGACACCATGAACTCACACTGAAAAAGCACACAAAAAGTGAGGAAGAGCAGTATGGAAAAGCTTTAATTAAAGGAAAAAGCTCCCAGGGCACAGTGTATCTGGTAGACCAGACTCTGGATTTGTGCTATGACAAACAGTTAAAACGGTATACATCAAGTTGCTTGTGGTTGGGAAAAAAAAAATCAGCTGGATACAGAACCCCAACTTCCCAAATTATTTTCCGTTAGGTTCTTTTAATAAAACACAGCAACTTGATGCTAATAAAGTATACTTACATGAAATCCTGGAACGAGAAAGAAAATCCAACACCTACTGCACTGACCAGCAACTGTACATTTCTAAAACTGTTTCTTGGTTTGAATCACTGCTGTTGATTGTTTTAAAAAAGACTAGTGTGTGTGGGCATGTAAGAAAATGAGTGGTCCTGAGAGATGTTATTTCTTTGCAAACGAGATCTTCATGGCATTAGTTTGTGTGATCTTAAAGCCTTGTAGTGCGTCTCGTGCAGCGCCGGCCTGCACCTCATTCTCAAACTCCACAAAGGCAATGTCGTGGCGACCAGGGACCAGACGCACCTCCTTGAACCCAGGGAATCTGAATACACAACAACACAGTCAGGTTCAGTCTTTAACTAATGGACAAATATGCATAATTGAATGAAGAACATGAGTTGTTACTGACTGGTTGAAGAGCATGGAGAGCATGAGTTCGTTTGTCTCCTCTGGCAGGTTCGTGAGGAAGAGGATGTGATTGGGAGGATTTTCTGCAACCTGTGAGGATAAAGCCCAACAGAATTCAGAACGTAACTAAAGAATGAAATGGTAACATAATTTATTTAAGCGAATGAGAAGGGGGGACACGTGGTACCTGCTGAGGCATTTGTCCTGGCATCTGTCCAGGCATCATTTGACCAGGAGGCATGGCACCAGGGGGCATCTGACCGGGTGCCATCCCCGGAGGAGGCATCATGCCTGGAGGGGGCATGTAGGGCGGCTGGCCTGGCATGTGCATCATGCGAGGAGCCTGGCTCATGGGAGGCATTCCCTAAAGAGTGAAGTACAAGAAGGATGAGCATTTTGCCACCAATCAATTCTTCTATTTGCCCTTCATAATGCCATCAATAATCTCTATCCATATGTGGGGAAACTATGTGCTATGTTTACTCTGCGGCATGAAAATGTGGTGTCAATTTTAATTCTTTGGTCTTTCTTATCAGTGGCAATTTTCTGGGGGACAAAAAAAGCAAATCTATTTTCAGTAGTTTGTTATTCCATTCACATTTATGTCCTCAGCTGTCACAAAATACCTGTTGCTAACATTAATTCTACTTACAGGCATGGCAGTAGGTACCCCAGCAACCATGGGTGCAGCAGCTCCTGGTACACCTTTCTTAGCTCCCGTTGCATCAGGTTTGGTCTTCTTCTTCTCCTTCTTACGGTCACGCTCCACATAAGTCCCCTTCATTTTAGCTATAATGTCTGAGTCCTGTTTGGCATACTGGATACGCTGCATGAGGAGACAAGGGAGTTAGGCGCACTTATATACAATGTTTTTTTTGTGAATGTTTTACTCTGTGCAAAGCTCTTTAGTGATCTGGTATTCACTGTGAGATAAACCTACCATGGGTTTGTCATAGAAAGGGAATCCCTGCATAGATCTCAAAGCATTAGAAGCACTGTTTATCTCTTTGAAGATCACAAAGGCCTGACCCTTCATCTTCAGGTTTCGTGCGACCAAAATGTCCAAAATCTGTCCGAACTGAGAGAAGATAGCGTACAGAGACTTCTTCAACTCTGCAGGGGAAACGATAAATCAGAGAAACCATTAGTTTGATACATTGATATATTTAACTGGATCACAGAGAGCCTGGAGAGAGTGGATCATAAACTTACCATCTTTCTTGATTTTCTCGTTCAAGTTGTTTATGTAGATTGTATGGTTAAGCCGTACCTCCGCTGTGGCCATCTTTCGACCTGCTGATGAGTGGTTAGATTAAAGAAAACTTGAAATATTCGTCTAAACCAGCTAGAAACACAATTCTTGTTTAACTGCTAAGCAGCTAACGAGCTAACATTCACTAACGTTAGCAAATAACCTGGGTAACGTGGGGTGAACGTTAGCCTACAAGCTAGCTACAGCTAACAATATCTAACTACGTCCATCTATCGTTTACGCTTCGTTCACCCTTTGGCACAAAAACGAATAAATATGCTGCATGAAACCAAAAATTGGTAGCAACGGTCTTTATATCGAAATAGAAACGGTTAAATTCACCTCGAAATGTTGAATGAAAACCCGGGGGTTCACAAATCCCGTTCGCTGTTCTCGCGATAAATTAGCGACGCAAACGTCGTTTCCGGTATTACGGTAAATTCTGACCCATCAGATTCTTCAGCACTTTTTATCTTAATGTCCCCGATTCTATGGCTGCTGTTCCCAGACCACAACAGCATTTAGATGAAACCACATTTTTTGATAGCCGCGAAGAGAGAAATTGGACTTTACATTGACAGAGAGAGTGACAAACTTTGGGTGTTGCAAATGAATTAACTGTGCAGTCTGTTCAGATGATTTAGTGCCATAACTCTACACCATACAGTCATAAACTAAAAACAAACTGTTTAATGTGACTGTTAGTATTTCTTGACTGAAAATAAGAGCTCATTTAAGAGACTCAAAATGACACAAAACAACCATAAAGAGACGCGAAACAACTAAAAAGTGTCGTTAAAATGACTAAAAAATAAGACAAAACGACTATAAAGAGATGCAAAAGTACCACGCACAGGAACAAAGAGGAGACAAATGACCACAAGCACACACAAAACAACTATAAAGGGATGTAAAGCAAACAAAAAGAAACCGTTAATGACCATTAAGACAAAACAACACGTCAAAAAAATGAAAAACTACCTTTAAGAGAAAGGGACGCCTTCAGTCCTTCGGTGCACGATTATCTCTTCCCAAGGGTCAATTTTCTCACTATCCAGCCATGCATGCCGTTTATTAATGCTACTTTAGGGGGCGCTGTGACCGTTTACCTTTAGTGTGTGATCCGGTAATAAACACGAAAAAGAAGCGGGAGCAGCTACTGCCAAATATGGACAAAACACCGGCGCTGTTAGCCGACTGACTGACGATGGTGTGTCAGGAGGGAGTAGGATCCAGTATGGTAAATGCTACGAGTTAATTACTGTTTATGGGTGATAACAGTTTACAGGAGAGGATTTTTGCACCTCGCTTTCTTTCTAAATACCAGTCAGCACGGAGTTAAGATAACTTTACTCGTGTTTCGCTCTGCTTGTAGGCAGCAGTGCTACTAGCTAAACTGTAAGAGGTCGGTAGTTTAACTACAGTGCTCATGGAGTAGACTGGCAGTTGTTAAGAGCTGCTGCAACATCCCCTTTTTGCTAAGTTGCACCAAATACTTAACAAGCCTCCCTTTCTATCAGGTCTGAGCTAGAGGGAGCTGGATGAAAATGCCAGTTGAGTGCCCCCTGTCACCTCCTCCTCCTCCTCTACCTCCTCCACCACCACCACCTCCTCCTGCTCCAGGTCCACCACCTCCTCCTTCAGCCTCATCACACAAAAAGAAGCTGTATCAGACTATAGCCAGCAGCAGGGGTCCTGTAGAGGGGGACCACACAGAGGCCTGCTTACTGCTCAGTCAGAGGGACAGCAGGTGAGAATTACTATGTGGGAAATGACAGAGATTTAACCTAAACATCTGTTTATTGTGATCATCCACAGTCCATTGTCTCGTTGTCTGGTCTTGCTGGATGGATGAGTAACAAGTAAAAGAATATGAATTATAATAAACTTAGTTGGATCAAAATAAATCTAGAAGTAAAACACAACATTAAAAGAGTGAACATGAGTAGGTATACAAATGCTTAATATTCATAAGAAGAATAAACAAACTTCACATTTTTGCTTTGTGGACGTAGTTGCCTAGCCACTATTAGTTACTATTTACCATGCAACAAGAGGATACCACAGTGTTGTACATTGTCATTTCTTTCACCTTTTTGTTGACCATTAAATATTGAATGTTCTTTTCTTTTTGCCCCCCATCCACCCCCTTCATTTCTCCCAACATATTGACACATACTGTCATGCTTGTTCTTATTTACAGTCAGTTTTAAACATATTGAAGCACAAACATTCAGTTACCAGGACCCCGTTTTTCATATGGAGATAACTGAGTTATCCAGATTATAATGTTTGTGATTTGACACAAGCCTGGGTTTTTTGGGTTGTTTGAAGCTGTTTCTACTTCACCTGGAGCTCCTGTCAGAGCAAAAAAATCCATGTCTAGTCTTTAGGAGATTGTGATTTTTCACAGACACCTTATAAACTAAACGGTTTGTCAGTTAACTGCTTTATATTGAAACGTGTTCCTAATATTTTGTCCACCCAACTTACTAACATAAGGTTGGCAGAATTTTGGAAACACACTGAGTCATCAAAAAGTAAACATAAGCTTGAAAAAGTACTGTAATAGATTGTACATATAAATAAATAAGCTGTTCAATTAGTCTTAGTTTGAAAGGGCAAACAGCATAGTTGTTGTTCTCATGGAATAGTGTGTATTTATGTTATGTGGTGTCGGTTTTGTGCTTCAGTTTTAGGAAGGACCTGCAGTGGATACTGGTGAACACATATGTGCCTTCCCTCATCCAAGATGGTCCACAGTAAGTCAGTAAACTGCTGTCAGTCTAATGCTTGTCAGGTAACACTCTGATCTACAGTTGACTAAGGAAGCACTTACATAACGCAATTAAAACTGTCACCTCAACTGTTGTATGTACAATGGGGCTATTGTGTCATTGGTTTTACCTAAATGCTTTTATGTTTCAGTCATTAAACATGACATTATTTGCCAGGGTGTGACAGTGATTGTGTTCTTTCACTTATCTTTCAGGTGTGGTCTGGTGGCTTTGTGGATGGCTGCTCACCTTCGACAGCTGCGGCTGAGCATGGAAACTGTAGTTCAGACAGCACTGAGCAGGGGATACACAGCACAGGGGGAAATGTTTTCAGGTGACAAATGTGTGTTTCTGCCATAGTGGATCACAGCATAAACTTTCTGACAGCACTGAGCAAAGCACTGAATTCTCAAGGGCAAAATAAATACCTCGACATCACTAGGTGTCGCCAGAAGTGCGCAGGGTGTAATTTAAAAATGTGGAAGTTGTGTAACCAACTTGTTTTAGTGGTGATTCACTCTTACACACCATAAACTCTCACACTGTGTTTAGTTTATGCTGTTTGGCGACTTAATGTTCTCATTAAGATTCTTATTTTGTCAGCTAGCGACATGGCCCTGCTGGCAGAGGAGGTTTGTGGCTGTAAGGCAGAGCTGCTGTCCGGAGGTTTAAGTGGCAGCAATGCTGCAACCATCATCACACACTTGTGGGGGAGACAGCCGGTTCTCATCCCGTATCCTGGACCTTAACAAAACTGCCATGAGGGGTGTTAAATTGTTTTTACTGCTAATGTTAGTGCAAGACCAATACATTGGCCAGGCTGATATATTACAGTGGACTCGTGTGTATGTCGGCTGAGAAGTAACAAGAAACAGGACAGAAATGCTTAACTGCATTTGAGCTAATTCAAACACAGTGTCACCAGGACAACATACATTGTTTGTCCTCAGCAGTGACAGGTTAATTTTTCAACTACAAAATGTCATGTTTTGCATGTACCTTCTTTGTATCTGACTTAAAAAATATAAGCGATCCATATTAAGGTTGTTAAGTTAAAAATGTTGATGTTTTTATCATCCTTAAAAACCCAGTAACAGTCAGGATGAGCTACACATCATAAGAGAAAATACTACAGAGCAAAATTCTTTAACAGCATGCACAGATATGATGAGGACTACAACCATGAGCCATGCCAGCGTAGCGGCCACAGGGCGCACTGGGCGGTCGCTTCAGGTAAGACTGGATAGGTTACTCACAAGAGGGGTGTTTTTTTTGTTTGTTTTTTAAAGGTGATACAAGGCTTATTGTGAAAAGCACATCTCGCATTAACCTAACAAACTGAACCAGGATTAGTCTGTTTCATAAAGCTGGTTTGGAGCTAATGAGATTAGTCTCAGTCAAGTCTGGTTTATTTAATGACTTTGAGACACAGACCTGAGAAATTAAGGACTGATCACACCAGTTCAGTCTGAAAAATAGCCTGAGCATGTTTCCATGGTGACTAAACCTGGTTTAACTGGCCTTATGAAACACCTCTCAGCACAAACATCAACATCCCACACGATAACTGAATGTTCGTTCCAGGCGTTCTCCTTGGTTTGGACCAGGGGAGTGTGAGTGAAATGCACTATCAGTCTAATCCGAGTCTGCCCTGGCTTTACCTGCCCAGCGACACCAGTTTCCCTTGTCCCGTCAGCAACACGGGACTCAGAGAGGTTTACATCCTGGCTAAGCAGGGTAAAAGCCTGCGCTACCAGCTGTGGAGTTGGGACAGCGTAGCTCAGAGCAACGAGCAGCTGAGGACGATGGACCCTCAGAGAGCCAACGACGGGACCCAGTATGTGGTTCCTCGAGGAGGGGTGGAGGCCGGGCTGGCGGGACAGGCGGTGTTGCTCCACACGAGGACACAGGAGCAGTAATAAGTGCGACGCTGCTGGCCAAGAGGACCCAGCTGTGTCTAAATCACGGATGCTACATGCAGTTGAGGACATGCAGGGAACAGTCCAAGTTTTATTTTGTTGAGAGGCATCACAGTGAATTCTTATGGTGCTGTGTGAGTGATGCTGCAGTTGAACCCATGTGAATAATGGGTTTATACAGATGTGGATCAGTCTTGTTTCAACTTAACTTTTAACTTTAACAGGGCTTTGAAAAGGGCTACAAAAGTAAAGATGCTGTACATGTCACAGTTCTGATGCAGCATGATTGTTAATCCTATTAGAAAATAAAATTTGTCAACCATCGAGAGATTTGGCTGATATCAGGGAGTTATCTCCTCATCTCTAGTTGTATAAGGTCTTTGTAGGTAAATTAATAGTTATATAATAAACAAGAGGATCTTTGATTGCCTTATGTCCGGCCATTATCTCCATGACAAAAGAACACGTGTGCTCAGAGTATTAATAGTTTACCTCATTGATATGCAACAACGTGCACCAAAATCCAATCAGATCATCTTACACCTGTGGAGTAAGTGTAAAGTTTCTACTATGTATTCAGCACATCAACATACTGTCCTACAGACCATGTAGTGTGGTGGAGGGACACATAATTTGAACGACATAATCGTCATAAATGAGCCAAAAGCTGACAATCCAACTGAGGTATTTGTGTGTCAGATGAATATCCAGAACATGTTTTAAATCATATGGATATATATCACTGTATAAAATTATATATAATGTGGTAGAAGATTGTATCTATGTCACACAGCCCTATACACATCAACACCTTTATTTAAACTGAGAAACTGCACTGTTTCCAGACGTTTACAACTTAGACCTATATTTTATATCATGACTGAGTGAATATACGCTGAAAAAAAAACTGTGTCTGAAGAGTGTAATTGCTATTCTTGGCTGGATCTTCTTTTATCTTTTTCTCTCTCTGTTTGTCATGGTTTATTGTTGTATCTCCTGTGAAACTGGAATGGTGTGCCTCCTTGGCCAGGTCTCCCTCGAAAAAGAGACTGTAGTCTCAAGGGACTTCCTGGTTAAATACAGGTTAAATAAAATAAATTTTAAAAATATTTCTACAATAAATAGTTTAAATACTTGACTTAATATTTTGTCATTTCAGTTCATTGCCTACCTGTACCTGTACATGTTTTGGGATCTCCAGTAAAAGAAATATTTAAACATGAAAATCAATGTAGATTTTAAGAAGTGTGTGATGTGAGTTGTGTGTTGGGGGCAGAGTGAAAACAAAAACCGAACTCTTAGAAGTCTTATTTCCAGTTTATTGCAATCCATGACCTTCTGGACAAAGCAGGGATTTATTAGCAGTTTTCACCAATCTGTCTGTTTTACAGCTTTAAAATATGCTGCCTTTTAAAAATACAAAAGGTGGTTATGAATCCAGTTTTCTTACTAATAAAGCAGCACCCAGTTTGAAAACCTGATAGTTTGCCACTTTACAAATATAGAGGATTTGTGGGCAAAGAAATATAATACTTTGTAAACACTATTATTCCTCTCTCCTTACACGTTTATTTTACAGAGATGGAAAAACTTATCTCCTGATTTTAAATTCCAATTTCATGAAGTCAGACTTTTGCTGCACTCATGTAGACAATTTGTGTGCTAAGTGAACCGCCTACACACGCACACACACACACACCCAAACAGTGCTGCCTGACACTGTCAAAGGACGTCTGGAAGACTGAAGACTGTTCGCGTTCACCGCCCTGCCGCATTCCAGTCGAGGAATGGCAGACATGATCGTAAATCACTCCCTTAATATCTAAATATAACAATGCAGTTTCTTTGTAAACTTTCCACCTTGCATACAAAAATTCAAACCTCCTCTTTAGTTAAACGAGGCTTACAGCAACGACCTTGTGTTTAAAGTTGATATTCTTGTGTTCGATAACACGTCGTCCTTAGAATCATAAGAATTTTCCAGTTTCAAAATCACATGTAACTTGTGAAATCTCACAAAAGCCTAAAAACAGACTGATCGAGTTTAATCAGGTAATTCCAGTTTCATTTCACCCATAACACCACAGCTTTACGGTAAAACTCCCTGCAAATCTAAAGCAACACTGATCAGAGAGAATTGAGTGATAACACCAAATTAAAATGAAACTGCTAAATGTCCTTAGCTGTAAACCCAGTACTTAATTGCTGCTTCCCATCCTAAGACACACAGAGGCACCGCTTGATTTGTTCAATGGCTTTGTGAGGATCCACAGTGCAACAAATTCCAGACAAACATGGCTGCCAAGCTGCTTAATGTACAGTTACTTGAAAGAAAAAAAACTTTCACTGCATAATCATACAAAAATCCAATTAAGAAAACACTTTCAGTTCCTACTACAAGTTAAACTTTGGGATTAGGTGTAAATCAGTTTATACTTGGGTGAACTCTTTGGAAGAAAAACAGCAGGAGTCCACTGCACTGGAATGATCAAACAACTCTTTCTTTAAAAACGCGAGGCACAGAATTTGTACAAACAAGTTAAGGAGGTTATACCAAGGCCAAAAAAACACTTAAATAAAATATTTACAGACTGAGTTAGTGAACACGTGGTCTGACCAGTGTTTTAGTGTTGTTGTGTACTTAAACGTCAAAAGTGGTCCATGACAACAAGAAAACTCCCATTAACAAAGCTCCTTGAAGACCGTGTACAAAGGTTTGTTTATACCATTGGATCAGATTCATGGCTGTCAGAGTGCTCTGTGCAACTCTAACCAGCAGAGGGAGATGGCAAGGAGGGCGATGAGTAATGTCAAATGCAGGAAATAGTCCGAGGTCCATGAATTCAGAGGACTGTATTCTCACAGTGACAAATGTTATGACTCTGCATTAAATTCTCCCTCTTTCTCTTTCTATTGCCTTTTGCCTCAAAAGATCACAGGTCAGCTGTACCTAAGTTCCACAATGCCTAGCATAATGCATGATGGTGGTTTTTAGCATATTCCACGTAGCAATAGAAATCCTGTGCTTGCTTTGCCTCCTCTTCTTCCACAGGTGCAAGTGGATAAAGACACAGACTCTTCCATTCCTTCGTCTGTCAGTCTTTCCTTTTCTCCAAATTCCCCTGATCTTGTATCTCTTCCACCATGAGGACATGGATCAGTCTTTTCATTACAGTCTTCTGAGCCCCCCCCGCCTCAATGTGTCTTTGGGAGCATACTGCTCAAAATGTCTATGAGGTTGTCCAGTCCCCACAGGTAGCCGTCCTCTCTGTTGCCCTCCACCCAGGGAGTCCTGTGGTCCAGGGTGCGCGGCTCTGGCAGGGGAACTGTCTTCCCGAAGTCGATCATCCACACTCTGGCCTTCCCTGAGGCGTCGTGCACGAACAGCAGAGAGCTTCCGACGACCTACGATGGAGAAACCGGTGAGACGGGTGATGTAAAGCGTGTGAGCAGTTCAGCACAGAAGCTAATGACGGGATGATATCACAAATCTTCAACCCGGCCAACAGGTTTGTTTAGAAATCATGTAAAACTGAGTGTGTGTCTCACCTCGTGTGTCTTGAAGAAGTGCGACTGCTCGAGGACTGAGCGGAGGTTCTCCAACTGCTGCAGGTAGAGTTTCTGAGGAAAATGAAAGGGCAGCAAAACGTGAGAACAGTAACACGAAGAAATTGTTAAAATTGGCTTAAAAATATACCTGACACTGAGCCTATAGCCTTATGCCTTTCCTTAATGAATATACTGCCACTACACGAGTGAACGAAAGCTCTAACACAAGAAAATTAAACAATCATTCCCACTTTTGATCATCTGAACACTGGAATATTTCAGGGTTTAGTTGAACCATTTCAGGGAAAATTAACTCTGTTACATCATCATAATTTGTACAGTACAAAAGAAAATGGGACTCATTTTCCACTTAATCCTAAAAAAAAACAAAAAAAAAACACAGCTCATCTATTTTCATCCTGAATATTTCTGAGTCTACTTGGATTTTTAAAAAACTTTCTTTGCATTTACAAGAAAAATAATTAAATAAATAAAAATAACTTCACGTACCAGAATCTGAGTGTTGCCATCAACAAAGTCCTTCAGGGCCTGCATCACCTGCTCTCTGTGCTTTGTCTTCTTAAAGTTGGTGTTACAAGTTCCATCAGCTTTCTGTAATAAAACGAAAAAGGAAAACATGAGATACTGTCTAAATTCTTCTTTCTCTTTATTATTTTTATGACCTGCATGAGGACAGCTTGATTCAGTAGATTATTTACAGGTTCCTGATTCAAGTGCATGTTCCAGAGTTGTGAGTTGTGGTTTTGCAATGGAAAACTATGACCAAAAAACATTAAAATTAATTTCGGTGAGAATGCTGCAGCCAGCTGATACTTGTTTGGTTGGAAAATAACGCCACAGTAAGCTGCTTTAAATGCTTACAGTGTGTCATCACATGTTTTCATTCATTTCTGAGCAGCATGCAAATCCACAGTTATTGGTAAAAACCTGGTGACCAGCTCTGGATTTATTTCTGAAAGAACAAACAGTCCCATTTATGGCTGCACATCCCGCCAAAAACTCCAATATACTGTTTCCCATTTTCACTCCAGTGTGTGTGGTCTATCACAGCGAATAGGTGATAAATATTTACTCCCACTGATTTACTTCTTGTAGAAACTATTTGTTCTCCTCTGTAACACTGACTGCTGCAGCCAGGCATATGTCCAGGACGACCTCTGACCTTAATGCCTTCGATGCGGAAGCCCAGAGTGGCTGTGGAGCTGAGCGTCTCCCTCCACTGCATGTATCTGGGTTTGAGGACGCCCTGCTGGGCCCTCTCCTGCTCTGTAGGGGCCCCAGGGTCCACAGCGACCATCTTCTCATACATGTCCTTCCGCAAACGTGGACGCTCCCTGGCTTTTATCAGCTCCTCTTCCAAATACGTCCTGAAAAGTAAAGGCTTGATATTTAATTTTCTTTTTGAATTAAGTTTGGGTTTTTTTTAATGTATTTTAACATTTTATTTTTGCATTTATTTTCCTGAGCATGACTTTTTGTTCTTTCTCTGTATAAAGGTTCATTTTCAAGGCTCACTGTATCTCTAAGTTAGCTCTAATAAACTGTCTTCTGCAGTCACTGTGGTCTCAGAAAATACTTGTCACACAGTTACACTTTCTTACAGTCTTACCTGCTGCCCATTTTACAGTCCATGATGGAGGGCGAGTCAAAGTCAGCCAGCAGATCATCCATCAGGTTATAGTCCTGCTCGTCTCTCTGAACGACACCATAATAACCAGGCACATGGGGGCGCAGAGTGTCCTTCATCAGCTTCTGTAGGCACTGCTGCTCACACTCACAGTATCGCTTCAACAAGCGTCCATACTCACCAGCCTGGAAGTTACCTTGGAAAAGAAGACAGAATGTGGATTAAAGCCATAGTCTGACATTCTGGGAAATACAGATTATGTTTAATAATATTTCTTTTAATAATGAGGACGAAGACTGAGTCTGTATGCAGAGGTATATACAGTACACTGTATATTCATGCATACCTGCATGGCCAGCGAGCTGCACCCATGGGTAACGCTTCTTAAAGGACACGACGAAGGGGGACCAGTGAACCATGGTCTTCAACTTCTGCCACGACTTATTCTGTAAAACAAAAAGCAAAAAAGATCCTCTTATTGAAACCATGGCGGTCACACAAATGATAGCTCTGAAGCACTGACTAATCAGCGAGTTGTAATTGAAACAAAGCACTGCATGAGCTAAATGTTGATGGCCGAATGATTATTCATTAAAGGAAAGCACCTGGCATTGCTGGCTACTTTAGGCACATCAATAGACATTGGACAGATCCTCCCCTTTACCCAGGTTGGCTTACAACCCAGTGCTGACTAAATAGCTAGAAGCAACATTTACAGGCGCAAAGATTTTCAGATTGCCGCATAAAACTGTGTGTGTGTGTGTCTATGTCTGTGTAATGGTTATCTGCATTAGAAACAGAGCAAGGACAGTGTTGCTGGCAATGACATAAGCAATCTGAGAGGAACATGACATTGATTCATTAGAACATGTGTGTGGGACAGCGGTTTGAAATATGGGTATTATGTGTGTGTGTGTGTGTGTGTGTGTGTTACGACTACAATGGATGCCAGCAAACAAGTGACTCACTATAATAATCTTTGCTCAGTTAAAAGGAAGTGTGACGACTCAGGTTAACATAGTGAGCCTGGATAGTATAAATTTATCTTTTTTTTTAACTAAATAACTTACAGACCTTTGTAAGCTATCTCTGTGCCATTTCTCTGTGCCTCCTCACTTTTGCATTCTTTCTGGCTGCTCAGTGAAACTCTGTCCTGTCTAAAACAGTCTTATGTAGAGATATGGAAACTGCCTGTGTTTACAGAAAGGGGTTTGTGGAATTTATGGCGTTTAAGATACAATGGTAGCTAAACTATATATGAGTCTAAATATGTGGTTAAACCAGGCAGACTGACAGAGATTTTAGGTGTTAAACAATGTCACAAGTAAGCTGCTGATTGTTGTGAGAAAACTCTGATTGAAAGCATTTGAGGCTGTGTTTAATTAAAATAAGAGCGAAAAAGACACTACAGTACATAATATGTGATAAAAAGTATTAAGTCTTTATAATTCAGCCTCAGTGACAAAGATGACAAATGTATGATTACAGTCGTCATTACAGTTATCCTGTTTTTGAAATAAAAGGCGATAGGTAAATTTTCTCTGACTGCATTCAGGCTTAGCTTCTTGTGATCATCTGTTGGTTTATGATGGGGCTTCGTTACAGTGTGTTTGTAGAGGTTTGTGCCTCGACAGACAGCTGGTCAGTCAGGTTTGAGAGAAACAAGGAGGCGGGAGTATTGAGGTGAATGCACTTAGGTCCTGCGACCTGAACCTTCAATGTCAGTTAACCCATTGCAACCTCCATACCCCAGGGTGAAGAGCGGTGATAAACGTGCCAGTAGCGACTGCATTTCCAGCAAATGTCGACCAAAACACAGTTTACAACATGACCACTCTCGCTCATTACATGTTGAGTAATCACATACAATACTACTCCTTCTTTAAGATCTCTTTCCTTTATATCCTCACTGTCTGGTTGAGTTTGTTATTTATCAGAGTTCTTCAGGAACGATATCTGACTTCGATATTCATGACAAGAAAAATGCCTAAACACTTCTTAACCCCTTTCCTCCATTTTGCTCTCCTTTCCTGTTTACAGCGACATAGTTTCAGGCTGAACAGAAAAATAAAAGATCAACAGAACAACAGGCATCCCTCAATCGCCCGTAAAACCGCGCCCAATCCACCTTCAAGCCTGCACCTACCGTTGTTAAAACTGGTTGCCGGTGGTTTGTCCTCAAGGTGTTGAACCAGTTATGTAAGGTTCATACCACAGTACAGCATGGATAGAGGCACAGGCAAATACATAACTTCAGGCTCACATATAAGATCGCGCACATGATAGTGGGAGCATGTTTAAGCTATAGAAGACTTAACCAACTATTTTGACCTCGGTTGTGTTTTCGAACAATATACAAATTTGCTGTTTGGGTTCTTGGTTTTAATCCTTTCTCATAAATAATAACAGATATCTCTTTGGTTTCGTTGTTGGATAAAAATAAGATGTGTGATCATTAAATTATATGAACATACTATTTTGTGACATTTACGGCAACTGAAAGTAGACAGATTAAATACAATTGATAATAAATGATGTTGTATTTATGTAATATTTTCTGAGAAAAGACTAAGTTTTACATTTACCGTTAAAATGTGAATCTTCATCTCTGTCTCTGTTGATTTGAGGTGTTTTCTATTTGGTGTCAATGCAGTGTTAGGCAGATAAAGTATTCAAATGAATTTCATATGAATGCGTATTTGACTAACATCTGATGGACAAAATACACTATGAGTTTACAGTGCCTCATTTCTTTCTTTGGCTAGTACAGCATCATCCTCATCTGAAGAAGATGCCAGTTACAGTCAAAGTCCATAGCGGGGGGAACAGGAGGAGGTGGAAGCAGACACTGATCTCAGCCTCTTCTTTCACTTCTTTATCAAAACACAATTGACCTCAGGCAATGTGTTTGCCTCTGTGATATACATTCCAGTCACAGTCGGAGCTAATGCCATCTTTATATATTAGTCTTTTGTTTCAGTTTACACTGAAGAAACTATTGGTATACTATCATCCTGTGTCTCATCCCACACTTCATTTCCTCGCCTCACCATCTCAACTTTCTGTTTATGTGCAGCACAGAGCTTCACTTGTTCTTTGTTTTCCTAGCCTCCTCCTGTTAACGTTAATGAATGCGTTCTACCATCTCTTTCTCCTTCCTTTTTTTCAAGTTATTTTATTTTCCCCCATACTGGAAATGACAGTCCCGACTGCTTGCCTCTGCCGCTTCCTCTCAATCCGTGTTTGTCCTCCGACAGCTTTCTCTAATCTTCTACTTCTCTCATCACCTGCCATCTCCATAATATTTACAGGCCTTTCCTAGATTTTGTGGTTTAGAATGTAACAATATTCGGATGCTAAGTCATGAGGCGACACACGTGCACACACACACAAAAACCTCTCTGCTGGTGTCTCTCGGTACGTTCCTTGTGACAACAACAAGGTCACTGGAAGAGGTCACACAGACCACAGGGTATGTCTTTACAGTCTAAGTTTCCAACTTCGTGCAAGCCCCTTTACAAACATGATAAAATCTGAGGCAGGTGGGCTGGAGGTTGCCGTTTATTAAGTACACCTAATTTAAAGTATTTATGCCCCAGCAGTCCTTTGAAATCCTCCTTCCTTGAAGATTATATTATATTATATTACAGTTTGTGCTTTATTATTAAATCTACGCAATAATGTAAATGGGGTGGACAAAATAACAGGAACACCTGTCGCTGAATCAACTCTTGATAGATCAGCATGTTACATGGAAACTACTCTCTTTCTTCTAAGTTAGTCTTCATCAAAGTAACTCACAGTAATTTAGATCTTATATATAATCAATGCTTTAATTTTACATGTAAAAATGTTTGGTTTTATGTGGATAATATAAAGTATATGGTCATTCACAGAGGTGTTGATTCAAGCTGTGATAATTCAGGGCTGTGTTGTGTAATTGTGGCATTCATATGATGTCATGTTTTTGATCACCTCATTGACTGATATTAAGTGGTGGTGGTTCAGAGACATCTCAGTATAAAATTAAGTTTGTAATAGTAGGTGTACTAATAAATGACAACTGGGTGTATCTGTAAAACAACAATTATTAAGCTGGTAGTATAACAGCACAAACCCTGATGATCTGGGTGGTTTGGCTTACTGGCTTCTTAGTTAGAGTTCCATCTAGAGCTACACTAGGCTAACTGCAGACTAATGTGCCAGACAACCAGCCGCTACCGAATACCAATACGCTATCAATCACATTACCCCAGATACAAATCTGTCACCTGCATCGGTGGCTGCGCATCAGCGTTCTGAGCGTAATGTATCGACTGCATCAACTTGGTCTGAGGCCCCAATGTAAGCTGGTTGCTCTACTCTGGATGGTGTCCGTTCTATTTCTTACCTGGCAGACAGAGCAATAGTGGAGAGGAGGCAGGCGGCTGATGGCCGGTTAGAACAAACCTCCTCACCATCCTTTAGGGTCTCCCACAGCACTACGGGGACATGTGCACTCCCTATTGGCGGAGATCCTTCACAACCATCTCTTAGCGAGTCTTATGGTGTTTAGCTTCTGGTCAGTGTAAACCCTTGTCGTAAACTGAGGATTATGTTTCCTGTAATAATCCTCCTCTGATATAGTACTCGCTGAACCTCTCTCCCTCCTCTACAACCTCTTTTTGTCATCAAATTCACAATGTGTACCATTTCAACATCATATCCTCCTCCTTCCTCTCTTTACACTTTCTCAACACTTGATATCTCTGTGCTGTCACACTGCGTGGGATACAACTGTCATTCTTCTCTCTCTTTCTACCATCTGCCTGCCAAGACTAGTCCCCTTTTCTTTTGCTTCCTCCCTTAAATCATTCACCCTCTTTTCCCTGAAGCTACTAAATTGTCTCCTCTTTCTCCTCGGTTTAACATTTGTTTATCCTCTCTTTCTCTCTCTCTTTCATCCCCCTAATCCCCACAGAACTGCTCCTGAGCCGCGCTGAGCCAATCTCCTGCAGATTCGCGGCGGTTGGCAGCATGGGAGTAGGGACAACAAACCTTCCATGCCCTCCAGTGTGCTCCTTTTGGCTGTATGACAAATTCCTCAGTACTATATAACACAGGCGTGTACATATGTGTGTGTGTGTGTGTGTGGACTTTCAAAGCAGAACCTGTCAGACGACTATGATCAGCTACTGGGAGTGACAAGGCATGCATACACTGGGCTGTTGTTTGCAGGTGCTGTCAATCTTTTCTCAAAGTAGTTGATATAAAACCACATCCCTTTCCTGACTTAAGTCTCCAATGTTTAAGCAGCTCTCAGCTGTCGTAGGCCACGAAACCATCTTCAGAAAAGAGACGTTCAAATGAAGTCAAACATTTTGCCATTTGGCTTTGTTATGATATTTTGTATTGTTACAGTACTACCTGATTTTCTCTGGTTATATATATATATATATGTGTGTGTGTGTGTGTGTAACAGTCACAGCAATTTGATAATTTAGTATTTAATTTGTTTAATAAAAGAAAATACAACATATTTGTGCTCTCTTTATATCGCCGAATATAACTTTTGGAGGTTTCTAACAGCTGCTGCAGGAAAAAGACATTTCATGAAGTTACATGAGCTCTGAAACTTGCATCCTTCCACTACTATTTATACATTGGTGAAATTTTTTCTCAGTATAAAGAATTAAGTTTTAGCAATAGTAGGTGTACCTAATAAACTGACAACTGGGTGTATCTGTCAAAAGAAAACAACAATTGTTAAACCTGAGAAATGAAAGTATAACAGCCTGAAGCCTGATGATCTGGGTGGTTTGGCTTACTGGCTTCTTAACCCAGTTAGAGAGTTCATCAGAGCTACACTAGGCTAACTGCAGACTGTGTGCCAGACAACCAGCCACATACTGCAATGCCAACAAGACACTGGCTATCAATCACATTACATTTGAATACCCAAATCTGTCACCTGCATCTGATGCAAGCTGCACTCGTGTCAGCGTTCTGAAGAAGCGTAATGTTATCGACTGCATCCAACCGGTCTGAGGCTAATGTAAGCTGAATTTAACTCTGCTCTGGATAAATTTGTCACGTTCTATTTCTTACCTGGCAGACAGAGCAATAGTGGAGGAGGAGGCAGGCGCTGACACAGGCACAGACAGCCCCGGAGACCAGGCGAGAACGCAGCCAGAACAAAACACTCCTCACCATCAGCACAGGGTCTCCCCACACAAGCACTACCGGGGACATGTGCCTCCCTGTTGGCCGGAGATCCTTCACAACCATCTCTTAGCCGAGTCTTATTCCAGTTATTTAGCTTCAGTCAGTCTGTAAACCCTTGTCGTAAACTGAGGATTGTGTTCCCTGCCAAGTAATCCTCCTCTGATATGAGCACTCTCGCTGAACCTCTCTCCCTCTCTACAACCTCTTTTTGTCATCCAAATTCACAATGTGTACCATTTCAACATCATGTCACTCCTCCCTTCCTCTCTTTACACTTTCTCAACACTTGATATCTTCTGTGCTGTCACACACCTACGTACAGACCTATAGCTGTCATTCTTCTCTCTCTTTCTACCATCTGCCTGCTCGAACTAGTCCCCTTTTCTTTTGCTTCCTCCCTTAAATCATTCACCCTCTTTCCCTGAAGCTACTAGCGGTGTCTCCTCTTTCTCCTCGGTTTAACATTTGTTCTTCTCCTCTCTTTCTCTCTCTCTTTCATCCCCTAATCCCCACAGGGCCTATCCTGAGCCCCACGCTGAGCCAATCTCCTGCCAGATTCATGACTGATTGGCAGCATGGGGGTAGGGACAACAAGCCTTCCCATGCCCTCCCAGTGCTCTCCTTTTGGCTGTATGACAAATTCCTCAGTACTATGTAACCTACAGAGGCGTGTACATATGTGTGTGTGTGTGTGTGGACACAAAGCAGAACCTGTCAGACGACTATGATCAGCTACAGGAGTGACAAGACATGCATACACTGAGGCTGTTTGCAGGTACTGTCGAAGCTCTTTTCTCAAAAGTAGTTGATATAAAACCACATCCCTTTCCCCTGACTTAAGTCTCCAATGTTTAAGCAGCTCAGCTGTCGTGGGCCACACAAAACCATCTTCAGAAAAGAGACATTCAAATGAAGTCAAACATTTTTGCCATTTTGGCTTTGTTGTTATGATAATACATATTGTTACAGTACTACTGATTTTCTCTGAGGTTATATATATATATATATATGTGTGTGTGTGTGTGTGTAACAGTCACCAGCAATTTTGATAATTTTAGTAATTGTTAATTTTGTTTAATAAAAGAAAATACAACATATTTGTTGCTTTCTCTCTTTTATATCATCGGAAATGTAACTTTTGGAGGTTTCTAACAGCTGCTGCAGGAAAAAAAGACATTTCATGAAGTTACCTTGAGCTCTGAAAACTTATGACAGGCGTCTTCCACTACTATTTATACATTGAATGAAATTTTTTTTTAACTGCATGTATGATAGCATAACAATCACAGAGGACATTTTACTGTATTCCGTTCTTTAATCTAAATACATACTGCTAATGTTTCTCACATACTTTTACTTTGAATATTTTGAATGCAATACTAATGCTTGTGATCGCTTGTATTTTTACATGTGGCATTGCTTTTACTTAAGCAAACCATCTGAATATTTCCACCACTGCCGCTTATTCATATTATTCTAATTTGGTAAGCTAATGTAGCGTGTGGCTGTTGTGTATTATATTGACCTTATGTAAAAGTTGTGTGTAAGTGGTGTTGATTTGTATTGTCAAGCTGTGGAAAATGCAGTGGATTGTAAATATAAGAGGATGGAAATTAAATACGATAAAAATAGGATTGAGAAAAGCAAACAGCGTGGAGTGTATTTCCCTTTTTTTGAGCTTATTAGCTTTGTATCATGGATTTTGTATATAAGTGCTGTGGGAGTAGTGTGTGGGACTTTGAATAATGAGTGGCACGGAAAAACAAATCTGCAATTGTGGCTCATGTGAATAAGTGTGCATGAATAAAAGAAGAACTATCACGTGTAGGCTACATTCAAAGTTTCACTGTATGTTTTTGTCTGCCTGTGCCCTATCTTCTGTCAGCTTACCCTAATTTTCCTCTTGTTTTCTGTTCCACTGCGCCGTATGTCTCATGGTGTCCCAGGGGAAAATATTAAGCTTTTGTACAAGGTTGAATGTGAAGGGGGAGAAAGAGTGTCTCATATAGGAGGGGAGTAATCTGACAAGTTACACAATAATATGTGCATTGTTGGGCTGATTAGATATTTACATCTAACAACATTCAAATGTCAGGGACAGAGTAGATACTGTCAGTGAGAAAGAGAGAACAAGACGAGGAGGGAGAAAAAAAAAGTACCATATATGGCAAAGACGTCACCTAGCAACCGGCTCTGCCTTCAGCCCAATTTTCCATGACACACACTCAACTCTGAATGCATGCATGTGCGAGCAAGTATCTGCTCACGTCACCGGAGCAAACAAAATGTAACTGGTTTGGCTGGGGGCTGACAGCGTGGCCCCGGCTTTTTAAAGCCAATAATAACAAACACACACAACCATGCATGCGCGCGCACACACACACCCTCCTTTCATCAATTACTGTAAAACTGACAAAGAGGACTTTTTCAAAACTAAAAGAGGACAGAATGTAACCATTAAAAACCAGCTCTTATCAGAAACCACAGGCTACCGTCATCCTGTTTGTTACAACAGCTCAAGTGCAACTCCTCAGGTTGCTCATTTCCTGGCTCTCAGTGTAATAGCCAGGAAATTACACTGTCCACTGACCCACTGATTCAGATGGTCATTACCGAAACTGGTACCCGATCAATTATGTTTGCTGTGCGGAGAAATGTGTATTTGAAAGTGGTGGAGGTATTTTTATAATTTAACTCAAGATGAAGGACTGACACAGGAACAGTAAACACATAAGAGACATTAATGGATACTAAATTGGACACTGGATTATTCTTTTTCTTCTGCTGAGTTCGCAAATCAGTGTAGAAAATAATAAACTAATGCAATTCAAAACCATATGGGAGAGGTATTACAAACTGTGGCTTTTGAATTAGTAAATTAATTAATTGATAAAAGACATTCAGCAGCTATTTTGATAATTGACCAGTTGTCTGACAAATTTTCAAGGGAAAAACTCCAAATATTCTCTGGTTCCAGCTTCACAAACCTGAGGATTTGCTGCTTTCCTCCATTTTATGATACTTTAAACTAAATATCTTTGTGTTTGAGACTGCTGTACAGACAAACCTTGGACTCTGAGACAAGAACAAGGGACATTTTCAGACATTTAGTGACAAAATGATTTGTCTATTGGTCAGGAAAATGTCTGGCAGATTAATCAATAATGACAACAATCATCAAAAATGAGTTTCGATCAGCTGAGGAGAGGAGTGTTCTCAATAGATTGTCTGACTGTATATCATTCCTTTGTGTTTGAGTTAAACTAATTATGCTGAAAAGATATGAGGATGACTACATTTAGATTGTTTGTGTGTCTATGTGTGTGCGCGTGTGTGTGTGTTTTTGATTCCGTTTGTGGTTTCTTGCTGTTTGTTGTGGTAGTTGTTAGGACTGTATCACTCTGTTTTGTAGATATGTGATGTGTTTGGGACCTGGGCACACTCAATTTGAATGAGAGACACAGCAACATATCAGGTATTAGTCATTGCTTGGAGCCATATCTCCACCTCACTGTAAACATAAAGACAGAAGTGTTCAGTGCAGCTGTCAGAGAAAGAGTAAAGCATGTTTCTCTGTGTCATGTCTTTTTCGTTTCCCTCTGGAAAAAAGATGTAAAATACCAGACAAGGGTGGAACATCCACTGTGGAAAAAAATAAATGGGGCTAGATTATTAATAAATGTATGAGTACTATCTCTGCCAGGCTTTTATGTTTTGGGCTTTGTATTATGAATAGCATGTAGATGGTTGAACATCATTCAACATGCATGCTCGGTGACGTGGCCCCAACACAAAAACCTGGACATTCAGGATTCACATGCTGCCGAGAAGAGAGGTGGAGATACTGAAAGACTGTCTCCAGTGGATACATCCTGTTTTTAAGACTTGTCTCATTCCAAGCATTTCTAGACACAGTAATTCAAAGCCTCCTGACTCAGAGGAAACATCCTGAATGGAAACTTTAAACTGCATCTCATGCCTGGAGGAGAGGGAAACCTTGAGCCTCTGGGGCAGCAAAGCTTAAGTCTAGATCACTTTGATAGCATCTGTGTGGTCTATTTTGTACAAGAGCTGTACAGTGCTGAAGCAGAAACCGTAATGGGATGACAAATCATTCAAATATGCATTCAGACAGCGGTTAAAAGGTCCCACGGCTGAGGTCATCAGAGCCATGTGATCGCCATGGGAGTTGAGTGACACAGAAGGGGCTGAAGATAAGAGCCAGTTTCCTCTTATTTGGTTTAAATTTGTTATGTTCCATTTATCAGGGTGGTGTGAGTCCAACCGTTAAGGCTCTGAACCATGTTAGACAAGTTGTTTCAAACATCATGGATCAGATTTTCTTGAATTGTAATTCAAAACAAACAGATACACTCCCAGTTTACTTCAAAGATCACCATATCCTGGGAATTTACCATAAAATATCAATATGACAAAGTCTGAACAGTTTTTACACATCTGACCTGACATGCACTTCGGCCTGGTGATTTGGCCAATGACTGTGTTACAACCATGACATGTGTACGGTGACTGATGTGAGTGTCATCGTGCAATGTCTGTTTGTTTTTTTTAAGTACATAAACTAAATGTGAATGAAACACGAGAAATTTCACCCTTGTGGTTACTAATAGCTGATCTGCGCAAATAATTTTAACAATAAAAAGACACTCACCCCTGTCCCGTCGTCCGGGCTGCACAGAGACCGGGCCGGAGACAGACTGGACTCGATGTCGCTGCCGGTGAAGTCGTCCTCGGACTCCTCGAAAGACGACGCGGAGGACAGGCCGATGGAGGATGAGTTGGACAGCTTCCTCGGCGAGCGCATCAGGGCAGGGGACCCTCCGCAGCCGCTGTCCGAGCAAGGAGACTCGTCCTCGGGGTGAGGCTCGAGACACGAGCCGGTGCCGAGCTCCGTGGGGACGGTCAGCAGAGCCGGTGTCCCCTGAGAGCGGCTCGGACTGGGGTCTCTGGTTATGATGAGTTTGGGTATGGTTCCTGGGTAACTCTGGCCACTTGGGGGACCCTGGGGGGCCTGATCGGAGTTCTTTCGGCTCTCACTTTCAACCGGACAACAGTTTTTTTGGTCACCGGCCGCTTTGGGCGCACATGAAACGGTACTACAGTCCGTTTTTGTCATTTTAACCTCAGCGTGATCGGGGAGCAAGGTATTCAAAGTCCGCTCAGCGTCCGGGTCAGAGGTGAGCGGTGGGGCTGAACTCAGACTAGTCCCCGTTAATACCCTAACCTCAGACACACAACGATCCTGGTTGTTTCCCCCCAGTGGCTGATCTTCCATGGCCCTCGTCGGGGGATCCGAGGCATTGTCCTCTCGCTCGGGTTTCGGCTCCTCGCAGCCCGCACCGCTGACTTCACCGGTCCGCCTTTCCAAACCTGACGCATCGGACGATCCAGCCGCCGCCTCTCGGCTCACGACGCGCTGGGTAGTTTCGGTGTTACCATCGAGGCCGGACGGTGTCTCGAAAGGACCCGGGGCTGCGCGGTGCTCCCCGACCGCCGACGCGACCTCGTCCCTCGGCAACTTTCCTACTCTGTGATCGCGGCGCGTCGCTGGATCTCCGGCTCCGTTTCCGCAACCGAAATCCGCTTCTGTTTGGCTGGAGTCTCGCTTTCTCCTTCCCAGACACGACAGCACTTTATTTTTCATCGGATTTTTGTTTAACTGGTCGCTCCGTCGCTTCTCTCCGCTCCCAAATCTGCGGATACGGAGCCGCCGGGCTGTCTCGCCTGTTTTCCCCTTCGCTCTGCCTGGGGTGGTGTTGCTGCGCGATAGATCCGAGCGAGTTTGGCCCATCCTGCATGCCGTAGTAGTAACAGTAAACCCAGACACACCTTCTCAGAGGTTGATTTTGAAAATAGCTGACACCACCTAGACCGTGACTCTTACAATGTACAGTAATCCATTAATCATATAATCCAGTAATTCAGCCTGGGGAATTTCACAGTGGTCCATCCCTTCCCACCACGTAGGAATTGTTCATATCTGTGAGAACAAACACATGATGAATAATTTAGTAAACACGTTAATTATGTGGATTAACAATTACCTGCTATGACAATACACTGTGTCACAAACACTCCCTTACCTTAAGACTCCATTAATCTGACTGATAATGTAATCATTAACAGCTCACATAAAGCAACTGTATTATTCTCAACAGCTCCAGTAAACAGGTTGGCTGTTATTAATCACAGTGTTTGGCTTAAGAATGACAATTAATCTGTGATTTATCAGCTCTGAAAACCAGACTTTTATTTCCTGGAGGAGGTGATGGGACAGAAATAAACAGACAGGGGAAAGTCAAATCAGTTTCACCAGCGCTGAGAGTATATTCACTGGAAAATATGACAAGAGGAGAGATTTAAATATTGCAGTAAAACAAATGAGTGCAAATCAACTCAAGGTTTCAAAAGGTTTGAGTTTCACCAGTGTTAAGTCAGTGTGATACTGCCCTCATGTGTCTGAATGCTGAACCCTTGCCCAAGTAAGCCTCCTATCACTACAGCACTTTCATTTAGACCTCTGGCTGTCTGAAAAGTGTATCATTTCATTTTTAGAAAAAGGTACAGCAGGAATTAATATGGTTAACATAGATGTATACTACTGTGTAAAACAAAGCGTTAACGTTGGGTTAGTAAAATTGTAGAAGAAATGTTGACGTACAATGCCATTTTCATCTCTTACTTCACAACAAAATGTAGAGCTGCAACTAAAGATTATTTTCAATATCAATTAAAGTATCACTTTTACTTATTAGTTCAATTAAGTGATTAACTGCTAGGTCAAAAAGATGACAGAGAGTAGAAGAAAATGTCTGTCACAGTTGCCCAGAGCCCAAGGTGATGTCTTTAGGTTGCTTCGTTTTCTGACCTACAGTCCAACAGTGTACAACGATACACAAAAGCAAATCCTCACAGTCAAGAAGCTGTAACCAGCAACTTTTTTGCTTAATAAATTACTTTGAAACTTTAAGCAGGCATTAAACTTGCTGATTTCATTTTTGTTAATTGACAAACAGAATAATCCACTGATCATAAGTAAGTGTCCAACCAGCACAGGAATGTAACAACTAGAGCTGCAATAATTATTTCATCAACAGAAAATTAAGTGGCAAGTATTTTTCCAAGAAATAACATTTTAAGTCATTTTTCAAGTGAAACAGTCAAATCCAACTTCCCAATTGTGAGAATTTGCTGCTTCTGTTTGTCTTGCGTGATGGAAAACTGCTTCTGTGTTTGGTCCTAATAGGTGAAATGAAACACTGGAAAACTTTAAGGTAAATGACAAATTCCTCTATGCATACAGTAGCCACAAACTCCAGCCTGCTAATAGCTATTTTCACATCAGTATTTCACGTAAATACAAAAGTCACAGCAACCCATAGTGCGTAATGTAAGCTTTCTTCCTATTTCATCATTTTCTCCCTAGAAAAATTCAAAGTCTTCTACATTAGACACGCAGTCGTTTACTGTGACAGCTCTGCAGTCACCCTGCTGTCAGGAGGAATACTCACAAAAAGGAAACGAGACAGGAAGGATAACAATGGAAAGAACAGCTCATCATGTACCACACACACATGCACACACACACACATTTGAGCACATTCTTGTGCAATAAAAATCATAAATAATCATACATAATGACTCATACTCTCAGGGGTGGGTGACTGAGAGTCTTGTGCCACGCTGAAATTAAATGGATCTTTTTAAACATAAGTGCACACACAAGCACACGTACCCATCTACACACACTCAAACACTGACACATACTTAATGGGATGTTAGTCATTCCTTGGTAAACCATAAAACAAAAAGAAAATTATGATATACGATGTCAGAGCAATAAATGACAGTTATATCCATCAGTTACACATTGTATGATCTTTTATCTATAGCATCTATTTGTTCAATAAGAGAACACACAAAGTTTCCATAGTGGAAAACACTTTTACGTTTGCTCTAAAATTAAAAATCCACCTTTTTTGAGAAAAATAATAAAACTCTTGATAAAGGATAGGTTTAGTTAGTGACATAGTTGTTTAAAAAACAGTTGTTAGTTATTTTCAGAGGTGAAATGTAGCTAAAGTACAGTACGTAAGCAAATATACTGAGTTCAGCTTTGAGGTACTTGTACTTTACTTGAGGACTTTCATTTTAAGCTACTTTATACTTCTACTACACAACATTTCTGAGAGAATTGTACTTTTTACTCCACTACATTTATCTGTTGCCAATGATACTTTAAGTACATTTAGCTGCTAATACTTCCGTACTTTTCCTTATTAGGAATGCAGGATTTTTACCTGTAATTGTGCTTTATTAAAGTGTGGTATTAGTATTTTTACACAAGTAAAATATCTTGATACTTCTTTTACTTCTGCTTGACTTAGAAAATAAATGTTGCCTGATGAATTTCAGGAGGGAGTTTTTTTTAATTTATCTTAAATGTGTAGTTTAAGTGAAAATATAAGACTAGGTGGAAATACGGAGGAACACAAATAAAATATGAGATTTTTAACTAGTAAAATGTCAAAGAATATATTAGCTTCTGTATTACTGTGATGTAAAACAACAACAAAGCGTATTTTTTCGCTCACTGTGACTTTGGAAACGTTGTTCTGTTAACAATAAACCACCCAAACTGATGAATAACTGGACAAAAAGACAGCTAAAATCACACTCCACACTTGAGAATTATGAGACAAAAACCTACCAGACAGATCCGGAGTTCCTCCTCTGGTTCATGTGAAGCAGCTGTAAAAACCTGGCAAGGATGCGGAGAGTTATAACTTACTGTAGGGCGTGAAGGGGATGTGTCTGCGGCTTATCTGTTCAGCTTGCAGTGTGTGCTGCTCTTATGTAGTATCAGCATGTGGTTGAAGTAAGAGAGGAAACGCTTGTGAAAACAGGAGGCAGGTCTAACCAACTGCTCTGGCTGTCATTTAAACCGACACCTGAAGTGACACTACTACACGAACTAGCTTAACACACATAAAAGCAGTGATGTTACTCCGTTTCCTTACCTACAGTAATTACCAAAACATCTGTTAATCAAGCAAAAAATGCTAAATTATAAAGTAACTAACTTTACGCGGTGAGTAGCTAACCGTTAGTAGGGAACAACACGCGACTTTAGAGTGTATTTAAATGTGTTACCTTTAATTGCTCCGCGGATTTTTGAACGTCATATCCACCAAATGTTAAATCCCTTCTAAGTTTTTACTATCTAGTGACTAGTTTCAAACTAGTGATTTACCACTTGAGTTGCACCATTAAAAATGTCCTAGCTAACAAGATTTTAAGACGGTGCAAATCACGTAACACGTAACTATAGCTCTTCTCAATTTTGCCCGAGTTTTCACGTATTAGCATATTTCCGGGTCAAACAGAGTTAGCTTAGCCGTTGGTTTTCTACGAGAAGATTGACTTAAGAATGACTTATTTATTCATTTCATATTGAACACTTTACCAAATGCAGTTTACCGTTATTTTGCCTGACAGCACTTGAAAGCATCATGTGCCCCTACGTAAACGCGCGGTTATTCGATCAATTTGAAGTTTTGAAAAATTATGTTTGACTTTTTATCGCCAAACTGAACAAATATCACTCACAGAGAAAAATTTCCCACATATTATACTGTCTTTGCGGGTGGCGTCGTTCATTTTCATTATAAGCTACATTACTAAGTTTGGCACATTCGTGTTTCCGTAGGCACGGAAGTAGCGTTTCACAAGCTACCGTCAGGGTCCGGCGTGACATTCACCGGGTTGTTGGAGTTGGGGGTTGCGTAAAAGGAGGAATACGACCACCCTGTTCCCGACTTAGCTGTTATCAAAATGAGAGTACTAAAAGCGGGCCTGTGTTTGGCTAAAACGCATCTTCTGGCACCAGGGAGCGTCACTGTCAAAAAGGTAACCTGAAGTGTTTGCAGTTGTACCGATCTGACGCCAGAAACCTGACAGAGCGGTTTGAATATTGATCCTTCTCCCCCCCCTCTCTCTCTGTGTGTTATCTACAAAGGTGCTCATCAACAGTTGTCGGACATGCTCCTCCGGTGTCATTCCCAACGAGAGGATCCGCAACATCGGGATCTCAGCACACATCGACTCGGGGAAAACCACCCTGACCGAGCGTGTCCTCTACTACACCGGCAGGATAGCAGAAATTCACGAGGTGAGCACCGGGACTGGTGCTTATGTGTCTGAGCATTCATTCAGGTTTACAGGTGTGCAGTCAGCTGTCATGAGCTGTTACCTCTCTCCTGTGGTGTGTGTAGGTGAAGGGGAAGGACGGTGTCGGAGCCACCATGGACTCTATGGAGCTGGAGAGACAGAGAGGCATCACCATCCAGTCAGCTGCTACATACACCATGTGGAAGAATCACAACATTAACATCATTGACACACCAGGTACTGATAGTTGAGCTGGATCTGGGGCCCATGGGGACAGCAGTTTGCTTAGGGCCCCTAGGCTTAAGTACATTTACACAGTTACTGTAAGTATAATTTTGAGATACACCAATCAGCCACAACATTAAAACCACTGACAGGTTAAGTGAATAACATTGGTCATTTTGTTACAATACAATGTTCTGCTGGGAAACTTTGGGTCCTGACATTCATCTGGATGTTACTTTGACACCTGCCACCCACCTAAACATTGCTGCTTGGTCTGCAGCAATGTGCCCCCCAATGGCAGAGGCCTCCCCCAGCAGGACAGTGCTCCCACCACACCACAAAACCTGCTCAGAAATGTCTCGAGGAACGCAATAAAGAGCCAAAGGTGTTGACCTGGCCTTCGAACACCTCAGATCCCAAACTGATCCAGCATCTGTGGGATGCTGCTCGGTCTGCAGCAACGTTTAAGTGGGTGGTACATGTCAAACATTCAGATGAATGTCAGGACCCAAGGTTTCCCAGCAGAACATTGTATTGTAACAAAATGATCAATGTTATTTACTTCATCTGTCAGTGGTTTTAAAGTTGTGGTTGATCGGTGTATCTGTACTTAACTTTTGAGCATTACCAATTCATGCCATTTCATTCTTCTACACCATGACATTTTCACTCTATCACAATCTGACAGATGTAGTTACCAAACAAGGTTTTACAGACAAAATGTACATAACTCCAAATACAATGTATTTTCAAATATGATTAAAACATTTTAAACTGCTGTAGAAAGTAAAAGAGCAGAAGATGTTACTCAAATGTGTAATAAGTGGGGTAAATATAGTTAATTCTGTGCCTGTGATCAAGGTATATTGCCTAGTCTGAACACAAATGAAAAATCTTCACCAGCTCTGGGACTGTAGCTCAACTCAAAGGTCTCACTGAATCATGTTTACTCTGCTGTATTACTAAATGTCAACATCCCCCTTTGTGTCGCCAAGGTCACGTGGACTTCACCATCGAAGTGGAGCGAGCGCTGCGCGTGCTGGATGGAGCGGTGCTGGTTCTGTGTGCCGTGGGGGGGGTCCAGTGTCAGACCATGACCGTGAACAGACAGATGAAACGCTACAACGTCCCCTTCCTCACCTTCATCAACAAGCTGGACCGCATGGGCGCCAACCCCAGCCGAGCTCTGCAGCAGCTTAGGTACAATATGACGATTAACTTAATCCATGTGCAGGAAAATACTCCTGATCAATATGTGTTTCCTGGATTCAATAAATAAACAATAGACACACAATAACAGAATAAACCACCATGACTCTGTCACGCTGTTCACATTAATTCATAACAACTATTCCACAAAACAGTGTTGTAATCAGCTGTGGTTTTCCGTCTGTATCTTTGGTTCCTAATTTTTCACATTTAGATTTTGTTTTACTTGCTCTTTCCTCAGAACCAAACTTAACCACAACGCAGCCTTTGTGAACATCCCCATCGGCCTGGAGGGGAACATGCGTGGCATCATCGACCTTGTACAGGAACAGAGCGTGTATTTTGAAGGACCCTTTGGGTAAGGGATTCCCCTTCGGTAGCTTGACCATGAAGACATTGGTTTCTCTATTGTCAATCGTAATTTGGTTATTTTTTAAATCTGCACTGTAGTGTTGCTGTGTTGACAGCCCAAAAACTTCTTGTTTGTTTTTTGTTGATTCTCAGAAATTGTGCTTCAGTTTTTAGCAGCAGAAATCATTTGTTTTTACTCATGGTAATTTCTGTCCCAGATTCACATCTGAGATTCTGTTCCTGAGCAATACGAAACTGATTCATCTGTTTTCTTCCTCCCTGCAGTCAAAGTGTCCGCTACGATGAGATCCCGGCAGATTTTCGTGCTGAGGCTGCAGAGCGCAGGCTGGAGCTGGTGGAGTGTGTAGCCAACGCGGACGAAATCTTGGGAGAGATGTTCTTGGAGGAAAAAATTCCTACCAATGATGACCTGAAGGTTTGTGTCTTTCAAGAACGAGAACGTGTGAGAAATCTGGGGGATTTCAGGAAATTATTGTAAGGTCTCTCTCAGGATTAGCACCTCACTTCCCGTCAAAAACTATGATGTATAGTTGATTCATCATTGTTTTAAAATAAAAAAAAATCATTTCACAATTTGTTCTTGACTTTTGCAAGTAAACTGTCAATATCTACAGCATTGCTTTCAGCTAAATGCTAACATCAGTATAATAACATGCTGGTATTTAGCAGGTGTGATGCTTGCCATGTTTACCATTGTAGCTTAGCCTCTTAGCATGCTATGATTTGCTTTTTAGCACTTAACGCAGACATTAGTTTGCTCATAAACCAAAGTAGTGGAAAAATGTAAATTTCCACCTTAGTTAACAGATCACCAGAGTTCTTAAAATGTGTCCTGAGGGGAACATGAATCTTTATGGCAAACCAACCACAAGTTGTGGAGACAACAAGAGTCAATAGGATTCATTCTACGATCATCATGGATAACTGTACTGAATTTCATGGCCGTCCATCAGATATTTAGTAAGATTTTTCATTAAAAATCAAAAAGGCCCAAACAGAAAAGGTGATGTATGCACTGGTTACTGATCTACTTCAGTCTGGACCAAAGTAGTAGACCTAGCCATGGTGTTAGCATTGCTAATAAAATCTTTGAGATCTAATTTTGACCAGTTTGCCTTCAAAACATGACATTGTCTGTTGATTAACTTCGACAAACAATCTAACCGGGACACAAACCCTGTGGTTAAATGAAGAATAAAAAACATTTGGATCATGTAAATACCACTCAGTCTCATGTCTCTTTTATTGTCTTCCAGGCTGCAATCCGCAGAGCCACAGTGCAGCGACTCTTCACCCCAGTGTTGGTGGGCACAGCGCTGAAAAACAAGGGCGTGCAGCCTCTGCTGGACGCTGTTCTGGATTACCTACCCAACCCCACTGAGGTCCAGAACTATGCTACCCTCAATGATGAGTGAGTAGGGTTGTCAGTTTGTACACAATGTCTGCTTAAATATTAACAGGAAATGAAATTTAATCAATGTTGGATTGTTTTTTCTGATACAGCCTTTCTTGAGAAATTTTTCTTTTTTTTCTTTTTTTTCTTTTTTTTTTAGGGATTCTAGTAAAACGTCAAAGATTCAGATGGACCCCACAAGAGATGATACAAATCCCTATGTCGGTCTGGCCTTCAAACTGGAGGTAAGCTGCAGCGAGAGATTAGATCTGTTTCGTCAAATGTCCTCATTGCATTGTGTCTTTGCTCAACAGGAAGGGCTCATTTGGTCATGCTTTGTTGTTTCCTGTGGTCGTTCTCATTAACAGGCAGGGAGATTTGGCCAGCTGACATATGTGCGGGTGTACCAGGGCTGTCTGAGGAGGGGGGAATACATCTACAACACACGCACAGGCAAGAGGGTCAGAGTTCAGAGGCTCGTGCGTCTTCATGCCGACCAGATGGAGGTGAGAGCAAACCAGTGCACATCAGCCGGTTGTCAGAGGACACAGTTTTCCATCTGTGGTTTGCAGTTTACACAGAAGAGAAACATGACTGGTCAAAACAGTTAGGTTCCTCTTTTGTCTCTAGTCAAGTGTGTAGATAACAACCACATCCCCTGTGACACCAGAGTAACATGTTTCCATTCGTCTTGCATTAAAACAAGATATTGAATGTCAACAATAAGACATGTTTAATATTTTTTAAATATTCTTCAGTTATTAAAAATAAGACATTTGGAGCAATACAGTCCTGAAATTCATCCTCTTGTCCTCTTATCTCCATTGTTCCCTTTCTGTCCCTGCTGTTTCAGGATGTGGATGAAGTTTATGCAGGAGATATTTGTGCTCTGTTTGGGATTGACTGTGCCAGTGGAGACACTTTTACATCCAAGACCAATGCTAACCTGTCAATGGTGAGCAGCTTTAATGTTTTCAATGTGCAAAAGACCTGTGAAAGAGCAGGAAGCCTGCTCCTTTTAAGATGTTTTGAAGATTACTCCACTTTTCCCTCTTTACTCCAACATATAAATATGATCTAGTGTTCATTTGTTGCCATTTTGTCTCACAGGAGTCAATTCACGTCCCAGAGCCTGTCATTTCCATGGCAATGAAGCCAGCCAACAAGGTAAAACATCCTCAGTATCCCCCCGTACTGTATGTACTAATAAGAATCTAACTCTAGAGTCTAAATAGCATCTGTTGCTCTTCACTATCTTGTGTCCGGACAGAATGACCTGGACAAATTCTCCAAAGGTATCAACCGCTTCACCAGGGAGGATCCGACGTTCAGAGTTCATTATGACCCAGAGAGCAAAGAAACCATCATCTCGGGCATGGGCGAGCTGCATCTGGAAATCTACTCCCAGGTACCTGGTCATGCAGCATGTACCTCAGGAGTGTTGTGCGTGTGTAATACAAGTCGTCCTGTAAAAATTGAGACTGATTCTGTGTTGCTTTGCTGAGACAAGTCATCTACATAGCATTACCACAGATACCAGTGATATTTAGTCTGTTATAAGTGCTGGAAGAGTCACATCTGAAAAACTCAACTCTGCCTCCAGCAACAAAAGGAAATGTTGTGTCAGCTCTAAAAGTTCAAAGTCCACAAACCTTGGAAAAATCAGACTGAAGATTAAAAGGATATATCACTGTCTGCATTAAAAAGGCAGTTCTTTCTCATGTTTTAGGGAATTTTGTCTTTAAACCTAATATCTGACTTGTGTTTCTATGGGGTTTTCTGTTTTTTTTTTGTTTGTTTGTTTGTTTTGTTTTGACATTGTTTCAGAGGATGGAGAGGGAATACAGCTGTCCCTGCGTGATGGGGAAGCCCAAAGTGGCTTTCAGAGAGACGATCACCAGTCCTGTACCGTAAGTTCTGATCTCCTGACACACACACACACACACTCAACTGCTCATGTATAACAGTTTATTTTGGCTAAAATACTCTTGCAACCAAAAGTACAGAACATTTTGAGGATATCATGTCATTATGTATGATGGATTAATCTGATAGTATAACCACGTCTCTGTGGTTCAGCCGGCATCATCGGCTCATCAGCTCATCTCCTTGACGTAACTACATTCGTGCTCCAAAATTTGAATACAAGATGTGAGCATCAAGATTTTGCCTTGGTTGTAGTGGCAGTGCGATGAATGTCAGCAGTTTAGTTTGTGTTTGGAGGTTTTTCACAATTATGACAGTGAGGCAGCTGTTCCATCTGCAGCACTTTAACTCCCCCTGATGGAGACCAGGAGAGCTGCAGTTTCCAGTGAATGATTTCCTGCAAAGATAAAACACAGATTGTCAGATGAACACAGTTTATCGAGTAGTGAGACTGCTCCTTACATAGTATATATTTAACATGAGAGTACGTGTTCCTCTCAACTCACTAATGTACCAGACAATTTACTGCAAGTGCCCAGAAATTATTAGCTGCTTCATTAACTGGTTATTGTGATAAGCAATCAAACAGTTTAGATGTTTATCAAGAAAATATAGGAAACATTTACTGATTTTTTTTTTCTTCCTTAGTTACATATTTCTCTGAACAAGAAATCTTGAGACAAAGTCTTTGACATTTGATGGTAGCCATCTTGTTCTACAGTAGATTCATAAATTAAAATATTTTTCTATGGTGACGAAAATAATTGTTAGATGCAGCTCTTTATATTACCAGTTTCAAATGTGTTAAATGTTTATGTCACAATAAGTGGTTACCTGGGACACCATCTCATGCAGCAGTATGTGATAGTCAAACTTCAGCTGGTCGTTCTCAGTTGCCTGCAGCAGACGAGGGAAAAAATAAGGCCAAATGACAGAAACTGAGTTTCCTACAGATGTTACAGGCTTAATCCTCAGCTGGTTTGCAACTTCGTCTCTGCCCCAGCCTCTAGAGTATATGGCAGTATTTTGTCTGCAATACCCGCCTTGTACGCCTGATGACTGAAATGTATTCAATAGATAGTGGAAAAGTTGTGTATATGGTCTTCAACTGAATGTGGACCATGCACTGTACATCAGCTCCACTCTCTAAAGGTAGCAGTTTTATCCAATTTATATATATGTTGAAATTACTTTGAATAATCAGAGACAACAATTTTTTATTGCTGTGTAAAATAACATGTGCACATGTGGTTTTCAGAAATCCACATTTAATAAAAATCCTGTTTCCATTACTTTAGTAAAAGGATTACATCAACAAACAATAACCCCTAGGTATCAAAAACAGGATTTATGAGCAGACGTGATAACAGGCAAAAATAACCTACCAGCTGCGTGACGTTGGCCACCTGAGCCATGTTGAACAGAGTGTTTTCAGTGGATTCGTTCAGCATGATGAAGCTGGAGGCCACAGCGCCCAGGTGCCGGAAAGGCTCCATCTCGGGGTCGATGTGACCGTAGCTATCTGTCGGTAACGAGGGAAGTTAGACTGTATGTGTGCATGCTGCTTGATGATGCTGCATACTATACATCTTGTTATGTAAACAACTGGGTGTGCTCGTAATGTACAGCAGATTACAGTTTCAGTATTAGTGACGACAGGCATTTGTGTTGTGTTAATATTGTTAGGAGGGACACTGAGTTCACTTAAAAACCACAAGTGTTGAAATCCTAAAATGCTGCAACTTCAGGCAGTTAACGTTGTGCAACAGCTGACTTTGGGTGTTGATTAGTAGCAACACTATGCAGAGTTAGTTGCATCGTACATACCAGGTAAATGTGCTGCTAACAGGCTTGGGTTCGTCTTGTATTGTTGGTACAAAGCCTCTTCTTGAGCTTTAGTGTCAATTTTACGGAGCTCCTCACATGAGGCCTGGACATGGGGCGAACGCTGCTGCTCTCCCCCTGGAAACAAAACCTCTGCAGAGCATTTCTCTGTATTCTGGATGGGTTTTAAAAAGGGGGGGGGACAGAGAGTTAAAGGAGGTGAGGTTAGATAAGGAAAAAGTAGAGGGGAGCATACAGAGCAAAGGCGTGGTCCAGATGTTACCATGGCAGCCAGTGAGTCAATGCTGCACCACACTATTAATCACACTGTGAGCCTCCTTTTATCTGCTCTCTAGCAAATCTTGTCATACCTGCTCACTCTAAAGCTACAGATTACTCAACTGTGTATTTTAGACTTAAATCTCACACCTAGGATTTGCTTAAAATATCTTGAATGCAGTGCTTTTAACTCCTGAAATGTTGAGAGTAAATGCAGGCAGTTAAACTGTCTCAATTTTAGAGATGAACCCAAATGAGTGCTAGAGTAAATCTCCCATGTCAGGGTGGTCAAAGGATTTTAATGATCTGATTCAGGAATAAATGTAGTCTATAAATTTGTACTTTTTTCTTTTTTAATGGTGCTTTTAACATATGATCAGAGACGATAAATAATCAGACTTCAGAGATAACTGTAGCTCATTTACACTTTTTTCCTGATGATTAAGGAGCAGTGTCACTGGCAAACCAATAAAATAAAACAAGAAATCTGTTTAATATGCCACCTAAGTTACTCTGTTGACTCCTGACTGTATCTAAATTGTGATGACCCCTGTGTAAAAAAAAAAAACAACAACAACAAAAACAGCATAGCCTACATTGCTAATTAAGTCCTGCACTGAGATCTCCAGCTGATACTTTCTTCCAGAGTCTGCCACATCCTGAAAGAGAAATCAACTACAATCACAACTTGTACTGCGTCACTATGTGATATTTAGACCATAGCTATTATAGTTGAAAGTTTGTTCATATATGAATAGTTCAATAGTTGAGCTGACCTCTGCGTTTCCACTGTGGACCCTGTGCAGGAAGAACACCCTGTACGGTGAGCCGTAGCGGGTGTTGAGGTAGTGCTGGACCACCTTGGCTGCCCTCTGAGCAGGGTAGTGATTTGGGTTCAGCTTGCCAGTAGCCATCACATCCTCCTCAAGCTCCTCCACTATTGATACTTTTTGCTGTTATTCCAATATGGACAATGAGAAGGGAGAGGATAAAATGAGAGCAGAAACTGCTTTAGAGAGCAGGGATGGGCTCCCAGTCCCTGAGGGACTTTGACCCTCAGGTGTCAGCAGGGTGGAGCTTTTGTCTTTTCAATCAGTTTATGTCTAGATAAGAAAAGCCATAGACGCACAGAGAACATCCATCAAACAAAGTGGACAGGGAGGCAAAGCTGCAGAAGCACATGGTGAGGAGGTATAAAGCTGGAAAAAAATGTGAATAGTGAATTAAACGAGGGAGTCTGATCTTGCCTGTAACTGGAGACTCCCTGACGATTACTTGGCAGGTGGAAAGTTTTATCTGTTCGGTGTTCAGAGTCAGCTGCTCCTCATGCAAGTGGAAAGATTACTTCCCACTTCCTCTGACACCAGAGCTCTTTAAGGACTGCCTCTTTTTAAAGACACAGAGCTCTTTGTGTTTTTCCACAGTAGCTTTACAGAACATACAGTGCAAGTAAGCAGACCCTTGTTTTTAAGGTTTACCCGATAAAATCAATTAAAAACAACAGCTGACCTGTAACAACTAACACACCCGTAAAAAGGTGAACATGGTCTCACTATGTCACCCTGCTTGAATATGTGGATATTTTGTCCTGTTTCCTGTAGGTTTGATTTCACCCATAAGAAGCAGACTGGTGGCTCTGGGCAGTACGGTAAAGTTATCGGGGTACTTGAGCCTCTGGATCTAGAGCATTACACCAAGGTGGAGTTTGAAGACCAGACCGTCGGCACGAACATCCCAAAGCAGTTTGTACCCGCTATTGAAAAGGTAATTCTACTCTTTAATGTGGTCACAGTCTGCTATGTAGGTGTGAAATGTTTTAAAGAGAGTTTATGCGAACATGAAGCAAAAGCCACAGACTTGATCTCCAGTTGTCTTTGCTGTCTCTTTTTTTTCCCATCATGCTGCAGGGCTTCAGGGAAGCCTGTGAGAAGGGTCCCCTGAGCGGGCACAAGATCTCAGGAGTCAAATTCTTGCTAGAAGACGGAGCACATCACATGGTCGACTCCAATGAGATCTCCTTCATCCGAGCAGGAGAGGGTGCTGTAAAGCAAGGTGAGCGTTCAGTTTCATGACATCTGATCCTCGTTTCATTTTTTTAAAAATTCTGGCCCAGCTTCATCTGTATCGTTTATCATTGCACGCTAATGTTGCCTTCAATGTTCTCCCCACAGCTATGGAAAAGGCCAACGCGATCATCCTGGAGCCAATCATGTCTGTGGAAATTGTAGCACCTCAGGAGTTTCAGGGAGCAGTCATTTCTGGCGTAAACCGTCGGCACGGTGTTATCGCAGGACAGGACGCGGCCGAGGGATACTTCACTCTGTACGCTGATGTGAGTCCAGTTTGTAAATATATTCACACGGAGCACGTATCCACATTCTTTTAGCTCACAATATTTATTCTATCATCCGTCACCGGCATTTGTATTCGACTAATGTCAGCCTGTTTCTCCCAACAGATTCCACTAAATGACATGTTTGGCTACGCCTCAGAGCTACGCTCCTGTACTGAGGTAGGTTTAAATTAAACACTCTGAACGTCTGTTGTCCATTATAGTGGAGATCATGTTGAGCATCCAGAGGAGCAAGGGTGGAGGTTTGGTTTCAGAAGTGGGGACAGGATAATGAGACACAAGGGTTAGAGTGTTCAGAGACGTAATATTTTGTGATGATGTGATGTATTTACATTTTTGCTAAGCAATGCGCTGCTCTGCCTTGGAGGCTCAATAGCATCTGTTGATATTGCCTGTAATCAAAAATACAGATTATGTACTCTGGGGAAAAAAGTAGAAGAATTTGCAGTACTTTTTCCAGACTTGAGTCACGTGTTCAGTTTTCTTCCCAGGACAATAAAGTGCACAAATCACTCTGTTGCTCAGTGATCTTCTTGCAGGTGTCACACTGATAACACAAGGAGACAAACTCAACATGTTGATCAGCTCACCTCTTTTCTCTCAGCTGGATTTAGGCGGCTATACGGTCAGAGGAAGGAGATGAGGAAATCAAACTGAAACTGTGTGTGGAAAGTGAAGGAAGTGAGGCGAGAGGAGGAAGGAGTGACTTCCACAATGCATTACTGTGTCAAAAACTAACATCTGTCATCGTTGTTTATTCAGGGAAAAGGCGAGTACACCATGGAGTACAGCAGATATCAGCCCTGCCTGCCAGCCACACAAGAAGAACTCATCCACAAATACTTAGAGGCCACAGGGCAGCTGCCTGCAACAAAGAAGAAGTGGAAGAGCTGAAAACTGTCTCCTGTCTTGTACTACTGGACTTTGACATGACAACCGTCCCTCCTTTAGACACCCTTTCTGCCCATCATCAACTGAGACAACTCGACAATAAGGCTTTAATTAGTGGAGCCAAACAAAACCATGACATTTTACTTTTGTTTTGTTGTTAAAGCTAATTTTCCTCCCTCATGACTGACCCCTGTGAAAAACATGCTGTATTTATTACTTTGATTTTAGCACAGTTTGGCCTCTATGCTCTGTAGTCAACATTTTGTAAGGTGGTATGGATAGCTCAGTGTTTTGAACCTGAGCTTATAATGGCTTTTGTACTATGTACAGGATGGTTTTGATGTAATAATGACTGCAGAAAAGATCCATATCCTTCTTTTAAAGTGTTTTTTTTTTCTGTGTAGATCATTTATTTCCCATCAGAGTCTTAGAAACACTGTTGAGTTAAACTTGAGCAATCCCTGCAGATATTTCACATGTGCACATTAGAAACCAAAACCTGCAAAAAGAAACATAATTGCATGCTAATACCAGTCAGAGCTAGTTCCCTCTCACCTGTCCAGGGGTCTCCGTTTCCTCTGCCGTCTCTGGTACACTGTTGGGATGAGCTGATGCGTCCGCTGAGGCAGCTTCGGGTCTGATTATCACCGTGGGACTCCCGGTTACCACCATTAATACAGCCAGAAAAACGACGATCCTCAAACCCATTATAGTACGCCGTGACCGTAAAACACAGATGCTGGAGAGCAAAGGAAAGGAAAAGTCACTTCTGTGAAAGAGTCCAAGCAGGGAAATGACCCTCCTGTCAGTGTGGAGTTATATAACAAGAGGACGAGGAGGAGGGGAAGCAGAGACTGTCCAGATCCTGCTGTCTTCCTGGCACGATCTGTTTATTTTTTTCCCCCTCTTAACTAAACAAACCGCTCCGCTTTATCTGGTTCTGTTCTTCGTACGCTCTCATGCAACTCACTTAAGCTGTCAGCCACTAAACGTTTCAGCACCCTCACAGGAAGAAGTGATTAGTTTGGGAACGGTTATCCCATTAGAGCTGCTGCTCATGAAGCAGGTGTGATTAATATGTGAACTTGATGAGTTGCAGCCTCGCCTGATCCATAGAGTGTTTCACTGAGCCAAATTAAACATGTCCTGGCAATTTGGAGTAGTTAAAGCACAAAAGGCACACTGTTTAAGGCGTAAGATTATTCTCAAGAGTCAAGTTGTGCAACATCAAGAGGACAGCTAGAAAAGTAAGCTCATCATGAGACATCTGCAACAGAACATTCGCACAGAAAATACTGCTGCTTTCTCAATCTCTACATTGTAAAATTAGTTCTTAAATTCTTCATGGATCTGAAACCAAGGTAAAAGTTAAGACGAGGGGTTTCATTCTGCTCTGCTCTTAGTGTGTGTTTAGTTGATAACAAGCTTTAAAAAACAGTTTGTTTTTTTCTTTTTGATGACACTACAGAAGAGTGGAGAGACGCAATTCTCATTCGTACTTGACCTCGAAAACAGTAGCTGACAAAACGACAATCTTGTCATAAAATTAGTACAAATGGATCTTGCAGTGAGATTGTTTTGTCGGCTATCATTGTCCTTGTTCACGCTTTGGCTTGATAACTGATGACGAGGGAGGAAGAGGAAACTGGAGAGGGAGCTCTGGGATTCTTAAAATGGCTGACAAAGCAGACGGCTGTCTTATATTTCAGAAACATGCTGGATGTTCCTGCAAATCAGCACCTGTCTTTGAATCAGAGGAATAATTCTGCATCTGAAATGCGCTCCAGCTTCTTGTTTTCTTGTTAAATTGCTTTGTTTGGCTCCTTTTTGAATCATCATTAGAGCTGCATTTAATGATTATTACATCGCAGTTCCTCAGGGTCTAAAGTCGCACGTCAAAAAGTTTTGTTTTGTCAGAGTCCAAAACTCAAAGATAATTGGCTTACAAGCAGCAAATCTTCACACTGGAGGAACTGGTTGGTTCAGAATGGATGTTAATAATTATCTGTCTATTAATTTTCTAATGATTTCAGCTTTAATCATCATTAATCACAATATAGTCACAATAAATGGAGAAAAGGAAAAGAAGGGTTAGGAAGACTTTAATGACACTTCATGTGTTCTACAAAAACACAACTGACAAATGACCAACAACTGAGTAACACTATAAAAACTACATTACTCATAACAACAATCACTCTTGTAAATAGTGTGTGTAATATTCTGTAATGTATGGTGAATTCACTGTATATAGAAAGCAGTTATTGGAAAAAACTTTCAACAAGCTTTTAAGACACAGAGCACATCTCAGTCAACTTGCTCTTCTTCCTCCTCTTCTTCACATGAGGCACCTGTTGGAAAACTGGTGTCCCCTGAGCATCATGTCTACTGCTCCGCCCTGTCCCGGAGACTGGATTCTCCTGTCTTTTATATTCATCACCCAGCTGCATATCCCGAGGCAGATTATCGATAAGCTCGTAGAGGGTGAAGATGCTAAAGCAGATTTCATCGTAGGCCGTTTTGGTGCCGCACTCGAACAGGCAGGCGAAGGCCACGGCGGGTGGTGCTCCGGGCGAGGGAGGCAGCTCCAGGTAGGCCAGGTCAGAGTAGGCGCTGGGGCCCTCGTAGATCACCCAGGGCCCGCGCCAGCTGTCCGGGTCACGGGGAAATAGGCTGAGGAACACGCCCAGGTCCTTGCGCGCGGTGGTCCATGTCGGGTGGGAGTAAACCACCCAGGTGGGGGTGAGGAAATCAGGAGCGGCTCTGTGATTGGGTGACAAAGGGCCGGTGGGAGAGGGAGAGGTGAAGCGATTTGAATGAGTGATGCAGGACGTCCAGTGTCTGGAGCGGTGTTTAGGTTGGTGTGAGTGACTGTTAAGACTTTGACGTAGATGCAACGGGGCCGGAAATCCAACAGTGCTACCATGACAACCGTTTCGCGGCTCCACCAGCCGCTGCACCAGCTGTCCCTCCTGAAACACAGCTCCATCGTCCAGACTGAGGGCCTGCACCCTATAGCCCAGGGGACTGCGGGCGTTACAGTACAACACGTTAGTCCCGTCCTCCTCGTCCACGGACACCATCTGACACTCCACGCTCTCCGGGCCCGGCACCGCCTCCCCGAAACGCCAGGTTCTCCCGTGGGTGTCGCTGTGAAAGCAGAAGGCGTGGGGAGCGGTCTGGCAGAGATGTCCGAAGCACTCCTTACACTCGATGTGGTAGGCATAGGCGGGAATGAGCAGGCGGCCTGACTTCAGCTGGATACCGTGGCCCGGGCCGAGAGCGAAGGTAGCCCATTCTGCGAGGGAGAAAAGGTGAGATGCAGATGTTGTTACTGATAAAGTAAACAGAAGAACTACAGTTTAAGGAGTCAATACATGACACATCTTTAGGGGTTTAGTCATCACATCATGACAAAGGGGGCAGGTACAAGTCAAGTCCATTTTTATTTATATAGCGCCAAATCACAACAGAAGTTATCTCAAGGCATCTTTCATATAGAGCAGGTCCAGGCCGTACTCTTCATATTATTATATTTACAGAGAGCGACCCAACAGCTTTCCACCATGAGCAAGCACTAGGTGACAGTGGCAAGGAAAAACTCCCTTTTAAGAGGCAGAAACCTGGAGCAGAACCAGGCTCAGGGTGGGCCATCTCATCTGCATCGACCGGTTGGGTTAAGAAAGAGAGAGAAGGTGGGTGAGGGGAACGCAGCATAATACAGATAATAATAGTAAAGTTAGCCTAAATACAAATGTGTATGAATAAATTTTTAAAAATAGATATCATGTTATAATCCTGCACAACTCAGTTTTGATTTGTTAAAGTGGATAAATTCATGTTAAATCTCAACAGCAGAGACTGAAGAAAGACTGTGGCGATAATTTATTCTAGTGGTTCCCAACTTTTACTTTGCTTAATGTGCAACCACATCTGCCTGTGAGTATGCACTTGTCACAGGTTACACATCTATTATTTATTTGGAAGTGGTTTAAGTGAAGAGATCTTTTTCAAATTGTTTATTTCCATCTTGTGAGCTCCCATGGACAGATTACCAAGCGGTCCTGCTGGGCATAGGCCACACACATAGAAACCACATAGAAACAACAAAAAAACAAAAAAGACTACAAATGACACAACTGTGACTGTGATTGACATTTGTCATCACTTGGTGTCTTTTTCAGTATGGAGGTCCCATATAGGAGGCATGGGGTGTCAAGTCTAAGTGGGTATTGCCATATTTTCAGGACTCACTCAAATTATAGCCTACGCAGGGTCCAGAAAACTCAGAATGAATAATCAGAAAAACACAGTGGGAGTCTGTTTTAGGTTGGATTTTCCCTTTACGGACGCCCCTTTCTCTGACCTTTGATAGTGTCCCCTATGACTCTCTTGGTGAGGTCGGTGACAGCAGTCCAGGTGTCTCCGTCGTCGGTGCTGCAGATGTAGCAGAGTCGGGTCACGTTCTTGCCGGTCACCAGCTGATAGGACTCTGAGGTGTGGCCCAGAACAGCGATGAAGAACAAGAAGAGAGTGCCTGTGAACTCATCGTAAACCGGACACGGGTTCATGGACCGGTGGCCCGTCAGGAAGGCAGTGCCTAGGACACGCATGTCCTCCCACTGGAGCAGCACGAGGAAGAAGGAACAGAGATTAGAAAGGAAGATATAGTAGAGCAGATACAGTGACATGATTGAGATATAATGTGGGACAAGGAAAAGAGAAACAAAAAATTACAAGACACGTATTATCTCATCTACCTCTATTCTTTTATTACTGTTATTATTATGTTTTTTATTCCTTTCTTTACCTTATTCATCTCATGAACCAATAAGTGACTTCACTGGTTTGTTGCAATATTATACACTGTGTCCACTTTATTAGGTACACCTCTACAATCTAATGCAATCCAATAATCTTTGTAAGTTAAATAATCTTTCTTCAATTATGAGCCATGTATTTATGTACTTGTTGGAGCACTTTTAAGTCAGAAATGTAAAGGTGTACATTTTAGAGAAATTAGTTTTACATATTAACTCCAGTAGATTTTTTTACATGAGTGCTTTTGCTTTTAAGTGAAATAACAGGTCCACAGTCTACAGGGTAGTACAGACTTCACCACTGACCTCTACATAGTTTCTGTAGAAAGTGCCTTTCCTCATGACCAGCAGGTGAGCCTGAGAGTCCGACGGGCTGAGTCTCTCCTCGCAGAAGGCCAGGAAGGACCTGGAGTGGGACAGGTAGAGCAGTGCTGGGACTCTGTACGTCACTCCGTTCGGCTCCTTATGGAAAAGCACCGACCTTGCTGGGAAATAGGGCGACCTCATCCTCTCTGGTGTGTGACTATTTCTGTAAAGCTCCAAATCCTCTGAAGAGAACAATCAGGACCAGAGACAGCTTCTCTGGAAAGGACATTAAAGGACAAGTTCATAGTTTTTCAAGCCCATCCATCTCAAAACAATAACAAGGTGTTTATATGTAAAATCAAATCAACTCAAACAGGTTTTGTTTGCTGTAAGTATTCCTCCTGTTCATACTGGCCATTACAAGATCTCTTCCCAACATGTTTCTGGTGTAAGCAACGAGGGACAAAATCCTTTATCTCACTGAGCAATCTCTGGAAAGATTCCAGCTTCAGATGAAGCTAAATCATCTGTTACTAATGTGAATTCTGTTTGTCACCTCAACCATTGCAGCAGTGTTAGTGCACTTCTTATGCCTGATACTGGTGCCTCTGTTCAAGCTGTTAAACATTAGATTCATTAGGATAATATAAAGAAATATCTTGTGCTTCTTCGTTGTTGCTTTACATGTTCGAGGCGATTAAAGCTTCGAATACATTTAAATTTAAGCATAATTGCCTAAATATGACGCTAACTCTAAAAAAAAAAAGATGCCTCTTACCTCATACATCAGACACTAACTGTAACAAGCTTGTTGTAAAGGATAAATTAAAAAACACATCTGGGAGGAGCTGTATAACTGACAGAGTGTGGTTTTAAAAAGACCACACATAGACAAATTTACACTCATATGTTTTAGCAACTTAAGCATCACATTTCTTCAGCACATATTCATCTGCTTCAAAAAAGGAACTTGTCACTATAACAGCATCATTAAGAGGAGACTGTATCTCACCACATGCAATGACCAGAAAAATGTAAATAGCTGCAGGTTACTTACATTCACAATGCTCTGTGAGAACTGCTGCTGTTTTGTGGAGATGTACTGTGTGTGTCAGCACTTGAGTGTTGGGTTGACAGTGTAATGTGTGTGTGTAGTTAGTGTGCGTGTGTTTTTGGGTGAGGGTCTGAAAGCTATGGCCTCTCCTCTCAGCTCCCTATTCAGTGCAGCAGTATGGCGTGGCATTCTGTTCACTGACCCAGAAATGGACCGCACTCATCAGATCTACAGCTTTGGATGAATCAGCGGAGAGCAGCCATTGTGGAAATGAAGGCCGAAAGGGGGACACGCTGAACAATGATTCAATGACCTGCCTCCTCTGTGTCGTTTGTGGTTTACCTTTTCATTTTCTGCAGAATGTGCTTTGTTTATCTCTGTGTAAAGCACCTTACTGCTGCAACTGTCTTGTATTAACAAATTTGTTTTGGTCGTATAGCCTACTATATATTGTATTCATTGGGTATACTGTGCATTACATTTTATGGCACCATATATAAGAGGTTTATGAGCTGTAATCAAAGGCTAAAAGTAATTAACTAATTCTTTATAGATCAGCTATTTGGCTCATCATGTTCATTTTAGGTTGCCAGGGTGTGGAAAATCCTCCTCCAGCATGACACTTTTGTCTTTTTAGGTCTTAAACTCATTGGGGAGACCTCCTCAATGGACTGTTAGATCACCTACTCTCTTGAAAAGCAACTATTTTGTTAATTATTAATAGTTATAGGCCATTTTATAAGACAATATGTCAAAATCCTCTGTTTTTTATTATTATAATATTATTTGTTGTTCCTTGTATATACATGCTTTTATGATAGTAAACTCAACATGTATATGTAAAACAGTTTAGTTTTGTTTATGTACCTATTCCCCGTACTTTGCCTTGCAGGCAGAGTTTCGTTCCAACTCTGTACATAAAAACAACAAATCAGTTAAATATTTAGTTGTACACATTATAATAGAAATCAAGTTTATATCAAAAGAGTTAGTGTCAAAATCTGCTGTTCTTGGCGAAAGAAGGGATTTAAGACTGACTATAATAACGCCTGATAGGCTGTACTCAGGGCAAAGTTAAAGTCCAACAGTTATGATATAATCAAACGGCGACTCAGCTCCACATGGCAGCTCGGTGAAGTTCTGGTTGCTCTCGCTAAGGTAGAGTAATTCTGCGGTCCCTGTGTTAATAATAATGTCACAACACTGATCTAAATTATGTTTAATCTGAACATTGACAGCTGCGTGTTAGTCATCGCAGCCAGGCATTCAGCTGAACATGAAGTTGCTTATTAGCTTTTAGGCTAACGAGTTAGCAGAGCCAGAGCTCAGGCTGTTTGGTTTGAGCACAACTGTTTTCTCGCTATTTGATCTGATTCTGAAAAGGCTATAAACACACACATAGGTACAGAGCTTCTGCCGATCACTTTCTCGATTAATGTCAGAAAACCGTGAAACATGGCGTTTTGTTTTGTCCGACCAACAGTCCAAAACCCCAGATGTATTCATCATAGAAAGCTAAGAGACCAGTAAATATTGACATTAAATACAGTTTTAATTTATCACGTTTATCAAGTTAATCTGTTAAGTATTTACTCAATAATAAGAAATACGCTCATTGCAAGTTCCCAGAGCGCAAGTTTATATATTTAGGTTAGTTATTTTGTTCAACCAGCTGTCATAAACCCAAATATACTCAGTAAACACCTCTGAGCAAAAGTTTTAGTTACAAATATAATGCTATGAGTAGTTTTTAATTATAAATTAACTTCATACAAAGTGCAGTAAACAGAAAAAAACAGCAGGAGTTCCTCTGATTCCATGATGATGAGATGAGGGCTCTGTGGGGGCCATGACAAGTCTTGTGTGTTCATTGTTATCGTCAGCCATGTTAATCTTATCCTTGTTAACTAACATTTTGTAGGGTCACCATGGCCAAGCAGTGGTCTGAGGGCCACTCCTCATCCATCCTGTGTGTTGGAGCCTCCGTGGGCCCCGAGGGTCTCCTCGCTTCAGGCTCTGAGGGTGGAGAGGTGACGGTTTGGAGCCAAGAAGGGACCATCCTAGGCAGACTCACCCTCCCCGGTGAAGAGGACAGCACCAGTGTTGTGTTTTCACCTGCAGCTCCGGGCCAGCTGTTCGTGTCGCATGGAGACACGGTGAGCGTACTCGACCCCCGGAACCTGAAGGGCCCCGTGGAGGAGTTTCAGGGCGCAGGGGAGGAGGAGATCAATGCTTTAGCACTGAACGAGACAGGTTCAGCCCTGGCGGTGGCCGATGACTCTGGGGCTGTGCGGGTGCTGGAGCTTCCTGGGGGAAAAGTGTGTAGGACTCTTCGCAGACACACTAATATCTGCTCCTCTGTGGCTTTCAGGCCTCACAGACCCAACAACCTTGTGTCTGCTGGACTGGACATGCAGGTCAGAGGAGATATCCAAGAGTCTCTCTGTATTACATTTCATCCACTCCTGCACCAAGACTACATTTGATGATATTGATCTTCTAATTATTTTTACCTTTTGTTGCCTCAGGTGATGCTGTGGGGTCTGCAGAAGACTCGCCCACTTTGGACACTGAACCTCCAGGATGTAGCAGAGGAAGAAGACGACCACCAGCAGCGTCCCGGCCAGCTTTTCAACCCGCCGCTGGCTCACTGTGTTTCCGTGGCGAGTTGTGGTAACATTTTGGCTTGTGCAGCGGAGGACGGGCGTGTCCACGTGATGCGGATCGGCAGCGGCTCTAAACTGGAGCAGCAGGGAGCCGTCAAAGCCCACAGTCAGGGAGCCTCACAAGCCCACTTTGTTAGTTTCCTCTCCCACCCGTACTGGCTTGTCACCGGGGGAAATGATGGCCAGGTCGCCCTGTGGGACCTCAGTAAGCACCCAGTGGTGGCTCCTGAGGGCAAAGCCAAAACTAAAGTTACGGCAGCCCAACGCAGGAAGGGTAAGAGCAAGACAAAGAGGAAAGAACAATCCCAAGACAAAGCAAAGACCCCATCAAAGGCTGGAGCAGAGCAAGAAGAAGCTGAGGTGGAGGATGGCGCAGCAGCAGCAGCTGCAGCAGATGCAGAGGACATGATGGAGGACAAGTCTGGGCCCAAACTGAGCATCAGTCATGGGGACAAGGTGAACTGGCTGTGTCCTGCTGTGCTGAAAGGAGAACAGTGTGTGGTAGTGGCAGATCAGAGCTGCAGTCTGACTGTGTACCCTCTGTCTCACCTGTAGAGTGATTCACTCGCCCTGGCCCTGGTAGCTCCTAACTGGCTGAATTAGGAGAGTGAGGGGTGTTTGTTGTCACTTCAGGTGATGCTGTGGGGTCTGCAGAAAACACACCATTCCCCCCCCCCCCCCCCGATGAACTTTTAGTGCTACAACGAACTTATTCAGCTGCTGCAAGTAATGAGCCTGAGTTTTGGAAACATAGAGCAATAATGAGCCTTTAAAAGTGCATGTTGACAGCAGCCAAGTTACCAAGGATCCAATTAGCTAACTTGACTCTTCACTATTGTTACCATGGAGATGTGTGGAATATCTCAGCTGTCTGGCAGAATTATTCATCAAACCAAAAATGCACCTTTTAGTCCCCGGTTTGTTCAATACTTCATTAAGTTTACATTTAATAATAATTACCTGCAATAAATCAATGAATAAAGCTGCCTAGAAAATATCTAATATATTTTTAAACTTTTAGCAAGGACATTTTTGTGCCATTTATTAAGACTCCCAGTGGTGAGATAGGATGTTTCTTTCTGAGTACGGCCCCTGGGTGTCTGGTCTGGTGTGAGGCTTCCTAGGATCTAATTCTCCTCTCTTTAAGTCTGACCTGATGGAAGAAACCAGATATAACAGGTGTTCTTGTCTGGACTGAACACTGCAGCACCAGTATTATAAGGTAGATCTTTACAGCAGCAATCAAACCTTAGTGTTTAACAAACTCAGTGTTTTTCAGGTCTCATTTAATGAAAGCTCCACTCATTGGATTTGGCTTAATGGGGGTTTAGTGTGTGTGTGGTCCTATAAAAATGTTTCATCCTTTGAAATGTTTTGTAGTCTGACACTGGATTCATTATATTTTTCTAAACATTGTGCATGCTTGTGGTCTGTGAAACTACCACACTAGACAAAAAGAAATCTGCATCTCATGTCTAACAGAGTCTGCTGTGTTTTTATAGAGTTATTAAAAAAACACAAAACAAATCTCAATCCAAACCAGGTGCCAGACAGAAAGTGAAGAAGGGAGTAAACTAAAAGCTGTTTCCAAAGACATTCAAAAACAGTTTATTACAGACTACACAGCCACACTTCTTAACAGCTTGGGGTCCTATGATCTGTCCCATGACTTTGTCCTCTGGGGAACAGTGGTGTAGTTTTTAAATGAATGTAAGGCAGCATCTTGTGAGCTGACACCCTGATAACTCCCATGTAATTATGTTAAAACACAATTAAGATGAGGCATCAAAAACTTTATATTGTCAGTTTTCTTTTCTTTAAACAAGCCAGACAGCTATAAACACAACATTTCATTCTTGTATGATAATAAATTCATACATTCATTGCAAATGCACTGTATTCACACGATACTTCCACACAAGTAAACCATCTTTCTTCTGCAGACAAGCACAACACTTTTTCTATAAGAATACCAGAGAAAAAAGGCACAACGCTGACTGTCCAAGCTAATGAATAAATGCAATTTGCGCCTCTGTTTCCACAGGGCAGACTAGCTGAGACACTTAAAATAAACATGGTGAAATAACCGATAATACTTTTTCTTTAAATTGAAATTATAAACAACAAATGTTCTTCAAGCTATAGATTTTCTAATCAAGCCAAATAAAGCTCTTTAAGGATGTTCACAGTAAGACTGACAGTGAAGAAGCACATGATCATTTCTCAGCACTGCAAAGCAACCTCAAACAGCTACAGGCTTTCACAGTCTTTTTGGTGTTTTTTTGCTCAGTATGTCTCAAACATTTTTCCACCTTTAAATTCATATTATCGTTGTACATTTACCATCAGCACAGACAGGATCATGTTTTACTGGTTACTCCTGCCAAACAGATCCTCCACTGAGATGCATTTGTCCTCCCTCCTTTGATTACTGAGGTGACAGCGGGTGTTGAGGTGATCTGATCTGAGGTCCACGCCCTCTGAAGATGTCAAGTTGCTCATTTTACAGTTTAGCCAGGCTCTTCTCCAGGCTCTGAATGTCTGCGTCCCCCTCCTCACCCTTGCTGCCACGGGCGCTGCACTCCAGGAACTCCACCTTCACGGGCAGCTGGCTGAACTCGAAGTCCTTTCCTTTCTTTCCCAGATACAGATTGCCGCCCACAGAGCCATCCTGAGAGCTGAGAGCTGCTGAGCGAGTCACTCGCAAGGTGTTCCTGTGCGAAAATGAGACGTGAGCATTGAGGCATCTTCATTTGCTCACTGTCCAATCAATCTCACCGGTTACTGTTAACTCCAGGTATTCTGGCAAGTATTTCTTATGAAGCAGATAAAAGAGTGAATTTTACTTACAGTTCTTTTTCCAGCTGCTGCTGAATCAGTTTAGCTGATTTTGCCATGGTGATATCTACAGAACAAAGACATCCGTAAATAATAAGCAAATAAGCAGTTTTTGACAAAGGGTGACGTGACTGAAATGTATGTGATTTTAAGGGTCAGGGAGCTTTTCCACCTTGTTTGTTGCATGCCACCAGGAGAGCTGGAGCATTTCTGGAGATCACAGAGTCCGTCAACAGGACGTACAGGAACTCTGCCACGTCTCTCACTTCCTTCTGGAAGATAGCGCTGTCCACTACAAACACGATCGCTCTGAAGAGATGGGTGACAAGATAAAGATGTATAATACAGCTGCAACAGTTAAACAGCAGCTAGATAAAACTGATTTATCTTCATTTTTAAGCAAAAATGCCATGATGGTTCCAGCTTCTCTATGCTGCATTTGCTTGTTTTACATCAAATATCACTGAGTTTTGGACTGTTACTCTGACACTGTGGGATCCAGCAGACTGTGATGGACATTTTTCACTGTTTTCTGAACTTTCATAGATTGAATAACTATAAATAAAAAGTAGATTCATTAATAATGAAAATAAAGGTTTGTTCCTGCCATAATAAAAACCTATCTGTGACTTTATCTCACTAGTAGACAGGTAATGTACATCTGTGTTTCAGGTGGGCTGTCCTGTCCTCACCTGGCAGCAGACTTGAACTTCTCCAGGTATTGAGGGCGAAGACTGTCATGTCCTGGCAGGTCTATCAGAGTCCAGGTGCTCCCCTGAATACAGGAGGAAGAGGGCACAGCTGTAAAACCTTGAGTGTTGTCCCTCACTTGTAAGCCTCTCTGGATGAAATCGTCTGCCAAATGAGTACGTGTAAATGTAAATGTAAAGCAGGCTCGTGGTGAAAGGACTCACCTTGTCGTTTTTGGCTTTGTACGGAGCACTGCTGTCAGTGATGGAGGTCTGCGTCCGCTTGAACTTTCCTGACAGCAGCTGCCAAGACATGAGAAATGCACAGTGATTTACAAAGAGGGCTAATCATGCATCAGTCTCATATCTGCTCAGCGTCCTTTGACAGGCAACGTGGCGACTGAGGTTTAGTTGCATCAACTCACCCGGCTGAAGAGAAGCGTTTTCCCGGAGTCACACAGTCCAACCAGCAGCACAGCGCTCCGGACAGTTTTACTTGTGAGAAAGTACTTCAGAAACACTGTAAGGAGAGAGCAGGGAGGTTTGTTTTACCCTCAACTTAACAATAACCATCACTGTCTATTGTCAAACTTCACATTTTGAGTTTGAATGACTTCAGTGGAAAAAGCTGTGGAACTGACAGCTGCTTTAGCTTAGCGGTTAGCTTCCTGGCTCGCTAATCCAGCTTCTGACTTTAAAGCGCTCTTTCCTTTGTAAATCAAACCTCAGTGATTAAATGTCAGAGCTGAAGCCTTGTTTACAAAACAAAACTGCTTTCCAACGGGCAGGCACTTTGTAGCTAACTATGCTAAGCTAGAAGCCACAGGCCTAGCCGGCTAAGCTAATGTTAGCATGGTAACTTCTTACCACATGTGATGACAACAACCGCCAAAGCGACGATGACTCCTATCAGGAAAACAGGGTCTTGGTCTTCCAGTTGCTGACGGAGGGATTCAATGTAAGGTTCAAACGGGTTTTCTGTCATTTCCACGTCTGCTTTTTCTCCCATGTTGCCCCCGGTGCTGTCTGCCTCCATTCTAGCTAAACTGTCAGTGAGGGACACGTCTGCTTTCTCGAGCCTGTATGGAGTCTGAGGAGCCAGCAGGGGGCGCTGCCGGCCTGGACCTGTCCAGTTTATTCCCACTGTGGTCTCTAAACTGGTGGGGTACTGGAACCAGTCAGAGTAACCCCAACAAAACCAGGGTAATAATAGTTTGATGTCACTTTTATTTCCCTCCTTTGGTCTGCCGTCATTTGTGTATGGAAGTCATTTTAGCCAAGAAAAAATTGGAGGGCAAGGATGAAAGTGGTGAATTAAAATAATAAGATAACACCTCAAAATGTTGCTTTACTGAATCAAAACTGTGTGATAAGTCAAAAATCCGGTTTAGTAAATCACAATTACGAGATAATAAATCAAAAACTGTGATTTATTAGTCGGATTATGAGGTAAGTAAGTCAACATTTTCACTGTTAAAGTCAAACATATGAGGTCATCAATTGCATGACTCACTAAGTCCAAAGAATTAGGAAATAAATCTAAAATCTGGTTTATTAGTTTCAAATTTATGAGGGATTAAACAAAAAATGGCTTTTAAAAAAGTTATTTTTTTCGGTCCAAATGTCAAAATGTTTACTTGTGAAATACCAAGTCAAAACTATTATTATCTAAATATAAGAACATACAGTATTTAATAATTTCTTACATTTCATTCTTTGTTTTTATTTTCTCGGTGGAAATATACTTTCTCATGTATAATCTGATGTCTGGCTAATTGCAAAAAAAAAAAAAAAAAAAAGGTAAAGCTAAAGCTTAAAAATCTGTGTCGGTGCGTAAAGAGGTTTATAGACAATATATATTTAGGTTAAAATAAACATCTTGGCTCCAGCGACATTTCATTAAGAGTTAAATGTGCTGCCATTATGTAGGCTAATAACGTGCTGTATCTGTGGGCTGTTGGCACGCGACTCTCAGAGGATAGTTTAGTCTCCAAAAGGAAACATGACCTGCTTTGACAAACTGATGGAAATTACCCACATGAGATGATAATGTCATTGTTATCTTATCTTATTTTATCTGTCTCTGTTGCCCCTGGCTTATGCAGGCTGGAATAATATGGTTAGAATAAGTCCCTGTGGTGTAGTAACAATCAGGGTAATGAAGACAATAGACGTTGCATAAGAGCGTTAGAGCTCAGTAAATGTGAATCCACTATTGGCCATCTCGTTCGCATTATAGCTCCCATGTGGAGACTGAATGCTGGTGGTTTTCGACCCGGGACCAGATGCGCTTTTACGCACTCAGTCTCCAGCCCTCACACTCAGCGCGCGCGCTTTTTGCGCACACGGGATATTTGACTCCTCAGTCCTCGGCACGATGTCAAACGTCAGAAACCCATATTATTCTATAGGAAGAGGTTGTGTGTCATTCATTTTGAGCTCTTGAGAGAGCCAGTTTGTTTCTCGCCGGGAAGACGAAATGGCCAAGTCGTTTGCTGTTACAGTGTCGTTTGCTTAGACTTGCTGGACACTTTTCATTCCAGATACTGTAGATCTGTCACAGAGGGATTTAGAACTTCGGGATTTACTTGAAAATCGTGCGGATATCTCTATCAGGGATGAATCAAAAGGAGATGATGGCTTTATCGTTGCTCTACGCGCTGTGCATGTGGATGACGTTAGTCTGTCCTTCGGTGGGAACAGGGTTTGTTTATCGCTTTCCAGGCATCACTGTGCAGCGGCAGCGCATCAAGTCGGAGCAGAGCGGCAGTACTGGACCTCCAGGTACCGGCTCCCGTACTCAACTCAGGTGAGCACTGCTGCACATGGCACATTTTCACCGCAGATGATGTTAAATTTTAATCCGTGTTTTCAGCAGTAACACATTTCCTGGTGATGCTGCAGAGTTATTAAACTGTCACGTTAATGTTTCAGTCTGTTTTTAACGTTTTCACATCATGTCTCAGTGTGTATCCTCCTCAATACCTTTATTGATTATGTATGATTACTTTCATATGGCATTAATAATGAGAGTGGAATCTGTTTCGTGTTTGTTTTAGGAACTGGTGTCAGTACACTGTTTCCAAAACAGTGTCCTGTCAGGTGCACAATGGGACAGAAACCACGGTGCAGAGAGTGTTTCAGGGCTGCCGATGGCCCGGACCCTGTTCTAAAGTCATCAGGTACTGTACCCTCACAGTCCTCACTGTTAAACTCCTGAGCCAAGTCCTCTTCTCATCTCCCCTACGTGTGATGCTCATACTGTTGGTAGGGGTAGGGAAGGATTTAGTGATTTGGTGGGGGGCAAGGCACTCACAGACATGGGGCCTCTGTCCAGCTGCATTTACATAATTTCATTAATTGAGAATGTTTGTTTTGGCAAAGTGAAACTATTAATACAACGGTTTAAAATAAAAGTTAAAGTCCAACATTCAAGATTTTACATAAGTGAAAGATATATTATCAAAACTTACTTTAAGTATTTTAAGGGTTTCCCTCTGAAATAGAAAGGACTGCACTTCTCCTGTAAGTGGACTAGAAGTATCAAGTTGTGTAACAGGAAAATATTCAAGTAAAACACATGTAATTGCAACATTCCCACTTCCCAGTCAGGGATCTTTGTTGCTTCTCATTCCCCTCTCGCCTAATTTCCTGTCCACACTCAACTCTCCACTGTCAAATAAAGACAGAAATTCCCCAGATAACACTAAAAAAAGAATAAGGCTCGGATATTTGGCAGTTCAATGTGTCTGTGTATTTGTGTCTCTGCATTCATGCGTCCCTGTAGTCACAGTTACCATGTGTTGTTTTCCAGCTACAGGACCCTCATCAGGCCGTCCTTCAAGGTTACCTACAAGCAAGTCACAGCACTGGAATGGAGATGCTGCCCAGGGTTTGTGGGAGAAGAGTGTCGTGAAGGTGAGTTTCTTTGCTTTTTTTCTTCTTCTTTTTTCACACGATGGAGCTTTCTCAAAGCATGGACTGGAGGAATTACAGACAGTGTAGTCTATGAGGCTAACTCTCTCAAGGACTGAAATAAAGGCCATGTGTTTTGCCCGGACCCATCTGTGTCTTTTTAGTAGCACCAGGCAGCTTTAGCCACATCAGTGCCTTTTTTATGTTTGGTGGTGTGTAGTCGGGGAGCTTGCTAATCGTGCTGCTGTGCAGCAGTCGGCCTCTTGATATGATTGTGAAGTTGTTTTGGATTAAGACTGAAGGTCTGTTTTGGATTACTTTTGGGGATACGGACTGCAGTAAAACAAGGGTTGAAAGGGATCCTGTGCTCTGTGGTTTTGTACCTTTTTCTTTTACAGCTGCAAATTCAAGACGCTTCTGTGCCTGGAAGGAGAGGGATTAAAAACACAATCACTCTCCTTCTGTATCTTTCTCTGTCTCGTTTAACTGCAGACTGCACAGAGGCAGTTTCGCCTGTCTCCTCAAATATCATCAGGGCTGTTACAGTCAAAAGAATGAATGAAAAAAAAAAGCTTGGAGGAACGTCCAGCAGAATGACTTGTAAAGTGGGAGGTAGTCTGGGTTTCAGTGGTGGGCAGTGCTGCTCCTGGGGACCACAGACCGCAGACTCTGAGCCCAGTAAAGGCCAAAACTTTCAGCCAGGGGTGAGCCACCACAGTCAGTATGAAACCATAGAGTGGGAGGGTGGATGGATGTCTAATGTAGGGCTGCCTTAACTCTGCAGCTGTTTATATATAAATGTACACACATATATATATACATATATACACACACATATATATATGTATGTAATCACAGCTCACAACCACAGTGACAAACATGTTTTCACATATTGTATTTTGAACATTGTGGCAGACTGAGGCTGCTCTGGCTGACCTGCAGTCAGATGCACAGTTATTTCAACAGTTTTCTATTCACATTGTTTAGTACACCCACCAAATTGGTAGATTTTTTGGGGGGGTTAAGCAATACAGCAATTGGTATGTCATTGAAAAACACTGGCATGGTCCGTCCACATTTGTCCAAGATTAACAGTTACCTCAATGAGCAAGTTTTGCCTATTGGTAATAATTACCACACCTTGTTCCATTTAACAAAATTATTCATTGTTGCACTTGGATGGGCAAGATTTACCATGAGTTCAGAAAACACACATTAATACTTACGGAATAAACACAGACATTATTACAAAGCCTTTGGAAACCATTATTTGCCCGGTGGTGGATATTATTCCTCACAAAGATTAACACATAGCTATATCCGCTGAGTCTGTAATGCCAGAGATTATGGTTCACTTGAGACCAAAGTGGTTGCAGGAGTGTGAAGAAGTAATCTGGCTGTTTATTTAACATTTGCTGAAATGTATTTGCACGTTCTAATGGCTATAGAGCAGCAGTGGGGGAAAATTGTCTCCATATGGATAGACAGAGGGCCAGGTTCGACTCAGCGAGGAGACCGTAATGACAGAGGCTGATGTCAGAGACGGTCTGCTTCATGCTGAGGAGGAGAGGCTAGATCTGGCAGGGGTCAGTGTGTCGGCAGAACAGAGAGAGAGGACACCGAGGGGAGAAAGTTCGGACTAGCGCACATAAAACAGCAAAGTGTTAGAATTGGCGAGGCAGAGACAGCTGTGTAGCAATATTCAAGGAGAAGAAAAGAGAGGAGAAGAGAAAAGTGAAGCGTAATGAGGAGTGTTTCTGTCCCACAGGACCCCAGCTGCTACGAGCTGCCCAGACGGCAGCGGAGCAGAGAGCCGGTTCTGTGGGAAAGTGGCCCCACTGAGATTAATGAGCATGACACTCCTCCGCCAGGTCTCTGTAACATACATGACCGTGCTAAAATCAGACTACAGCTCTGAAACAAAGACTGGTTCTCCTCACGTAGATTAACCTGTGCGCAACAAAAAGAAGGCAGATATGGCAGCATACGTATGTCAGGAAATAATGGTTGATCTTTATAATAATACCACAGGAGAGCATTTTAAAGTCATACCACAAACCTTTTTTCTTTGAATCTTTGAAGGAACCTTTGCTTTAAGTTCTTTAAAGACCTCAATGGCCTGTCCTTTTTTAGTATATTTTGCCTTCATTGCCTCAATTTTGCTGTTACATATCAAATGCAGATGTGTTTCTGTTTGATTTCAACTGTCTTTTGTCTATTATTGAAGGTCAAGGTTGTGAAAACAAGTCATGCATCACACTTAAGAACCTCCGGGGTTCATTTAAGCACTGCAGGAAGGAAGATTTACTATAGGGCTACCAAATGTTTCCCCATGGCATCATAATGAAAAAGTACATTTGTTTATAAGGGAGTAATTTGACATTTCTCATACCTGTTTGGTAAATTTGATGCTATAGCCAGCAGTGAGTTAGCGTAGCTCAGCACAGAGACCTGTCACAGGAGTCGCTGCTGCTGGCAAAGAAATAGTCACGCACATGACCCCCTGCATAAAACCACAATCTGATTTTGTTACCTTTAGACAGAACCAAGCTAGCTGTTTCCAGTCTTTATGCTAAGCTAAGCTCACCATCCCCTGGCTCTAGCTTCAGATGTGACAAACAGACATGAGTGTGGTATTAATCTTCTCATCTAACCTGCGGCAACAAAAGCAAATAAGTGTATTTCCCAGAATGTCAAACCTTTCCTTTAAGTGTGGATAATTTTGGTTAGTAAGAGAATCCTGTCACCAGGCCAACACTGTACATGCAGCAGAAAACTGCTGCATTGGGGCTGTGAGCCAGCTGTTTTATCAGAGCGGGCGAGGACAGCCTTAACCAATGAAGATGACATCACCTCTGGTTTTAGTTTGATGGGGTTCTGGCTCCACTTCAGAGACCCCCGAGGCCCTCAGAGATGTAGAGACAGGGCACACAAAGAAAGCTAAGTCTGTGTAAGCTGAGGAGTTCCTCCCACCTCTGCACACACTCTTGTTGTTTTCATCTTCTAAACTGTGAATCATTTTCTGCATGACACTAATGTCTTTTTCTTTTGTTACCATAATTTCTTCTCAAATGGATAATTAAATAGCAATTAATGATGGTGACTTGGGGCATTAATTTAACTGTTTTGGTCTTCGAAGATCTTACAGTCAATGAAGTCTGTCTAAGTCTAAGTCTAAGTCTACAAAGTGAACACACTGCACAACATAGCACCTTTACATGGGGTGTTTGGTGTAATGATGCTGTGGCAGAGAGGACGTTAAAATCCTGCCACAGTGAGCCCGGGATCTGTAACCACGACCTGATGGAGGCATTGTGAGGAATGGGTCGTGGGGGGTGTCTGGGGTCCCGTGAAATGGTATGTTTACTGTGTGTGATGGCTTCGCTGTTGAGGTCTGAGAGGTTGGGGGTTGGGGAGGCCAATAATTTTAGAGGCACAGTGTGTGATGACTTTAATGTACAGACAGTGTCGTCGCAGCAGAGCACGTGCCGTCTTACAGCCTCTGAATTGTGAGGATTTTCCGCTTTGTCTTATGTGATACTAAGCTGAATATCTTACAACAAAACAAGCCACTTGAATACATCACATTGGACTCTACAGAATTGCAGTGAGCATTTGTCACTATTTTCTGACAGTTTATCCACCAAACTATATTATAAACTTGTTGACAAATCACTGTTGAACCATTGTAACGTGGCAAGTATTTTCTCAGTTGGCTCTGGCTTTTGTAAGTCCTCTTGTGTGTTCCCTGTGTCTGTGTGTAACACTCACAGTTTGCTTTTTATGTTGTCCTTTATAACCCAGTAACACTCTAAGAAATCCTGACGCTTGTGGCCAAACTCCAAGACCGAGCTGGTCACAAAGACTGAATTTTTCTGCGTTTGCTAATGGAAAGTGGGTGTTTTCTTGAACGCTTTTCGTTGACACCCTGACCCGTCAATATTTTTGACAGTCTGGTTTTTGCTGGCTGTGTACAGTGCATCTCAAGATTTACATTTTGCTTTCAGCAGAGTTGTGCTAACACATGACGGCATGGAACACATTTGGGAAAGAAATGTGTTCGTAATTTCCCTGCCGTTGGCCCCTGTCCCCCACCTCCCCTGCCCCATCACAGCAGCACCCCAGCATCTATCTGCACGCATGATCACATTAACAGTAGGGATTGTGGGTAATGTCTATGTGTGCAGGGAGCATAATCTTAAAAGAATTAGTGCCGGGACCTCCCCTGGTGAGAGCATAACCTTTGATGTCACGCAAAAGCTCAGGAAAAGAAGTTTAACAAAGTTTAATGCTGGGTGTGCCAGCACAGAGTGTTTCTTTTTTAAGGTGGAGTTAACGATGAATTTCATTAAAGAAGTGACAAGGTGGCTGAAAGCTCAGGGTGTCAGATGTGTTAATTTGTTAATGCTACAGCTATGAAACTGCTAAAGTCACTGTTTCCCCTGTGCAGCTGGATGAGAGGGAAGTGAGCTAAAACCTCACTGTTGGAGGGATTATCTTGAACACCAGCTATATTATATATCATTCAGAAATACCTTTGAATTCTTCCATTTTTTTTTCTCGTTTTATTATCCTCTCTCATGCTCCCACAGGCCTTTGCTCTTTTGCCCTTGATTTTTCTTGCCACCGCTGGCCTCTTTATCTTCTATATTCCTTGTTGCTTTCTACTTATCTTACTTCCTGTGTCCTTTAGATCTCCCGCTCCCTTCTCCTCAGAGTAAAGTGATAAAACAGAACCATATCCCATATGTGCTTCTCTAGACCACAACCTTTACAGCACAACGATATGTCTCTGTTACATCCCTGGTTGTGCTCAAATATAGGTCAGACGGTAACCTTTGACCTGCTGGGAGCCATGGGATAGCTCAGCTGTTCCTGGTCCTGGTCTGATCTGCCTGATAGATGATGCTCTGTTCTTGCTCCTTCTGTGGTTTTTCATTTCTTTCACCACCTTATCGTTGGGTCTTCCTGCCTCTTAATGACATCTTTCCATTTGTCCCTCTGTCTTCCTGTCTGCAACTCCTCACATCTGTTTATGCAGAGCTGAGCAGGTAAAGTTACTGAATTCTTGAAAAAAAGTTCCCAGAAAAGTTCCCAAGGGAGCCAGATATTTCCATAATAGTTGGTGTTATCTGCAGGTTTATGTTGTTTGTACTCTACAGTGCTGCTGGGAAATTCCTGTTTATGAGTTTGGAAGTTGTATGAAAAGTTTTGTGGTTGTTTTTGACAGAAACAAACAACTATTCTTTGAATTTGTGGTTTCACACTGGTCCTGAGTTGGGCGCAAAGCGCATAACAAGATTTAGGGTAAGGTTATGCTCAAATAGATAGAACTAGTTTTTGTGGCAAGTTGTCTGACCACATTGGAAATCAAAAGTGTTTATAGTGTTTTCTGAACCACCACACTGGAAGATGGAGTGAAAAGCTGAAAGGGGGGAGATGCCTCTGTTGTTCGAATTACAAAATCACACAAATAGTTGTATCAAGAATGAAATGAGAGCTGGAGAGAGAAGTTCAACCCCTGGCTGCATCTCACCTCTGCACAGCTGACTAATTGTGGCATGAAGATTTTTGGTTTCAGAAAGTTACAGGAATGGTCAGACACAGCTCTCTGCTAATCCAACATTGGAAAGTCTTTGGGGGGGAAGGGGTTTCCGCAGCTATTCAACCATCCGGCAAGCCCTTCTGAGGAGGCATACTGCCTGTATCAAATTTCATAGTAGTTGAGACATTTCACTCCAAATCAATAATGACAAACACTTGGAGGAGCCAGGTGAAAAGTCAGGGGATCATCAGAGTCCTCAGGATATATCCTCTGGGGACCATGAATATTAGTAGCATATTTCATGACAATCCTTCTAACTGTTGTGGATGGACTGTCATTCTCTCTGAATTGATCAACCAACAAGCTGAACAGCATCTCATTCACTCTTCAGCTTATGTTTATACAAAAGTAAAGTATTATTTTTCTGAATGGTAGAGGCACTCTCACCTTTGAAATGTAGGGCTCACAGAGACCTTTATATTTCTGGTAGTTCCGGTTTTGTTGTTGCATTCATGTGCTCTCATCTTATAATTACAATATTTCTGATATGACTCGTGAGCAGGGACACTCTGCCACTCTTTCCTCTCTTTATTATGTCTCCACCCTTTTTGTTCTCTCCATTTCATCACACACCGCTGCAAAACCACGTGAACCTCAAAAATGTCGCCACTTATTTCAGCCGATCGCGGCCTGATCGTCTCTCCTCACCAGATTCACACAACATCATCTCATAGCATAATGATGACTGTATGTCTGTGCACCAGCAGGGCCATCCATCTCTCCCTGTGACTGATGTGTTGCTAAAGTTTCAGCACCAGAGCAGTAGCGCGCCGTCTTGGCTGAAAAGGCTGGACGGTGCGGCGCGATGACATGAGTGGACGCATTCTGGCGGAGTGAGGGAATGACGGAGAAACTGGGTGCATTTTCAGGTTGGAGCGGATTCAGTGTGTCATTGTTTCATGACTATGCCTGTCGAGCAGCAGCGCTCTGTGAGAAGGAATGTCAGATTAATAACTGTGCCTCATTGTGGTTTTGAAGTCCATTATTAAGTCATTGACCATATCTCATTTAGCGTGAAATAATGGCATCATGTCTCAAATGTAATGGCCAATTCTATTTAATAGCCAAGTATTTGTTACTTGCAGAGTGAAATGGTGTGTGGCCTGTCAGCTGGCATCATGGTGAGAAATGCTTAATGGTCCCACAGTGGACAGCTAGACATCTTGGTTTTCAAAAAAAGCTTTGTTCACCATCCTCCACCAGCCACCGCAGCCGAGGTGGGTGTGTGACTTAGTGAGTGAGAAAGTTTGTGACAGTGTGTGTGTGTGTGTGTGTGTACACATATGTGTGTGGGTGTGTGTCCTGTGCCAGCTGTTCTTCATGCCAGCAATAGCTGACCACTTGCTGGCTGGGGCCGACGCACAACAGGCTCCTGGGATACAGCCAGCTCTCGGAGGCCGTCTGTGGTCTGCACACACACACATACACAGAGGCACACACACAGACTGGGCACACACTTGTCTGTGTATCTTGGGGATGTGACAGCGACTCTTAGGACGGTCCAAGAAGATGTTTCAATACATCATCCTTCTGTCCTCACACATGCAGACAGAGCAAGTATTTAGTGGCATTGAAAATTACTGTCCCCAGCTGTGTGTGCGTCATGGTTTGTTTTGCGGCTGAGGTTGTCTGTGTGTGTCTGTGGGTGTGTGCGCGTGTGAAAAACTGCGAGAAAGCAAGTGATTTCTTTGATCCATATCCAGGTCTAATGTAGGAAATGTAGCTGTCTCAACAGACGATGCCCGCAGTCTGACTTACACTCCTGCCAAAATATCCTGTGCTGTCTTGTAGTGTAGATCACACAATGATGGCAGAGATGACTCATTAAGCAGGTTGGTGCTTTCATCGTTAGCTGAGATGAAATATGCCCATTGTTTTGGTTCTTCTGATGTTTAAATGAAGATTTATCCTCCAAGAGTTTCTAATCTTATTTACACTCCATGCTTTGCCTGGAGGGAGTTTGATCGGTGCCAAGTCTGCTCTTGTCTCTCAGTTTTCATCATCAGACTCAACAGTTGAGCTTATCACATAAGACTAATGCCAGCCTTGCTTCTGTACCATATTATTTATGGACATATAATCCATTTACACGGTGCATTACCGAGCAATCTGATGTTTTTATTAATTGCATTTTATGTGATTAAAGTGTCTGTGATAATTTTGAATCAACTAAACTTTCTTTCACTTGTCTCTTTCTGTAAATGAAATAACAATCCACAGTAACAGATGAAATACTAACTTCTCATGAAAATCAGGGAAATGTTAGTATCTGAATATTTTAAAATAACTGCTCAAAAATATAAATCCTCCTCGTTGGAGCAGAAAATGTTTGCTATCCTTTCTGTTTATTTGGCTCCCCACTAAAGACAACATGATTCTGATTCTTTCCCATGAGCTGAGCACAGGCCAAGAAAAATAACCCTGTCTTATGTTGCCATGGTGTAATTATGGATCCAAACAGACTCGGTAACTGTGGTCCCGTTCTAAACATCAGCTCAAGCACAGCGGAAGTTTGGTTTTCTAACCCAACATAATTAAATTCCAATTGCAGAAACGGAAATCCCTCCCACCACCTTTACAAAAAAAAAGCAGTTGTTTTGCTTTAGTAGATTGACTGAGATTTGGTGTTTTCCTGTGGTGTGTGTTTATGACATAATAAGATGTGGCTGGCTTATTTCTGGCTCTCTTTGGACAAGAGATGAAGATTGGACAAGTTAGCTCGTTAGCAGTGAAGAATGGAGCTGAAGAAGCCTCTGTTTTTAGGCCTGAGGAGCAGAAATCCATCACCGATGAGGCAGGGATGCTTATTTCTCCATCAACTGGCCTCACAGCGAAGCAGCTACAAGGCACTTTGAGCCAAAGTACAACACAATCAGCTCTCTGCGGCTTGTTGAAATGTTGAGTGAAAGTGGGTATAAACTACATAAAACCCTGGCTGTGTCCAAAATCATACCCTCAGTCATTCAGTCGCTATCCTCCATATAATAGACACTCAATACTAAATGGTGAGCACTTACTAGTCATCGTCATTTTGCATCATCACTGACAGCTGTGGAGTTGCACAGTGGTAATTTTTGCACCTGTACACAGCATGACTTTGCATTGTGAGAACATTTTGTTTTGTTCCATCATGTAATTTATGAGGACATTGTATAGTCAGTAAATGAATACAGTCAGAAGTCAGACACTCAACAATAGGGAGTGATTTCAGACACAGACTACAAGTCTACACTATAGCTGCTTTGAGCTAAATGCTAACTTTAGCATGCTAATGACATTGCTAACATGTTTGGGAGATATAATGTTTAACACGCTAGCCATCTTAATTTAGCCTGTTAGCACATTACATTTTCTAATTAGCACTTAACACAAGTACAGCCGAGGCTGATGGGATTTAAATAATTTTGTACCAAGAGAAATTTTAACCTCATGATTGGTGTTGGGTGATGGCAAGTCAAGGAATCACCAAAGTTATCTCCAGCTCTCATTTCATTCTTGATACAACTATTTGTGTGACTTTTCATGCGAGCAAAGTTATGTCTAGGAACCATAAACGTCTGCACTAAATTTCACAGCAATCCATTCAATAGTTGTTGAGATATTTCAGTTTGGACCAAAGTGGTGGACCCACGGACGGGCCAACAGACAAAACTGACATTGCTATCCCCTGAGTCACACCACTAATTTGGCTAAAAACTAAACACATCATCACAAAATAACGCAATGGAGATTGATGTACTGTATATAACAGAGTGAGAGTGTCAGAGGGTGGAGACTTCCTCTGGGCCGATGATGAATAACTGTGGAGTAGATGAAGGCATATCAACTCATCGGCCCTCTCACATTGCAGAGCCCATGATTGCCCACAGTCTTGCTGTTGTGCAGCGTGCGGCTTTGATGTGCTTTGGTGTAGTCGCTGAAGAAACCTCAGTGCAGTCAGTCACAACAAGTGGCTCATGTGGGGTCATTTTTGGTTTCGGTGGTTGAACGGTGAGCAGTATTTGGGTTGATGAATTCTGAGGAATGTGTTTTGGGTTGATCTGTTGATTGTTGTTTCCGTTTGTGGCTGCACGCCAGGATGAGATTCAAGATGTTGAAACAAGGCATTCAGAAACCACACCCACGCAGTCTGATACACCACTGGACCCGTAGACGTAGATGATTATAGACACGTAGACATGGTAGACAGACATTCACACTGTCCTATTTCAGTGAAGCAGAAACCTCAGCGGCTGCAGTTAGTACCCTGTACCTCGCGGTCAGAGACGATGATTTAGGCAGACCAGAGCTGTTTGGGTCATTTTTGTTGTTGTGTTAGTTATTTATGAGCACCAGTTGTTCTTCATTTGAGGTATCCCCACTATGACCACAATGCGGGTGGGTCCCATCTGTGGGACTGACAGCTGACATTCCACACTTCTTATGAGCCATAGACCAGAGGAAGGCTCAGATTTAGAACAAATACAGGTTTTTTTTCTTCATGAAACTGTGCTATTCTGTGTTTTGGGATTTTGGGTTACAGCTCATGTAAATGATCCAAAATTGCTGCAGAGCGAGGCATGTATAGGTATCTGCAGTTTACTGGTGGCTGGAATGGTATAATTTGTGAGAGAGATGTGTTCAAAACAGACTGATCGTAACATATAAAGTTAGTGGCAAACAAGATTTTCACTGAGACACGTAAATATTTAGCAAGTGCTAACAGCAAAAATGAAATGAAAAAAAATGCTAAAAAATATTAAAATAAGCTGCTATAATAAATGTTTTATAGTTGTAGCAGTGGATCAAATGACTTCTGTCGAACCTATGACCCTGTAGCTCCCCTCAGCTCAACAGAACATCTTTTAGCTAATCCTTTTCTGCTTAAGTCCACAGCTTTATTGTTTTGGTTCATTCCCACCACTCTCATAGCATTGTTTTTGGCCGCAGCATGCAGCTCCAGAAATCCACTGTGTGCTACCTGTCCGGCACCAAACGACAGGTAGACAAAAGATAGCATCTAGCTGGTGAACACAGTGGAGCATTTAGCAGCTAAACAGCCAGATATTCCCTATAGGATTTGGTGGAGATGAAAAACTGAGCTAAAAGGAGAATGAATATTAGACGTACAGTCACCAGGTTGTCACAGCCATGACTCTAAATGGATGATAATGTTGTCCTGTGTCTGCTGGATGCCTTAACAGGCAACAAGTTTGCCATATCAACTTAAAAGCTAGGTTTGGATACACAAACACATCTTATATCTTATCTTGTCGACATTTGGAAATGTTAGTGAAAGTATGTGGATAGAGCTGTGTGTGTGTTTGAGACTGTGTGTGTGTGTGTAAATGTGTTTTTGTTTGCGTTTCCATGTGCTACACGCAGTTCATGGTTTTGGTATCTGGAGGAGGATGTGAGTGTGGGCACACAGGCCATCACTGTGAGTGGGCAGACAGACAGAAAACATGCAGAGTCAGGAGACGAGCAGGTGTGCGCCGAGCTCGTGTGTGTGTGTGTGAGAGTGGGAGAGGGAGGGAGAGAGTGTCAGCAAGAGAGAGAGAGGCTTTTATGAGAGGCCTAATAATATTTATTCTGTGAGTGAGTGACATGATTTAAGGAGGAATTCCTAATAAATTCTTGGGTCTGGTTTGATGGGCATTGTTCTTGTGTATCTTGGCTTGACCTGCTCAGTGTGAGATAGAGAGATACAACCGATGGTGCCAGGAAAAAAAACAGAAACAGGAATGAAAGAGACGCGGGAGAGGAAAAGACAGATGGAGAAGAAACAGCAGCAGCAGCAGCATGTATGCCTGCTGTAACGTGGAGACTAAACTCATCCTTGTCTGTCTGTCCTTCTCACAGAGTGTCTGAACTGCACCAGCTTCACTGACATGAACAGCAGAATAAATGCAATTGAATCAAAGGTAAAGAAGATCCTTCTACAAGCCAGTGGATAATTTGAATACAAGCATATGTGCGCACGTTACTTAACTGCTGCTCTCGTTCCAGATCAGGCTGTTAGAAGAGGGACGTCCGTCACTGCCGACAGTCAGCAGTTTACCAGAGGGCTCAACAGACAACGAGGTGGACACACCTCAACCCACTCCTATTGGGCCACCATACCTGCCGCCAGGTGCCAACATCACATCATGAAAAATGTGCTTTCTAAAATATGTAGTTGGGATGTTGAAGAGCTGTTTGTTTTTAATCATCTGTGTCTGAGTCAATCAACAGTTTCAGCATTTAGGGATTGATTAAAGGAGTAGTTTGCCACTATTTCTGTCAAACCTGTCGACCCAAAGAGCTTAAGTGATGAAAATTAATTGATCAAATTATCATTTTTCAAGGGAAAAAATGCCTGTATCTTTGAGCTGGTTGGACAAAACAAGCATGTTGAAGACATCACCCTGGACTTTCTGCATGTTTGTTAATCAAGCGTTTGGTTAAAATGTTTAAGTCTTTAGCCCAAGCCAAGATAACTACTGATGACACTGTGACATGATGGTGGAGTGCTCCTTAAATCATTTTGGACTGAATGATTCCCTGAACTGTGTGTTTGACTCTGACTGTCTCTTTGTTTTTTTTGTTTTTTTGGAGCACCAGGAGGAGTAGGGCCTCCAGGACCCATTGGACCTCCAGGGCTTCCCGGTTCTGCCGGACCTCCAGGTCCGGCTGGCAGACCAGGCCTTCCTGGACCCAGCGGTAAAATGTCATCAGTCTCATCTGCTTATGGGGATGTTTACCATGACTAACGGATTGATTAATTGTATTTTGTTGTTTTCATTGGCGCTCAGGACCAAGGGGAGCCAGAGGTCTACCAGGAGAATTTGGTCTACCCGGCCCTCCCGGTCCACCGGGTCCTCCAGGGCCGAGCTCCTTTCCAGTCCGGGCGCGGGGTGATGCCTTCCAAGTCGGCAACCAAGGTGAGCAGACCGTTCCACTACAAATGTAGTCTCTCAAATCGGGACCACATCGTCCCAGATGAACTTAAATGAGAGCATAATAGAAACAGATCTCACACACATGGTTGAGTTCTGGTCCAAAAACAATTGTAAAACCATTCAAGCGTTCAGTTTTTGAACAATTTAAATTGATGCCAAAACCACAGGTCCATTTTCTCAGTTCATCCCACAGTGACTCATGCGTTTCACTAGTTTCAAACACTCACATATCTCATGCTGTTGTCCACCCCGTTCCTTTCTTGAAAACATTTTGTTCTCCCAAATTGGTTTCTATGTATAGAAAATGGTACAGGCAGAAGCACAGAGAATAAGGCACACTGTGGCTGTTACCAGGTGTTTAATTGAGCAATATACGTCTTTAGCTTTTAGAGAACGACTGAAATTTGTAATGGAGAGAGTATTGTTTCTTTTCCCGAGGAAGGCTGGCTTAGATTTAGTTTAATTGTTTCCGTGTGTTTTGCTGCTGCTGAGCCACTGTTTACTGCAACCTCATTTAACACCACCAACAATGGAGCCAAATACCAGCATATAAATCACAAGATTAGCCCAGGGGCTGAATCAATTAGAAAAATATATTGAAGCATTTTTCATTCATCTTATTCAATTTAATTTTAGCTCACCTCTTTGTCTCCTCCCCACAGAGATGAGAGAACACAAGGATGAAACTTACGTAGTGAATGTTAACATGAAAATCTTTGATTTTGTTTAGTGTTTGCAACATTTAAATCTTCATATGTTTTCAGATATACAAGATAGAAGAACAAGTCTGTGCACCAAAGTTACTTTTCTCACAGTTAGTACATAGGTTTTACCACAGGGAGGCAGTAGAAGTCCGTGTTGGAATCATTACCTCATGCAGACTGCTGGCTCCGATTAGACTTTTGGCTGCGTCTGCCTTTCTGAGCCCAGGACTGTGTCTGCGGGTCTGGAACTATGTAGATTTGGGTCTGTGGGACCATGTAAGCTGAGGGGGGCCAACTGGCTGTAAATCAGGCCTAATTTGTTAGCTGTCAGCACAACAGTCTGCGTTTTGGGGAACAGGCCGCGGCCCAGAGCCAAAAGCTGGGCCGGCTATGAACGAGGGAGGAGATAGTCTGCCACTCATGTGGAGTTTCTTGGGGAGGCAGCCAGACTCGAGGAGACTGTAACATTAGAAAATTAGTTCCAGAGGGAAATGTGCTCCTTCTAGACCCTTTCTGTGGACTGTAGCCATAATGTAACAGTGCTGTCTAAACAGGGGGGGGGGACTGACTTGGAGCATATGGTAAAGTGGAGAGGAAGTGGAAGTGTGGCGTGATTTCAAACAAAATTTATACTTACAAGCATACTTTAAAATATCCTACATGCTGAGAACAAGGCATGACTTCCCCCTCATGCATGTTTTCTATGAAGACAGATCATGTCCAAGCATTAAATGGGACCTCTTTTAGATCGACCAGCTGTTCCTGTCGATCACTGTCACAGCAGATTTAATCCTCCTGTTGACTGCTGGTGAAACTCTGCAGGCTGACTGCTGACCCCTGATGTCTTAACTCTTCTGCTAGGCTGAGAAAAAGAACCCCTGAAGTTTACCTACTAGTATATACATACAGCAAACAACAATTTGAAAGGCATTTAGAGAGCCAAACAAACATTTCATAGACATGCCAAAGATGTTCAGAATTTGTGTCTGTGGATATTTCTCCCAACTGTGTCTAAGTTTAGTACATTTACTCAAGAACTGTACTTAAGTGCAAATTTGAGGCACTTAACTCTTACTTGCTCATTTAACAGTTTCATGCTACTTTGTACTTGTGCTCTATAACATTTCAGAACTCCAGTCAACTAAATTTGTTTGACAGCTTTAGTTTCTAGTTACTTTGCATATTCACATTCATATTGATACAAAATATAAATAATCTAATGAATTATGAATGATTATTATACATTAAGGTACCCAGTAGTATATAAAGTCATTAAAAATATTAATCTGCAACATTAGTGATGCTTACACATTAATGCATCACTAATTATGATTCTGTAATATGATATATTACATTACTCTAAAATAGACCTTTCTGCATAATGAATGGTTTTACTTTTGATAAAAGTATATTTTAGTGTTAGTACTTTTACTTAGGTATGATTTTGAATGTAGGACTTTTGCTTGTAATATTTCTACATTGTGTTTTGCTATTTTCCCCCTTTTAATTTGAATACTGACATAACAGACATAACAACCACTCCACAGACTGTATGAGGCAGCACCATCACTCAGTAAAAACCAACGGGGGAAGGGAAAATGTACAAAACATTGATATTTACATGTTAGATCTTTGAGCTTAAACTGAAACCATTTTTCTTTTGTAATGGTCAGATTTTAAAGAACTTGTAGAACCGAATGAAACCTACTTCATACCAACATTTCTGCTTTTCCTGTACAAATACCCAGTGTTAGAGCTTTGGCAGTCAGCAACAACAGAGTCATGGAGATTTTGGCAGTTTTAACAAGTGACTGGCTGACTACTGAGCTGCAGCCTCTGAGTCACTTCAGTAACTCTGCACAGCAATGATAAATGAGAACATTATTAGAAACCTAGTTTAATTGTAAGTAATTAACTCCAGGAAATAAGAGTATAATTTTACATCTGTTTGATTCTGTTGGCTCCAGAGGAAAATATAAAGGATGTGACAATGACAGTATGTTGGGAAACAGCATTTTAATCATTTATGACATTTAAACATGATCTAAATGATAATGATCCACCTGTTGTTGTAACACAATTGTCATTGATCGTCAGTCAGGCATTAATGTTTTTCTCCAATCTCCATTATCTTTTGTGTAAAGTAAACCGTCTGTGTCTGTTTTTCCCAGAGGAGATCCCCATCAATGAACCTCCCCCTGCTCCTCAGATCATAGTCGGGCCTCCTGGTCCAACAGGTCCCTCCGGCCCCACAGGTATGAATATGAGATGCTTCCATTTCTTTGGTTAGAAGACAATGCCGATAGTTTTGAAGAAAGCATGTCCTCAGTCTAACACAGTTCATGAAACATATCTGTGTATTATATTTTGTTTATGACTGGGTTTTGACCTTTTCAACCTCCTGCAGCAAGTCTGTCATTACAAATGTACGTTGAACCGCCGAACTCTGCTCAAATTCTAGTCAAGAGATCCCAAAACTTCAAAATATAGAAAACATTTCATGCTTATTTGCAAGGGAATGTGTAAAGAAGAGGAGATAAACATGACACTCGAACATCAAATTTCCATTAGATGCTATCATGAAGCAATATATTTTGACTCTGTATAAGCAAAATAACTATAGTGTGTTCAACATGGGAGTTCAAGTGGTTAGTGTTTATTTTGTAAACCCTGACAAATGTCTCTCTCAAGACAATATAATTTCTGAATTAAATTAAACTGTGTTAGATTGACTGAATTGAATTTTGACATTGCACGATAGTCAGAGCCAAGCTTTACCATTTTAGCATTTATCCCCCCTTCTCGCTGTGTGATGTTTTTGTTAATGACACTACAGGACCCGCAGGACCGAGAGGACCCGCAGGAATACCAGGCCTGCCGGGACGAGACGTGAGTATCTGTCACCGGGAGCTGATTGTCGATCAATAAGACTATGAATGTATGACCAGCATCATTAATAAATGTCCTTCTGTTTATCTGACACCAGGGCAAGGAAGGCCTCCAAGGCAAGCCTGGGGATCCTGGGCCTAAGGGAGATCTGGGGGAAAGGGTGAGGCTGCTTTAAAAACCGTCCTTGTTATTGGATTAGCGGGCTGAACATATTTGATTCTGATGAGCTATCAAATGCTTTTTGTTCTACGTTTTGTAAAATGGCCCTAGCTGTCATGCAATCTTAAACACATTAAAGGTGAACAAGCTTTTCTTCAAAGACTCACTCCGAGCCGTGACTAATCCTCCTCTTTTCTCTCTCGTCCAAGGCCAGGCCTCGCTAATCAGGGCAGCCATGTCGGGTCCCCTCTGTAGTCGGCTCTCTAGTGGGCCTCTGTCTTTAAACCTGATCCCCTTCCTCTACTAGCATGATTTAAGATTGGAGATCTAGTGAAGAGACAGATTAGTACAGGGGGGAGGAGGGGAATAGAGAATTCAAGCTGGTGAAATGTGTGTGTGAGCAGGAGTCCTGAATTATTTTTTTGTTTTTCCTGCACCAGGGGTTTCCAGGTGTAACAGGCGAGCAGGGCCTACCTGTGAGTATAAGGTTATTGTGTTACCTAAAACACACACACACATAACGCAGAGATGACAAGATTATTTTACTCTGTTTTCACAGGGAGTGCCAGGGCCAAAAGGAGAGCCAGGAGAAGGCTTGAATGAGGTAAGAGACATTATTAGTGTTTTTTTTTCTCCTGAGCTCCTTTGAACAACTGCCCTAAATAAACATGATGGTTCTGCTCAGGGAGAGGCCGTGCAGCAGCTCAGGGAGGCCCTGAAGATCCTGGCCGAGAGGGTCCTGATCTTGGAGCATATGATCGGCATTCATGGTGAGCAGGAAACAAAAATGGAGGATAATATGTTTTCCAGACCGAAGAATGATTATGTCAAGGGAATCGTCTGACGTTATGGGAAATATGCAGTTTCGCTGTCAGGTGGAGAGTTAGATGAGAAGGTCAATACCACTTTAACATCTGTCCATTAAATATAAGGTGACAGCCAGCAGCTGGTTAGCTTAGCTTAGCACGAGGAGAAATAGCTAGCCCGGCTCTGGCCAGTGATAACAAAATCCACCTATCTGAGCTCACTAATTAACATGATATATCTAATTTAGAATTGAAACAATTTGTCAGTTAATTAGCAGCTATTTTTATTTTCAATTCATCATTTCTTGTTTGCTTTCTCTTCTAAGATCGGATTGGACAAAAAAGGACATTTTTAAAACATCACTATGGGCTCTGGGCACTTTTTGCTGGTGTTCCATAGGCCAAACAATGAATTGATTAACTAAGAAAATAATTAAATAGATAGATTACTTAATAATTAAAATTATTGCCTCCTCTATCGCAGTCCTAATCTTGTTTGTTTAATCCATATAAGAAAAAGTGTAAAAAGGGCACATTTATCTCCTGTAAAACTGCAAATTGTTTTATGTGTGTAGATTGAGCAAACAAGACATAGCATGTTAATTACTGAGTTTTATTTGTTCTGGTAGGTGGATTTTGTTTCCTTCTGACAGAGCCAGGTTAGCTGTTTCCAGTCTGCATGCTAAGCTAAGCTAACCACCTTCTGACTCCATTCATCACTCACATTCTCATTCAACTCGTCACCAGAAAGCAAATAAACGTATTTCCCAAACCTTTCTTTGAAAAGCAGTATTTTTAAGAAGAGTTCTTTTCCAGCTGATCATTTTTTTTCTGTCTTTCATGTCTTTAAACAGACAACTCTGAAGGATCTGGTTTTGGCGGCATTTCGGACCCATTGTCTTTCTCTGCCATAAAGACCAAGCGCCTTCAGCCTGTTCAAACCTCTCCTCAAACTCCAGCACTCGGGGAGAGACAAAGACGAGTTCCCCTTTAAGAGTACAGTCTACTTTTGTATTTGTGTTCATTATTGTGAAGGATGTTGCAAACATTGCTTAACTGGACGTGCGATTTTTGTTCACATCAGTTTTCCTTATGCCTTCATTTTTTGATTTTATTTTTGTCTAATTGTCTTTTTTTGTCACAAATAAGTACTGTTGTAAAAATGAAACTCTTTGCAGACATGAGATGTTGAGCATTTCATCCACATGAAAGGCTTTTTTTGCGCCTTTTTCACCCTGTTGCTGCACGATCTTAGTCTACATAGCCTTAGCAGCAGCACTTACACAGTGTTGTACAATGAAATATTATCTCATAAAGCGTAATGAGGGTTTTGGCATCATTCTTTCCTCAGATAAAAGACTGCCTAGTAAACACATCACTTTCCTTGGCTGATGTTGCAAAGCTCAGAGTTCCTGAGAGCTGGACCCAAAGTGTACAATTTAGTGTCGAACACATTCTTGGAACGACCTCGAGGTTCATCTTGTGTTAACCTGTCAAACATATTTCTTCCTCTCTCTTCTTCCTGTCTCTCTCGCTGTGTTCTGCCTTGTTAAAACTGAGGTAAGACATGACAAGCTGCCAAGAATATCTGCTTAAAATAAAGTTAGGTGAAATGAATTGCATCTGGAGAGTGCACATCTGGAAAGGAGGAGATGCTGAAACTGTCGAGTTTTGGCCTGAAAAACCCAAACCGTGCTCCATGCGATTCCAGTGCACCTTCACTCTGGCTGACAGAGCACTAAACCAGACAGGATTACACTGACTTCTTCATATACTGCCTCCGAGATTTGTTTTGAACTGATGGGATTATTGTATAATAAGTCTCTGAGAGACCAGACCTGTTGGTCTCTGAGTAAACCTTTGGCTACAGCTGGTACAATCTTTGTTTTTTCCATTACAAGGTTCATATGTTAAAGGAACTGTTTATACACTTATTCACTTTCTTGTCAAGAGATATATGGGATGATTTATACCTCTCTCATTTCTGTTAATATGAAGCTACAGCCAGGAGCTTGTTAGCTTAGCTTAGCATAAAGACTCAAAACAGGGGGAAACAGCTAGTCTTGGCTCTGTGAAAAGGCAAAAAACCCAAAATCCTCTGACAAGCATAATCCTGCCAATTTGCGTTCACGTCATATCAATTCAGACCAAAATAATGAGCAGCTGAGTGGGAAAAGCTGTTCATGTCAGATTCTGCTTTGCTGTATAACTAAGAGTTTGGGATTTTAGGAATTCCTCAGAGCGATGATGTCTCCCACTTGGTAAAAAAAAAGAACAACACAATAACTGCTGCAAAGCCACCATCACTGACCGTTAGATCTAAATAAAATCCAGTCAAACCAATTCAACACATTTGAAAGCAGCTAGACCAATTTTAAATGTAGTCTTAATTGTTTACAAACTGCTACAAATATGTGACACAGCAAAAGTAGCTAACTTAGGACAGTCACTGCACACAGCCAGGAAACTGTGTGGCACTCGACCACCTGTAAAAACCACAACCTGTCGTTTTTAAACTACAACATATAACATATTAATAAGTCAGTAATTGGATTTTATTACCTTACAGTTAAGCTAGCTGTTTCCGGTCCTTGTGCTAAGCTAAGCTACACGCCTGCTGGATGCAGCTTCATATTGAACCCAGAGACATAAGAGTGGTATTCTCATCTGTCTCTCAGAAAGACCGCAGATAAGTGTATTTTTATGTTACTTAATGTTAAAGATAGCTGAGGCCTACCTTTTAAATGCAGCCGTTTTGTTGTGGCTTGTGCATGTTTTGTTATCTTTTATACTCAAAAGTGTTCAGGCGTGCTTTGTTGTTTAATGTGCAAAACATTGTACTCTGCAGATATTTATCTGTCTTGATTGTTGAAGTAAGATTAAAGTCACAACAACAAAGGGATCCATTTCATAGTCACCACTTAATTGCACATGATTACATTCTCACACCACACCTTCACAGCGCGGTGAGGCAGGAGCTTCACTGCAGCTCCTCCTCCTCCTCCTCACCTCCCTCCTCTTTTTCATCCCTCTATTTCCTCTCGTCCTCCTTTCACTCCAGCTCTTTGTCCCCTCCGCAGGTGATCACATAACACACGTTCTTGTAATTGAGGTTACCAGCGACATCCAGGGGGAACTTTGTAAACATCTGTTTTATCTGTAAGCAAACAGGTAATAACAGGATTTATTGCACTTTTCTTCCTCCTCTTCTTTTTTTTTTTAATAAACTGCTTTTCCTACAAGAAGAGCTGTCAGGCTTGCAGAGAAAGATCACGCACGCTATTACATCTACAGACAAAAAACAGAGCTGGCTTTTGCCATTCGATTATCTCATCAGAACGGAGAGATAAGTGCGGTTATGTATCATTGTCACATATTCCACTCTGGCCTCTTTATGCGTCCTTTCATCTGCATGCTATGACTGCTTGTTTCTGTCTTTCTCTTCATGTACCCCCCCCTCTCCTCCTCCCCTGTCTGTCTGTCTCTCTCTCCTCTTGTTTTTCCTGTCTACTGAACAGAGACATGTTGATATGAGGCCCGCTCGCACGGCCCCACAAGGGAACAAATCTCTGGAGCTTTTGATCAGCTGCAAGATCAGACATGTCCACCGCTCCCCCGTGTACACTCCAGTGACTGATCATGCAGTATAGTGGACAGGCACAGACAACCCGAAGATGCACACCCACACGTGTTCTCTCTGTAGATCCACCTCGCCTCCGGCTGTTCAAACCACCGCCCGGTACAGAAGGGGCCTGTGGTCATGTGTTAGCTCTACTCAGTGGGGAGTGGCTTGTTTGGGACACAAGGTGGAGACCGTGTGTATGATTTGCCTCTGCATGCATGAGTGGATGGATGAATTCCCAATCACAGGAGCCATCAGTGAGACAAATCTAAGAGTCTCTCGAACTGTCGAGACCTGGCCATTGAGTGGCAATCAGATTCTCGCCGTAACTTTCTTCATGAAGACATATATATTTATTATCTAGAGTTTTGTTGGCTATGGCATTTTCTTCTCTCCCTCCCCCCTTTTTTTTCTGTATGACCTTGCAGTGCCTACAGAACATGAATTCACATAGTATGTGCAGGCTGGGAGGGGACGGAGGCGTTCACAATTTCACAACATAAATAAGCCTGCACTGTAAGGTCAATACGTCTCTTCAAACGAAACACAAAATGCTCAAAAACAGGAAACTGACTAGTCTTGGCTCTGTGAAATAAAAACTTCCAAAATCCTCTGACAAGCATAGTCACCTTGGTTTGCGTTCGTCATAATTCAGACCAAAATGACCCAGCGCAATTAGAAGGAAGCTGTTCATGTCCAGATTCTCTTTAACAACTGTAACTAAGAGTTTAGGTTTAGGAATTCCTCAGGCCGATGATGTCTCCATGGTAAAAAGAACAACACAATAACTGCTGCAAAGCCACATCACTTCGACCCGTTAGATCTAAATAAAATCAGTCAAACCAATTCAACACATTTGAAACCTTCAGACCAATTTTAAATGTAGTCTTAATTGTTACAAACTGCTAACAAATATGACACAGCAAAAGTGGCTAACTTGGGACAGTCACTGCACACAGCCAGGAAACTGTGTGGCACTCGACCACCTGTAAAACCACAACCTGTCGTTTTTAAGCTACAACATATAACATATTAATAAGTCAGTAATTGGATTTTGTTACCTTACAGTTAAGCTAGCTGTTTCCGGTCCTTGTGCTAAGCTAAGCTACACGCCTGCTGGATGCAGCTTCATGAACCAGAGACATAAGTGGTATTCTCATCTGTCTCAGAAGGAACTACGCCAGATAAATTGTATTTTATGTTGCCGTGTTAAGATAGCTGAGGCCTACCTTTTAAATGCAGCCATTTTTGTTGTGGCTTGTGCATGTTTTGTATCTTTTATACTCAAAAGTGTTCAAGTACTTTGTTGTTTAATGTGCAAAACATTGTACTCTGCAGATATTTATCTGTCTTGATTGTTGAAGTAAGATTAGTCACAACAAGGGATCCATTCATAGTCACCACTTAATTGCACATGATTACATTCTCACCACACTTCACAATGTAGGTGAGGCAGGAGCTTCCTGCAGCTCCTCCTCCTCCTCCTCACCTCCTCCTCTTTTTTTCATCCTCTGTTCCTCTCGTCCTCCTTTCCTCAGCTCTTTGTCCCCTCCTGGGTGATCACACTGCGTTCTTGTAATTGGGGTTACCAAGCGGCTTGTCCAGGGGAACTTTGTAAACATCTGTGTGTTTTATCTGTAAGCAAACAGGTAATAACGGTTTATTACTGCCACTATTACCTCCTCTTCTTTTTTTAATAAACTGCTTTTCCTACAAGAAGAGCTGTCAGGCTTGCAGAGAAAGATCATAGCTATTACATCTACAGACAAAAACAGAGCTGGCTTTGCTTGTTCGATTATCTCATCGACGGAGAAGATAAGTGCGGTTATGTATCATTGTCACATATTCCCTCTGGCCTCTTTATCGTCCTTTCATCTGCATACTGTGACTGCTTGTTTCTGTCTCTCTTCATGTACCCCCCTCTCCTCCTCCCCTGTCTGTCTGTCCTCTCTCTCCTCTTGTTTTCTGTCTACTGAACAGAGACATGTTGATATGAGGCCATGCTTGCGGCCCCACAGGAACAAATCTCTGGAGCTTTTGATCAGCTGCAAGATCAGACATCACCGCTCCCCGTGTACCTCAGTGACTGATCTTGCAGTATAATGGACAGGCACAGACAACCCGAAGATGCACACCCATACGTGTTCTCTCTGTAGATCATATAAGCATGGGCACACACTTTCAAAACACACACGCACACATACAGTGCAGAGAAGAGAGCCTGTGGTCCATGTGTTGGCTCTGCTCACAGTGGGGTGGCTTGTTTGCAGGACACAAGGGAGCGAGAGAGAGAGATGGTGTGTGTGATTTCCCCCTTTCTTGCCCTTTTTTTGCCTTTGACAGTAAGATGGATGATTGCAATCATAGGAGCCATCAGTGAGACAGAGTGGAGGTCTATGGGGCAGCGAGACACAGCCATGGGAAACCAGCCGTCAGATTACTGCGCAGCGCTCGCCATGGGAACACTGTGCTGTTTATTTGTCTAGGGGTTTTGTTGTTTCATATGCATTTTCTTCTCTCTCTGCCCTCCCTCCCCCTTTTTTTTCTGTGGCCTTTTGATGTACAGAACATGAAAGATTCCACATAAAATATGTGCAGGCTGTGGGAGGGGGACGGAGAAAGGAGGCGTTCACGTTTCGCATAAGCCAAGCCTACTGTAAGTCAATCATTCTCTTCAAACAAGTACAAAATGTGACCAGATTTCATAGTGATTACCCTGGTCTCTTTGATCCTTGAGAGAATGAGAGCCGAACTTTTCACTCCCCAGTCCGGATGTTTTAAAGAGAAACATCATTTGCTGTACAAATAGTTACTGTGTCTCCTTGGGGCCGCACGCCAGGTTATGAATGGCACTGTTGCTGAAGAGGGTCTGGAAGGCTGAAGATCTTTGTAATAAGCTGTAACTGTTAGTTAAGGGTTTAAATCAAATTAAGTGCCTCAGATTCTGGGTATTCATCAGCTCACCTTCAACAACATCGCCACCGCTTGATTACATCCAATACCTTGTTGTAAGCAACAACTCACCTCAACCTCAGTAAACTTGTCGGCCTGTGACACGAGGTGATATTTCATCCTGCAGAAACAACAGAAGAGAAAATTCTTTTTCCATCTCTTTGACTTAAATGAACTATGATCATTTTTCCTGTTAAAGATTTGCATTATCTGCATCCTCGAACTTTAAGGTTTTGTGCCATGATAGTAATTCTTCATTATCTGAGGGATGAGAGGGATCACAAGCCTGAGTGGTGTTTGTTTTTATCTGTGCAGACTGAAGAAAATCGCACACCTCACCCTCCGCCTCTGGGGACTCCTGTTCCTTCTGGTCCAGAGACCTTGAAGGCATTGAGAATCGTCTCCTCTGGGTCAGTTCCTCACAAAACACAGGTAAAGTTGCTTGTAGAGCTGTTTGTGTGAGCAGACATGAAGGACACGCACTGACTCAGTTTCAGATGATACTTTCTTTTTCTTTTCTCTTTTTCGGCGACTGCTAAAACATGATATTTTGATGCTGACTACAGAAAGTGAAGTAAATGAAGGTGTCTCTCCTGTTTTTATGCAGCAGCTCTTTCAATCCAAGTCAAGTGTTTTGCTTTGGGAGACAATAAAAACAAACCTTGACTTCATGACTGAAACTGAACATGAATAAATGATTGAGTTCACTTAAAACCACACCACAAACCAAACTAATATTCAAATAAAAATGTTATAGTAGGTTTTCTAGTCAAAGACATGTTTCACTTGTATACAGGAGAATAATAGTAATAAGCCCAACTGCTGACATTAGATATACTATTCTCCATTTTTGTATACATGTACACATAAACAATCAAAATACTAATCTAATAATAGATTAATACAATTATAAACACTTATGAACATTAACTGAATTAAAATCAGCAAAGGTAACTATGTCACAGAAGATAAAACTTACATGATCCAGGTGGGGAAACCATGTCTCTGAAAGTGAAAATATAAATAGATAAGAAGCAAATATGAGTTTTAAAAACAGAAAAAAGACATTTTCAACTAATGCACAGATGGGAAAATATTATGACTGTTTTCTACATCTGCTCCTTTATAACTAATGGCAAATAAATACCTAACCAGAGGGGTGTCCCTCAGGTTGCTCTCATCAATGGCACCATCTCTGTTCTGGTCCACGATTGTGAAAGCCCAAGACTGATGGACAGTTACAACAAGTCAGCAGAGGAGGCAGCGCAGCTATAAGGGAAGAGATAATCAGTCATACATGAGAGCACATGCGCGCACACACACATACACACACACATACAGTTTCACCACAGAATCTGTCCTCTAACCTCTTTAAACTCCTGGTTCTGGTTCTGCTGATGACATTGGAGCCTCCACCTTCTTGGCTTTTTTGGGAGCCAGTAACAGATGTGACAAACCTGCTCAAAGTGTGTGACGTGGAGGGGAGATGAGCCAAGTTCGAGTGCCAGTAAATGTGTTTTATTTTAATTAAACAGAACATATCTTTATGTAAAAGGATGCGCATGAGATTAGAGGCTACGTCATTAGCATGGGAAATGCATGGATGCTAAACTGTGTCATTTTATTACCAAAATATACAGAAGTTCAGTCTTGCTTGACATTCAGTATCAAGACTCTGTAACTGACCACAAACTGCATTTAAACTGTGAGCAACACATGATCTGAGTTATTGATAAAACATAGCACATGCATGTTAGTGGGTGCAGGGATATAAATTGTGTGCTGTACAGCTTCTTAACATTGTGTGGGTTTGCTTGCAGTCTTTGTGATTGGATGAGCTCTTAAACATTAAGTGCCTTTCCTTTATATACTAAACAACAACTGTGTGGCACCTGCTCTGTTCAGGCAGTTCGAGGCCATGTACAGTGTGGTGTGCCATTTAAAGGATGCTGAGTGAGGACATGTCAAATGAGCTTCAAGGAGAGGGCAGGGTATTCACTGGATCTATATTTGAAAGCATGAGGAGTGAATATGATTTTACTCACAGTAACTAGATATGCTAATAATTCTCTATTGTGCATGAATGGGATTATGACAGGGGATGAGGGGTCTGGCCGTGCTGGCTGTCTAAATGCATTATTGCTGATAGACGTCAGTGGTTTCAGCAGGTGTTGAGGCATCCACTCATTATGGGGAGCAATATTATTGGCTGCTGCTGTGCCTGCAGGAAATGTCTCATTTGACAGCATAAAGTGTTAATTCTGTGTCTGGGCACTAACACAGAGGTGTAAATTTGAATGATCCACATCACAGCTTCTGACGCCTATCAAGTGACTCCTGCAGGTTTTTTTCAGTCTGAACTATGGCAGGATAATAAAAACATGAGCAAAATGAGCATAGCTGTGCAAACATAGCAAGACTAAATGAAAGACTGGAGGATGTGGATGTTAGTGCAGCTGTTTTGCTCTCCAACAAGTCGTGCCAGGGCTGTATGAACTGCCCTACAAAGACAAGACAACTTTTGGGATCTAAAAACACTTTTAAGGTCTTTTATTCAGACCCCTGCGTGGTCAGTGCAACCAGTCAGTGCTATTTTAGGGATGCATGGCCTACTATGAGACAACCATCAACAATGTATGACATTAAGCTAATAGTAGATCAGATCCAGGGATGCTATTGTTAATAACAGAGGGAGGAGCAATCAGCAGGCTTCATTTGAGAGGGATTTGTTGAGTGGTTTAGTTTCTACAACTGAAAGAAAGTAAAGATACAAATCAAAACTCTAAATCATATCAATCAGTGAATGGATGCTCCCCTACTTTAAACACATCATAATCCTGTCAGAATACATTTATGAGATCGGATGTAAAATGTATAACTTGTTACATTAAATGAAATGGAATAAACATCTGACTAAAAGCACTCATGAACAAAGGACAAAGGGAAGTAGCTCATCTGAAGTGCAAACAGTGAATGACTCAGGATGAAGAACAAAGTACACACAATGCACCTGTGTCAGCTGCTTCCAGGAAGCGTGCTCCTGTCCTCTTCAATCCAGCATGTGTCATGTGACACCTCCACCCCCCACCCCCCTGAACTTCCAACAGCTATGATTAACATGATGTAGTGCCAACCCCTCAGGTGAGAGAGAGGCAGTAAAACAGGCAGATATTTGTGCACTTTCTGGGGGCAGTCTCTATATTGCCTCTTTGAATCAAACACACACAACAGGTCATGAATTCATACCCTCCCTCCTCATTACCTCTCCTCACCCCACTACTTTTTGTTGTTGTTTTTTTTGGGGGGGCATGTTTTAGCCATCAAACCATATTCATATTTACTCGATTTTACCAAGTGGACCACTTTTGTAAATATATATATATAATAAGACACTTTGCGAAGACGTCAACTTGCAATTTATCACCTTTATTATTTTTTCAGTGAGTTGTCCTGTAGTAAAATAAACCAAGCGAGGATTTTGACATATTTGACATGTGCAAAGAAACTAACAATCAATCACCTCGACCAACTCTTATCTCTGTCAGCTGACTTTCTTATTGTAATGCAAACAACTGAAACCAGTAGCTTAACACATTAAACAACAACAGTATGGACAAAGACAAAGGTAGCCTGCTTCAGGGGTCTGAGCTGTAAAGATTGTAAAGCCCTCTCAGGTAAATTTGTTGATTTTGGGTTAATGATGGCTTGTACAGTAAATTTAGCTTAAGGTTTTTGTTTTTGTAAATGGGATACTTCATATAAAAACACCAGTATGGTCCAAACCCCTGTAAGTAGCTGACAGTAGATGAGATGAGAGTCTATAGCCTATAAATATTTTTTTTCTTTACTCTGGGTACTGTTGAAAAAATGTAACAGTAGACAAACAAAATAAGTTTTGAAAAACTTCTCAATTATAAGTCATAATTTAAATAGATTCACAGTCCTGGTTGATGATAATAGATTAATAGATTTCTTTTAAACTTTGAAAGCAGCAATTTGTCTTTTTCCTCTCTCACTGTCACAGAGAGAGAAGTTACAAACTTGCCCTCAGTTCACTTCAGTCCGGTACCATTTTGTCAGGGTTTTGACCACATCAGTCCTGCCCCTGGTCCTTCTCACCGCCCTGCAGGCCGTGCAGTACTGCTCAGCCCAGAAAGCGGTCTGGTGCAGACTGTAGCCCTCCCTCCACTCCAGGTGCCGCCTCAGCCGGTCCGGGTTGCGCCTCAGCATCCGCAGGTACCGCGCCAGCCCTCGAACCGTAGGGAAGTCGTCCACGTGGATGAAGGCCTCCGAGGGCAGGAATCTCTCGTAGTTCTTCCTGGGCGGACCCAGGACCACCGGGACGGCGCCGGCCTTTACCGCGTTCCACAACTTCTCCGTGATGTAGTCCGTGTGCTGCGAGTTCTCCAGCGCCAGGTAGAACTGGTAACGCCCGAGCAGCCGCACCACGCTCCCGCTGCCCTCCGGTAACGGCAGACCCGCGCGCCCGAACACATCCACATTGATGTACCGGCGGAGCTTGTAGTAGAAGGCCACGCGCGCGTGGGACTCGGACCAGTTGCTGATGACCCAGGCCACGAAACGGGGCCGGAGGACATTTGAGCGCGAGGGTTTGTGGAGCGGGTGCGCGTAGCGATTCTGGAGACTCTGGGCTGTGCCCACGCGGGGGATCAGATACCCGTACGGCAGAAAAATATCTGAATCTGTCCGGTAGCTCAGAGTGAGGTTGAACACACCTTCAAAAAGCCACAGCGCAGGTGTGTGCGCGGGGGACTCGTAGTTCATCCATATCCACTTTTGCGCACCTGGCCGCGGTTCCGTCGGCAGTTCCGCTCTGCCGATGGCAACATCGCGGTGGTGGATGATCACGGCGTCAGCCTGCCGGTACGCGCGCCTGTCGTCGGTGAGCGTGCACTTGTGGATCTGAAAGAGCGCGGAGCAGTTCGGAAGTTTCCGGTACCGCTCGAACGGATGCGCCCAGATCAGGAGCAGCGTCACAGGGCTGCTTTCCTCAGAGACAGCTGGTTCCGGCGCGGACGGGTCCGGTAGGTAGAACAGAGAGAGTCCCAGGAATAACAAAAACCCGACGGTGGCCACGCACACAGAGCCGGTCCCTTTGTAAACAAGTAAACAACATCTCTTCCGCTGGGACGAACCGGAGCGCCTGTTTGCTCTGTGAGCTGTGATTGCTGCTTTCCCATGAGTCACAGCTCCCATCGACGCCCTCCCTCGCTCTGCAGTCCACCCCACCACCCCAAAAAAAAAGTTCAAAAACTTTTATCAGAGTAAAGCAATTTCCTCTGTCCTCCAGGAAGTACGGCACCAAGGTGCAGAACAAAGATCAGTCCATCTCAGCCTGCTGGCACACCCAAAAATCATACTTAAAAGTTACTGTGTAAACCAGTGCAGCAGCTCAAGTTATTTAACAACCAAACCTCCAACAATCAGCACGTTTCTCCCAGAATTGTTGTCTCCCGTCTGTCCTGTTCAGCGGCGGTTTCATTTCACACTTCCTTCTCGGTCAAAAGAGAGTAAACGAAAAAAACAAAAAACAAACAAACACCATTTGCCCCCAGTGCTCTATATGCACAAGCAGATTCGACGTGGCAGCGTCCTGTTACCGGTGAATGGGGCTTTTGTGAGGCCTGCAGCCTGTCGGTCAGCCTCCCAGGCACTTTTAGGTTGGGCAAACATGCTGGCCAGGAGTGCGGTGTCCTGCTGATGAAATAAGCAAGTGTCATTTTATTAGAAAAAGAACAAGACATATTTTTGATTTGCCATCTTTAAGTATAAAAAAAACAGTCTTTTAGAAAGAAGGCCAGGGGTCAAATCACGAGCCCGGTTGTGGTTTGGAGAACTGGCAATAGTGGAGTCAAACTGATAATATTATATTAGTAAAATAATCCCTCAGATCTCATGGGCTCACTGATTAAAAACTTTTTTTGTACTTTTCGAGGTAATAATTCGTGTAAGAGGCCTCCATGAATCGTCATATAAAACGCTACGCAGGTCACTCACCACTAGGTGTCTCCATACACAAGCACAAAGCTGCCCGTAGAGCGTCCTGGTGCAGGTTTGTGCAGTGAGTAGGGACGTTGGGATTTATCTCCAAACATGCATGTTTAATTTGGCCAATGAATAAACATTTCAGCTGAAAATTAGGCATGCAGCAGCCTAGGCTTTGAAAAGGTTTGTCTCTGAATGTTTTATTTATTAGATATGACCCAGCATCGCAACACCCTCCAACCAGAAATGTTAATGTTAATAAATGACTCACAGTTTTAATTTGGTGATCTAACCTAAACACATACAGGAAGGAAGGTAAGAAAACAAAAAGGCCTGACACATAGTCTGTGTAAAAGGATCAGCCGTCCACGTTGTTGTCATTATGTGGATGCATTCTGATCAGAACTCATGAAAAAATGATGAGACGACGGGGGTTGGAAATCCTGCACTCACTGTGTGTTGTGTTATGTTGTGTCTGAGCTCTGGTGGGCAGGAAAAAACACGCCGTGACTGGGACAACATTATTTCTCCCCACAGACACAGGGTATGTCATGAAGTCTGAATGTGAGCGGAAAGAGGAAAAAAAAAATGGCAGACAAGGAGGAGTGGGAGGAGATGAAGCAAGAAGCATGTGTGTCTTCTCCACTGGGTCCTCCTCCTTCCTGTTACATCCATTCACTTTTCTTCACAGTGGAGCAAAAAAAAAAAAAGGGGGGGGGATCTCTTTGTGTGTGTACGTGTGCTTGTGTGCGTGCATGTGTGTGTGACTAGTTATCCCCATAAGAGGTTTTGTATTCTTTCTGCATTATTTATCCTCCCTTTCATCTGAACAGTTCTATTTTCGGCCGATCATTTAATGTCCTGCCTGGGGTTATCTTGTGTTGGGGAGAAATGCAGCAAACTCATAAGTTATGGATACACGGTGAGGGGGCTAACATTATACACACACGTGTGTATTTCCTCAGAAACAGCAGAGGTGGCCCTGAGGTCAGGAAATGACACACAGGAATGAGTTGTGTTTATCTGCTTTCAGTTTGGGTTTTGTTTATTTGAATCCTTTATTATGCAGCACAGAAGCACGCTAACGTTGCTGGAAATGTGCTATAATTAAAGTCGAACTGATTGGTGATATGGTGACATTTTGTTCAGCTCAAATTACAGCCGTGGTGATACGAAAAGCCTGGCATTTATGTTCGCTTCATCGTTTTCCTCCTCTCGCTCTCACAAGAAAATAACTTTTTAATCATCGAGCTCTTTCATTCGCGTTTGCAGACCTTGAACATCAATGGAGGGATTGTTATTGCGTTTTTCTCTGTTCGGCCGTCACTGCAGCAACTGGCCACATTGGTACATGTATGCAACACAGAGAGGAGGACAGGAAACAGACAAAAAAAAAGGCTTGTCATGCTTTTTTATGTTGACCTTGGAAGCCATCTTTAGTTGTAACAATGCAAAAACACTGCATATTTTGCAGACTTGTGTATCTTTTCTGTAGTTTTTGTACATTTTCCACAAGTTTTTACCGCTAGCTTCCTGCTTCTTAAAAGTAACATCACTGTGCATCTGTATGTGTTTTTGTGGCTGTGTGAATCATACCAGCACAGATAGAAGCATTCAGTTTTTGATGGGACCCCCAGGTCTTCACTCATCTTCCCTATTGATTTTCTCTTGCTTTCCTTTTTGCACTCCCGGGGGGACGGGATGTCTCAATTGGTCCCGGCCGGTAAAAGAGAGTGTGAGCGATAGAGGAACGGATAGAAAATGAGGGAAAGAGAAACTAGAGAGAGGGAGGAAAAAAAGGAGAGAACGAAGCGAGAGAACGTAGAGGAGAAAGAGGAAGGAGGGGCCCGCGAGCTCAACTGATCACAGAGGCCCTGGCTGACCCCTGACCTTGATCATGACCTTAGAGGTTGGCCCAGAGGTCAGAGGTTGTGTGAAAGTGCCACTGCGGCGATTCACTCCACTGCTGGGTGATGATGATCTTATGCAGCCTTCCCAGCCTGTCTGACATGATCAGTGTTGCTCTCTGCCTGCAGCTCCCAAGGGCCACACATCCATCTCTAACCCGGCCACACAAGGCCCACTAAAAGCACCTTACAGGCAGAGTCAATGAGCAGGAGGAAAAGGGACACAAACAGAGAAAAGTGGGAAAGCTAAAGGACAGAAAGGCTGTTTTATCTTTTACCCTGTAGCTCTGTCGGGGTATAAGATCCAGTTGTATAACAGCACTGACACAAAGAATGTGTGTTTATTCCTCTGCATTTAAACTCTGACCAAATATACATGAACTGATGAGGCTACATTCGTGAGCCCCGCTGTCCTCCTCGTGAACGATTTATGCAGCATTTTCTCCTCTTTAATTTTTGCCATATAGTGTAATAAAAAGACAAGTGAGGGGAAAAAAACCCACACAAGTCATTCATACCAGACGTGCACAAGCCTCTGTAGCAGGAACATGATAATTTGTAGGTAGATTGATAGCTCAGACTCTTACTTGTTCCGACTTACACTGTGTACCCCCTACTGCTTCAAAGTAATCCACAGCTGAGTGAAGCTTCAGTCAAATCCTTATGGGGATGCTGTGTGTTGAAATGCAGAGTGTTTGAGAAGAGGCAGTGCAAAAAAAATCACATGATTTGTAATGTTCAAATTTGCTGAATTTCATTGATGAAGCTTTATGTTAAGCATAATTTATGCTCAGGTTAATTATCATTAGCTATAGAAATCATGGTCTTGAAAAATTAGTAAGGTTTTTAGACTTATGTACCCAGGGTAGATAATTCTAAAACCTAACTAATTAACTTTACAGTATTTGAAGCAAATAATTATTATGCTAGTTAATGTCATATAAAAGTGATTAATGGTGAATAATCTTAAAACATTCCTCAATACAAATACCATGCATTGTGGAGTAAAATACTGTTCAGTACTTTCTTTTTTTGTTTTGTGAGTCACAATAATATCAGTGGCATACAAATACATCATGTTTCTTTTAGTTATGTGCTTTCTTTGTGTGATAGTAGGAGATAACTATGCAAACAAAGCATAGTGGACACATTGCAGAGCTACTACGCCTGTGTGGATTATCTCAGACCTGTATTTCTGGTTTGACTTAATGATAGGTAGCATCACAAGTCAAGCAGGCCGAGCCAAGAAAACACAGATTAACATGGTGGAAAGGGGAAGAAATGAGAGGATTAAACACAGGATTCATTGGTTAAGATGTGTTCTTTCTTTCTAAAGAGTAAACACATCTTTTCAGTAACCCGAGTATTTGTTACGTATATTAGTGAAGATCAATTGCTCAAAGTCTTTTAAAAGACAACCATGGTGTAGTAATGGTTGACGCCGAAACTAATGTGAATCATGCTGCTATTATGTCTGTGTTCATAATGATCTTTTAAAGCAGCTCTCCCCCATTTGTTTTATACAGTGTGATTGAATGGTAAATGTGATTAAGTTCATTTTAGTAAGAGCATGTGACTGGGTGTGAAGGGAAAACTAAAACCTTTAATTCACTGTATTATGTTTTTAAATGAAGTATAAAATAAGGCAAAGCTATTTAGGCTGAATATCAGCTGAGCACTGAGCACCATTCATACTGTAGAAGGAGGGAGACACAAACAGCTTCAAATCAAATCAAGTAATGACCTGAAAGTTGAGCTTATTCAAAGCACTAAAATGCCCACCTTTGTATCCACACGAATGCAGTGAAAGAGGGGTTATTATCTATGGCAAATTCTTGTGTTATATTTAGTGAATGTAATTAAAGTGCAATGGCTGTAAAGAAATGAAAATGATCGGAGAGAAAGAAAATAAAGCTATGAAATATTTTTGTTAAAAGCTGTGGGGTCTGAGCATTCAAAGACAAAAAGAAAAAAGCCTCCAAAGTGTGACTGAAGGCGTAGATTTTCCACACAGCCAGGCCTCACGACACACTCGACAAGTCAAATTTGGGAAGCCACAAAGTGCTAAAAATGAACACAATGTGTACAACAGATGTGTTACCGTGATAAACCTGGTCGCTCTGGTTCGGTGTGCAGAGCAATTGGAGGCTGAAGCTGAGGCGGGATGTGTTTTAAGGTGCACGAGGTGGGAGGCTGCAGTTTAACGCTGGAATTCAAGGCACTCCATACATACAGTGTAATTAGAAATTCTTTGCATATCCCTCTTAGGCACGTCCTCACGCTGAGGGGGTCAGAGGACGTGGTCAGCAGGAGTGACACCTCAGGAGCAGCCAGGGTTCAGCGTGTTGCTCAAGGTCACTTCAGCAAAAGATATGAATGCACATTGACACTGTAACCACTGGGCTGCCCTGCTGCAGCAGTGACTTGACTGGATTAACAACACAACAATCTGATTTGATTAACTAGTCTGATTAATATCTCTGTAGGAAAAGAATGCCTTAAGCGAGAATATCAGGCTTTCTTTATCAGGCTTAATCTAATAACTGTAAACTGAGAAAATCACTAACTCGAAAATATTTCGTGCCAAGTGGAAGTCCACTCCATCTTTTACCAATTCTTTAAATGGCCAAGTTCAGCAGGTCCTCTCCAAACCTGCTTTGTTGCATGTGCTGAGTTTGTACACTAAACCCACCCTAAAAATAAAACAAATAGATGGATAAAATAGATGTATCACAAAACTAAAACGATTGTGGTGATTTATATTATTAATTTGTGTCGAATGTTTTGTTCTAACAATTTGGATAGACACCTTTCGCCTGGATTTTCAACAGTTTCAATTTATTAAATTTTGTTTAGATTTCTACTAAACTTTATTTTTTTGCAATTGTCCCTAACACCTGTCCATAGTTGAACAAAACAAAAATATTTTACTGGTGTCACTCAAAAAAACAAAGCAAAGCAAAGCAAAGCAAAACAACAACAAAAAATAACAAAGCAAACGTACATAACACAGAAATGTAAGTTTTTGTTTTTTGTTGTAACAAACAAGTGAAGATTAGCTTGAGCCTATGACAAAATTCCAAGCAGTTGCATGGAATTTTTTTTTACCAAGTAACTTTTTATTTCTAAATGTGACAGTCATGTTGTATTTGCAGGAGCAACTATTATTGGTGTAATAAATCATTAAATGTTAAATTAGTGTTTTGCACAGTCCTACACATCTCAGAGGAAACACTGGTCCCGAATGCTCCCCTGGTGGGATTTTTTTTTTTTCTTTTTAGATATGGCTTCCAAGTAGCCTCCTGACATTATTTTTGTGTGATCTTTGCTCTCTATAATACATAATGACAAACCACGCCAGAGTATTAAACATAGGCGGTCACGGTTTCGTGTATTTCAACGTAATAAAATTAAGAGTAATTTAATGGCAGTTCGGTTATTTACCTGTAATATCTGAGTGTTGATAAAATGCTATTTAAGCAATTATAATGGCGTTATTAAGGCAACACTCCTGTAAGCTGACTCCGTTCCGTACACCAGCTGTTGCCGGGGTGAACAGTGGGAGTGATCCGGTCCGGGTGTTCCGACCGCCCGGTCCTCTCCACTGAACTCCAACCCCCGCGCTCTCTATCAGCATCTCATTCCTGTCTCAATATGTCTCAAGATGGCGGCCAATGCAGGATCGATGTTTCAATATTGGAAGCGCTTTGACTTACAACAACTACAGGTCAGTTCAACCTCTGTCTAAATCGTCTACCCCTCATTCGCTTCGGCTGCCTTGTCTCTCTCGGTGGCTGCGTTTTATGTTTTTTTCGGCGCTCGCCTCGTAGGTGTTTCGGAAGAGAATTCAAGACCTCTTCCTCACATTGATGAAAGTGGCTCTCTCGCTGATCAGAAATTGATCCTCTTTGTTCAATTCAACATCGATCGGACACTGCAACTGGGCAAGCCGGGGCGACGCCGCGGGGATGCGCCGAAATAAAAACAAAACGACGGGGGCTTTGGCGGAAAGCTCTCGGTTCGCTATCTTTATTGCGTGTTCTTCAACTTTTACTGGAGCGAGTAGCCGTAGTTAGCCCGACGCTTTAGCCGCTGTAAGGTTGGATAATTTGGGGGAAAAAATAAGTGCGACTCATTATACGGTGGCGCTGTGGTGACACCAACCGTACAGACGGGCAGCACAGACACACAACAGCGCTTTGCTTGTGTTTTTTCTCCTGCTTTTAACTGTCAAATTTAAGTTTACTTCAACACGAATGGAAAACATTAGCAACCTTATCGGCTAACGGGTTTGAAGCAGTTTATATTGAAGTCGTCCCCGTGATTATGGTTGATCAACTCGGCCGTTTTTTTCGGTTGCCCCCCCCTCCCTCCTCCTCCTTGACGGCAATTATACACAGAGAGGTTTTTACAGACGTTGCCACGTCTGTGGAAGTGGACGGGACGGGACAGTGTTTGTTGACGCGGTGCAATTAAATAAAATAATAGTAGAAATTTGAGCGATCATGACCTTGTTGGTTATGATGAACTCCCAGAATTGTCCCAGCCTCACGCACGCCGCTAATCTCGGCGTGCACGGAGGAGATCCATGGCACAGTAAAAGGATATGAGGAAAATATTGGGCCTATTCAGCGTGTGAATATAGCCTGTGTATATTAGAGCCTGTTTGACCTATCACAAGACATGTAGACAATGGCACTGTTGTGTTTTCCCGTGGCATTTAACGTGCATTGCTGAATTTCAAATCACAATTTATGAATATTAGCAGCCTAGTCGCCGTCGTCATTAACATAAGATTGCATTATGTAGGCTAGCCCAATTGTTCATACATTATTTTGTAAATCGCACAGGCTTGGGATTTAAACTTTTATTTAGGTCATGATGCCCCTATGACTGGGTAGACAAAAGGACAGTGAACAAGTCTTCCCAGCGGGCTTTGTGTTGCACTTATGCCACATCATCAAGGCTTCACTTCTCCTATTTATTTGATCCTGTTTGGTCCTCCTACTCGTGCCCCCTTGTTCATGCATTATGTAAAAAAATTGAGACTGCTTTCTCTTTTCTTTCCTGCACTATCTATCTCCCCCCCCCCCCCCCCCCCCCCCCCCCCCCCCCCCCCTCCAATCTTTCTCTCCCTCACATCCCCCTCCCCTCCTTTTAATTTTTTTTCCTCTCTCTCTTCTCTGGCCCTTCACCCTGCTTTCACCCATTTCGCCCTGCTTGAACTGGTGTGTGTGTGTGTGTGCTTCTGTGTGTGTGTGAATTTGTCTGAGATCAGTCTTTTTCGTAGATTGACTGCCAGCGCGGACAGTGAAGGCACTGCCAGCAGCCAGGACATGAAAAATGCATCGCATAAGTTTGTGATAAGGCCCTGGGTAATTATGGCAAAGGCCCCTATCACAAGCGATTAGTCAGGACAGTGAATCTGAGCGTGTGCAAAAAGGCTGGCGGTTGGCAGGCCTGTCTGCAGGATAGGAATCAGTCGGAGCTGGTATGTGTGCGTGTGTGTGTGTGTGTGTGTGTGTGCGCGCGCAGAACTGCTCAGAACATTCACTGTCTATTATTGATGACATCTTATTTACTCTCCCTCCCACTGAGAGGCTCCTAGAGGAAAGCCTTCAGAGGAGAACCTTTTTTTCTTATCCGTTTTTTTGAGGATAATGTGGGGTTAGCATGATATGATTGTGGTCTACACTTGGCCTTGTCAGCCAATTGCTTTCTCATTTGCTGCTTCTTTGTGATCGAATGGACAGTGTTCACCATACACTTACAATCATGGCCTGTTTTGTCTGTGTGAGAGGCACCAGCAAAGGAATGTTTTTTTTTTTTTTGTTTCTTTTGATGATGAAAATCCAACCCAACCTAGATGTCGGTAGCTTTAAGCCATCATAGCGTCTATTCCTCAGGCTCTAACTGCTGATGTTCATTAAAATCCTATTTGATCAGTGTGTCCTATTCCCTGTGTGAGAAACTAGCTAGGTGGTTGTTACAGGACAGAGAGTGCTTTGAAACAGCACAGCGAGCTGTTAACTTGTCTTCTCTGCATGATTTTTTTTCCTCCTTTCTCTCCCCCCACCCCCCACCACCACTACAAACACAAATGGGTGCAACAGTGATGCTTTTAGCAAGGTCTCGCACACTTGCAAAATGGATCAGTGATTCAGAGATGATGGCAGGGTGACAGTGAATTACAGATGGAGGAGGTTTTAACGTCTGTAATCCCTGTTCGTCCATTACAGAGTTGAGTTTCTTTAGAGGGGATCATCACTCTTCTCTCCTGTTGTTTTTTTTTTCTTTTTTTTTCCTTTTTTTTGACCCAGTCAAGCAGTTTGCTGGAACATTGTGTTTCTACTTGAGAGCGCTGAGAAATTGCGCTTCATTACGAGCAAACCTTAATAAGATATGAGCGAATAGCTGAGCCTAAACCTATACTTTATATTTTTTGTGTAGGCTGGGAAAATTAAGAACAGACCTCTATGTTATACACAATTCCCAATTTAGGCCTAATAGCCTACATCTCACCTCATAACATTTCCTGGAACAAAGCACCCTAGAGCCATTTTGAAAAATAGTTCACTACGTTAGCGGACAGCTAAATAGTGACTTAGATGAAAACTGATCTAGAGCTCGTTCTTATTCACCACCTCCTAATGGGTAAATTTAGGAAAAGGGTTTTGTAAGCTGATCCCAGAGCTGTGGTCAGTGGCAACCTGAGTGGTTTAAATCTCTCAGCGACTGGCCCGCTGTTGTCTGCAGGAGTTTTAGTGTTAATTTATGAGCTGGTTGTCTGAACTCACTGGTGGGATATTTTTACCCCTCTGTTGCTGCACAGGCTGGGGGAGCATAGAGGAAGGGGCATCACGTCATGCTTTTACTGTAGCCAACCGGTTCTCTGCCCAGTGACAAAACCTGGCATTGGGACTGAGGTTTCACTGTGTGTTGGTGGGTGGTGAGCGACTAAGCGTGAGTCAGAGAGAAGGATGAGTGCATGTCAGGTCTTTGGTCTGCCCTCGGTCTTCCTTGGTCGGGGTTCTGTCATCCTACTTTCTAAGAGGTTATAGTGTATCCTTACGAAGGATGTGGTCCGTACGACTGCTAGGAATGTGCAGCTTTTATAAAACTGGAAAAAAAAACTTCTGTTCATGTACCTTATCAGTGGCTAATTCTCAGCAGAGGCCCACACTCCCCAACTCCTCAGCAATTTAGTGTACGTCACTCTCAAGCTCAGTTTCTTCACCCTCTCTCTGCTTTGTGTCTGAGTGTCTACACCAGACTCAGTTTATCTGATTTAAGACAAAAAGTAAATATATTACACTCTGCAAGAGCCATAATCTGAATACTCAATTAAACATTTTTTTACATTAGTGCGGGTAAAAGAAATTTTGTCCAATGTCATCTGATGTTTGAACAAAAGATAAAAAGCACTTAGCAGAAGTCTAAAAATAGGGGTATCCAAACAGATGGAGTCAACAGCTCTTAATTCAGGCTTTATGCTAAAGTGTGTGACAGACATGTTTCCTCTTAAAACTTGAAGTTGTGGAAGTCTCTGCGTATGATAATTTTTTGTTTCCACAATTTATAATTTTAGATTAAGTAGTGTTGAAACATCTTTGCTTTGCACTTGCTTTTCACTTGAAGTGCTCAGCCTTAAAGTGGTCCAGGTGATAACATGAGATACAAATAAACATAAAGTGATATTGGGGGAAAAAAATAGAAATCCTTGATTAGCAATCTTACCATTTAATTACTTGGAAGGCCTAATTTTTTTAAACATAAAAAATGTTTTTTGTGTTTTATTTCCCACATAAATTGAAAATATTTTGTTGCAGTATATGCAGAGATTATAAACTGAGATATGCTTGAAAAATCTGGGTCAAATGACACCACAAAGACAGTCAGTAGAGTGACTTTTTGTTTCAGTTACTGACTGTATTCTACCACTTAAAAAGTATGATCACAACAGAGATGTTATGAGCAGTTAAAAATTAAATTACAGTTTTAATTACAGTATTCCTCCACAGGCCAATTGTGTACATCACAGTGTAATGGAGGGGCCTGCAGCCAATGTGAAATATTCTGCATCTGACTTTTCTGAAAGCATATTTATTGCTTTCACCTAACTTAATAAGTTTTTAGTTTGTAACATTCCTGCTGCTCTGAAACATACTTGGACAGAGAGGTGGCGTTTTCAGGGTGGAGAAAATGGAGGCTGTGTAAACATGTCATGTAAAGAGGATGTTTGTTATGGTTGCCTCACTATTACTGCTTGGTGTGCTATTAAAATCAATATTTTAAAAGCTTTGAATTTGATCATTAAAACATTTTTTTTTACCATCTATTCCTCCTATTTTTTTCTTGCAGAATGTAGAGCTATGGGCTCTGACCCCCCCCCCCCCAAATATTGTGTTTTTGTACCTTAAGCCATTCAAACTACACACGTTTATAGAAAAAGAAATCATAAAAATTAAAGTGTTTTAAGTGGTATGACAGCCAATATTTTATTTATATTTTATTTTAACATGTTATGTCTTGGCTTGCTCAGTGAATACTTTTATTATTATAAAAATATATAATTGAATTCATTTGTGCCAACTGTGCTGTTCAGACTGTCTACAGGCTGCAGTGTGTACTTTACATTTTTTGGTAAAACTGGTAATCAATACTTTGCATCCTAGTCTTACAAAAATACCACAAAGCAGCTCTTGTTATGGTTATATTCATAAAAACCTTTATTGTACATCAAAATGTGATAGAAATGTATACTTTATATGGCTCATAATCACCACAAAATCTTGATATAGTGTCTTTATATTTCCTTCCACACAGCACTAGATCACTTAAATGTAACTACACAAACAGAACTTGCACCCAACAACCAGCAACAAGAGCACAGGGGGCAGTTTCCAGAGACCTATTTTCAAGTGGCAGGCATTATTTACAGACCCACTTGGAGTCTCTCTCACCTACAGCATCATAGAGTTTCAGCGTATCTCATGACAGAAGCATCCATTATTCTGCTGCTCTGTATTCCAGCAGAGAGAGCACGGGCTTCAGTGACTGGACACTTCTCTTTAGGCTCACTATGGAATATACTGGGGCTGTTTCCACTTGTAAGTTTGAGGACGCTGCCCACTTTATTCGAAAATCCAGCGTACACTTGAAACGGTGCCTCTGAGGCCGATGTAATCTTGTATGGTCTATTGTTCATCTTGTAATATTAAGCCTAAGGTTTTCAGTAAACAAAAATCTTGCATTCCCAAGGGGAAAAAAATGTCTGCTCCTGTCTATAAGCGACTGGTGTAAAGTAAGAGTGTTCACACAGTGAGGTGCAGGCCGGCCTCATGTGCAGCAAAACAGTCAAGTCGCACACTCTTTTCTAGTGCTTTTGTTCTTTTTACTTGTTCACTGTATGTTTTTAGTCACCTTTTAAGGTTATGTTTATTTAAAATGCCAACTTACCTTTAAAATACGTATATACGTACGTGATACGTATTATTTAAATAATTAAAGTAAACCTCAAACATGACGTCTCTTTAGGGCTGCAGCTCATGATTATTTTAATTTTTGATAACTAGTTGTTAGTTTCCTGATTAATTGAATTGTTTGATCTTAATTTCCTGAAGCCCATTGCTGTTTTGTCCAAACAACAGTAAAAAAAAAAAGCAAAGATATTCTGTTTATAGTGATATAAAAGGCAGAAAATCTGGAAGCTGGAACCAGTGACTGTTTTGCAGTTTTACTGGTAAGAATTACTTAAACGGTTAAGTAATTGTCAAAATAGTTACTGATAAATCGCCTGTCATTTGAGTCATTTATTTTATTTTTCAGTAATGCATCATTCTTCACTGTATTTTCCATTCTCTGGAGTCATTTTACACTTGCACTACATGAGGATTAGAGTTAAGTGAGGAAACCTAAGAAACGTGTGGTGAAAATAACTTTTGAATAATGACAACTTTGGTGAAAAACGGACTTAAAGCAGCCGAGGAAACCTGAGCTGACAGAAACCATTTGATTGGTTGTTAAGGTGCAGATTTCTGATGATCCAAGAAGCCAGGCCTGGATATGAGACTTAACAGTATTTTGAAGAGTTAAACAAGACGTTAACATGGAAATATAAACAGAGGCAATGGACCAGAAAACGAAACAGAGTCCCGTTTCCACAAGGTACCACAATGTGATAATTTAGACCAACTGCAGACGGTCGCACACTGGGGGCCAGTGTTTGAAACTTTTTTGACAAGTTTGGCTGAGTGCACTGCTGAGTTTGAAGCTAATGCAGTGCCTCATTTTGTTCCACAAACGTGTCCCTCTGCAGAAGCCTGACAAAATTTGTTTCTGCCAGTGAATGCTCTGCGGCCTGCAGTGTCTGGTGTGGCCAAGCTATTGGTGAACCACTTGCCCTACCTAATTTTAGTGTTGTTTATCTCACTGTTATCAAGGAGTCTGGGCTAAATAAGGCCCGAGGATCCTTATGTGTGGGCCTTATCCCATGTCAACCCATGACTCCAGTATCAGTGTCCGGTTAGATCATTGACCATAGGTATTGAATTCTAATAGGCCTATTGGTGTGTCCTAATGGTCCAAGTATTGAATTATGATATTGGCAAGGGCTGATGGCCTCAGGATTGAATTATGATATTGGTGTGCTGCTAGCTAATGGTTCTTGGTATTAAATTATGATATTGGTGCACTTTGATGGTGTAGGGATTGAATTATGATATGCCTTGCTATCTGCTAATAGCTCACTCTGTGTAATTTTCAATGTCAATCATGGCTTCAGTTGCTAGATCCATAGCCGGCCTTTAGGCTCAACACATCACTCACATCAGATGGGAACAGCCTTCAACCTTTAGCCTCAGTTCTCACTTCAGTTTCTGTTACTCGCTCCCTTTTTTCTCTTGCTTTTGTCTTGCACTCACTTCATCCAGGAGTTTGAGATTTGCTACTGCATGTATTTTATTATCGTAAAAATTAGGGTTTCATTAAAATGCGAGGACGAGCAGTTCATTGTTTATATCTTCACATCACCTTGAAAACCACCTCAGTCACCTTAGAAATAAGGGAGTAGGACAAACCTTCACATTATTACTCATTAAATACTGTGATTAAAGTCTCTTGAATTTGCCCTTTTGACTCATGGTAATAATGTAGTCAGCTGTTATTTTTTTCTCCAGTGTACATTTATCTTCACAGCCTATAAGAGGAAGAAGCGTTGGATGTTTTAATGACAAGCCAACACCAGTTTACAGATGTTAGATTAGGTAAATAATTTTATTGATTGTCTGGCCTTTGTTCAGTGGCCAGTGAGTAACTCTCTGTGGATTTGGCATTTTCACACACCACCTTGTGTTCATAAGAACCCTAATGTTTTAGCCGTGGAATTGTAATGGCTCTGAATCTGAGCTAACTTCATTTCTGTAAGTGTCCACACCTTTGCAGTGTTTATGTTGAGCTCATTCCCATTTTGGTAGTTTAAAAGCAACCAGAGCTGTGATGGTCCTGCTGCCAGCTCACAGAGTAAATGGACGGCCTGCTTCTGTGTCAGCCCTCTAAAAATAACACAGACTGCTGGCTGGGCTCAGCAGAAAACTACCACCGATTATGATGATTCAACTACCCTGTATTCACAGGTGCGTGTATGTGTGTGTTGGATGGGGGTGGGTCATGCTTAACAAATTGTTCTCTGCGATTTAGTTTTATGTCGTAGGTTGGTGAAACTTTGCTCAGTCAGACAAACTTGGAAACTGTTGATGTGTATTTTCAGTTTTTGAGGTATAATTATTTAATGGAGGAAAGGCTGTCTCATTTTAGTTTAGTGAACCAAAGTCATTGTAGTGCTTGCCATGCTAATTTAAACTGTACTGGGAATCAGATTAAACAGTTTAAACTACCAGCACCCTGCTATTATTACTGCACAGGCTTTGCCTAATGTAAAATGAAAATGCGTAGGGGCAGATCCATGGCTTTGTCCACTGAAACATGGGAAACTATACAAATGACGAAGTCCTGTATCTGTTAAATTCATTGAATGTCCTCAGACGGCACCTTAACCCCTCCCTGACCTTTGACCCGAGCAGCTGTCAGACTGGAGCCAGGGTTCAGAGGTGGTCTGACCCTGCAGACCTCAGTATGACCTGGGCTGTCTGACTGGCCTAACCTTTTAGAGCTAACAGATGATGACTTCACCATCTGTCTTGCCTTTAACAGGTCTGTCCTCCTTGAACTTGAACTTGTTTGGACGTGGAAAGAAGAAGGAAAAAATCAAGGGAGAAAATTGTCTCACAGCTACCTCAGGATGTCTCCCTATGCTGATGTATTTGTTTTATTTTTAAAGGATGACCAAATGTGAAGTCTGACGTTTCAAACTTTAGACTTTGTTTACTTATTTGTGAGCTCCTGCTTTATTTGGACGAGTCTCTGTTTGCCCCAGTTTAAAAGTGTAAAACTGGCTGTACATTGCTACGCTCTGTGGCTTGCTGTCTCATTTTTAAAAGTGAGAGTTGTCCTCTTGAGGAAGGGGGAAGGGACTATGTGTTTAGTAGACACAGGCTCATCCGCTGACTGCTGTCTGACCCTGAGTTCAGCGGTATGGTTATTAATAGGCCCAGAGGCCTCAACTTCCAGGAGGCCCTCTGATCAGCTCCAGATGTGGAATGAGAGAGAGGACAATTCTACGTCGGCCTGTCCATGTTTCACATGAAGCAGAAAGTAGTGAGATAGGCATTTGGAGAGACTGATAAAGAGTGAGGGAGGGAGGGAGGAAGGGAGGGACAGGAGACCTTTCCACAGCAGGAGTGTGTTTTGTGAGTCTTTGTTTTCATGTGTGTGTGTTTTTTTCATTTATTACACTCTCTGCCCTCAGACCAAAAGACCATAAAAACGTATGGCATCACCATGGTGACCATAATAACTACCTATAAAACAGCGTGTAAACTGTGAAATAAGACAAACAGACCAGAACAGCCCTGACTGGCTGGCTGGCTGACTGAATGGCTGCCTTCCGCCATAAAACTATTTGAGAGCCAGACTGAAGGAATGCCTTGGAGGCTGCTGTGGCTGTCACGACACATGAAAGGATTAGGCTCTGTGTTTTATCTCCTCTTTATCTGATGGTAATGGATAAGCTGAGTGTAGCCTATCATCTGACGCTTGGGCCGGGGGTTTGATGTTTTAGTAGGGTGACGGTTTGTTGAGTTGACCGCTTTGGTCTATTGATTGCTGTTTGATGGTTTTGATATGTAGGCTGTGTGGAACAGGTCAAGTCTTTTATGCAGTGAAGGCTCCAAATAGCTTTTAGCTGTCCTTCACTCCCCCCATTACTCTAGTGGTTCGTTTGATGTTTGGATCAATCAATAGAAAGAGCCTGAGCTCTTACACATGCTCCATCCTACTTCCCACCGAGCTCAATTCCTCTTCCTTCATTGTACAGGCTTTATATCACATTCTCTCAACACAGAATAAATGATATAATTACAACCCATTACTTAGCCTAACGCAAGCTAATTATTCTGTCATTACTGTAAGGATTAGCTATGCTCATTCTCTCTTTCTCACTGCGTTTCTTTGCCATTTCCTCTCAAAACTCGTGCAAGCAGAGCAGAAAACTCTTACTCATAAAGGCTGAGTAAGACTTAGCCCCAGGACATGCTCTGTTGACGTTGATCGTATAGACCATGGGTGTCAAACTCAGTCAGAAGGCCAGGCCATGCTAGAAAATAGTGACAGCAATGGGGCTGGACACATTTAAAGAGTCTAGATATATCTAACCTAATGGGGCATTTTGAGATGTGCCTTTAATTTATGCACAGAAGTCAGTGTGCTGCTTTTACTGGCTGTGGCACAACTCATGCTGATGTGTCATCATCAGGCGTCTAGAATATTTACTGGATACAACAGATAGACATGGCTAAATTAAAACGTGGAAAAAGGGCATCATGCAGAGCCGGAATTTAATGTACCAGAGGCACATGAGCGTGACACACACACACCTTTTTCAGAGTCCTGTAACTGTGCCAAGAGCATGTCCTTAACTCTAAGTCTAAGTGAATTACAACAAATCAAATAGGTCAACGAATTGAGAACAGATCAAATCTCAACTTAATTAGAGCAACTTTGAACACTGCTTCATTGTCAAGGGGTCATAGACTTTCTGGGCTAAATATATAAGTGTAGGATGATGAGTGGATGTCTACAACATTACAAGCCTGCACCTGTGACCCTGTCATTATCCACCTATGGCTACTTGTATGTGCATTTGATGTCATATAAACTAATAGTGGCGATGTCAATTGCTTGCCAGAGTCCTTGGACCACAGCCTTGTATATGTGTTACCGGGACTGGAGAGCCCCACTCTTCTTCCAGACTTGATTAATCCCTATCGCCCCTCTCCATGATCGCAGTTCCCATTTTTTAGTCCGTATCTGTGCACTCATCCCCTCCCCAATCTCCTCTCACTGGCACAGAATAGCTTCCTGGCAGAATGGAGGCATTAATTCAGGGATGAGAGGTGTGATACTCTGTCCCTGTCTCTCTCTCTCTCTGTCTCTCCGGGTCTCTCTCTCCCTCTCTCTCTATCTGTGGCTCTGTTTGTAATGCGTGGCCTTTATCGTAGCTGAAACAGCTCACTACCCTCTGATCCTATCTCAGATCTCAATATCCTAGCCGTTCCACCCTGTAAACGCAGGGATGAAAAATCTTGCCCTTTCACCAATGCATTACACCCTAGCATATCGCCATACCCCCTCTCCTCCCATCGCACACTCCACACCACTCACCCTTTGTGACACAGGCCTCTAGCTAAATTCAAACTCGGCAAAATGAGACCAAGTGAGCTGCACTTCCTCCATGCCAGAAACCATCTTAGTCTCATTATATTTGTATTTAGGCTCAGGCCTGGCCTCTGAAACCCTTTGTCAGACAATAGGTCGGGCAAAAATAATGACTAGCTCTCAGTAAGCTTCAGGAGAGTTAAGGCTTGGATGCTGGGGAGATAAAACAACAACCAGTCTCTCAGCAGAGAAACATGGATCAATACGAACGAGGCTGCGGTGTAAAAAGGCTGTTTTTGATCCAGGCTTGCGTCAGCGTCGGTGAGGTGAGTCCTGACAGCTCCTGTGCTGTTGGTAGATATGGATCTGTGTTCAAAAAAAGGAGCAAAACGCTCAGGGACCACAAGCATCTTGTTAGACTGTGGAGAGTGGTAGGCTGACCCCCCGCCCCCCAACCGCTCCGCACACAAACACAAGACGTACACACAGTTGCACAAACACACGGCAAAAAAAAAAAAAAAAAGTGTTCAGACCTCAGTTGTCACAGTGAAACTATTGTGTTAGCTTGTGGTAAAGAAAAGTTTGTGGCTTTGACTCCAGTGGGTGAGAGGAAAAGCAAAAACTGAGATTCAGGAAGATATGACTTGCGTCTTCAAACCCCGCGTCTGTGTGGTTTGTGTAAACGCCGTCTGCTTGGCACATTTTTAGGCTGTGCACCCTACTATGTCAAAGGTAGGAAGGCAGACAAGCAGGCAGGATTGTAGTCTCTTATCTGTGCTGCTGTTGTGCTGTGTTTTGAGGGGGCGTGCCTGTGATCTGTGATCATGTACCGTGTCGTTGTAGCAAGCGTAGCTGTTGCTCCTGACTGAGCCGCCACCCCACGACTCCACCCCCACACAGTAGGTTTGGCATACAGAACAGTCAGCCGCATGGGGTGGGGGGGTGGGGAGAGGGGGTTTAGGCTGTAAGGGAATATGGAGGGGGAGTTTGAAAGATAGGACTCGTAGATTTCAGATAAGACATCTTTCCAGACGCCTTTACTGTTTACTATCATAACCACATAACAGCCCCAGACATGTCAGAGATAAAAGGAAAGATTACTGACTGCAGTGGCAGGACAAAAAACTTCATCTCTTAAACATCTGTGTCATGTTTCCAAGTACAGAGCCTGCAGAAGGCTTCTCACTTTGTAATGAACACAGAACAGTTTGGTTTTAAAATATTACCCTCTTCTGTAGTGTGACTAATATGGTGTTAGTATTATAGAGTAGAACTGAATGTATTTTTGTATGTCTCTTTCTATGCCTGGCTTGAATTCAAGAGTGGTACTCCCATTAGATTCATGTGTAAGACGTAGAGCAGTTAACCTACGTTGTGTTTGGACTAAAGGAGTAGTGGCAGACTACTTGGCATGTGTGACTGCAGACTAGGTGTAAACAAAGTGTTTCTAGCAGCTTACAGTCCCAATTATTCCACAGGGGAATGAGATCTGAAGCAAATCCTTGTGTGGAGCTTTCTCCTCAGTGTGCACTCCCTGGTCACTGCCGGAGTACAGACAGCTGCTCAAGACTGACTTCATACTGTGTACATAACAATAACTTTGTTGTCATTCCACCAGCCTATCTGTCTCGGCATCGTCGGAGCGTGAGGGCATAAAGAATTCCACGAAGTTTTGATACCTCAATTAAAGTGCGTCTGTCTCCTGTTATCTCATTTAGTCTGTAGTCGATATGATTGGCATAATCAGACATGCCTGATTGGTGCCTCCCATTTAATTAATCAGTCTCACTGTATCATCACCTGTGGCTCATTAGAGTAATTAGAGCGAATTAGTCAGATAGAAGGCCTCTCTCTGCCTGCAGACGAGTGGAAGGAATTTCATTAGGAGAGATGAACACACACACATACACCTTGGGTCTGATGGCCAGTGGTAATAGGATTTGTTTACCCGTGACTGTTATCTGTGATTAGTATTATTACCACAGTGGTGGGGACGGAGGGATCCTCATTTCTGTTTGGCTCAACCTCTCCCCCCCACAGCTGCGAACATGGCTCATCATGCCAAAATTTGCTGGGCGAACATGTTAGCAGACTTCCTCTTTTGAAACGGAGTTCAAAAGAATGTGGAAAGACTGGGCTCCCCAAGTTACTGCAGCGGCCTGTGAGTGCATTCATGTGAGAGCACACGCGTGTGGAGCAGTGTGCGGGAGGCTTCTTGGCCAAGTCGGTGTTGAAGTCTCTCTAGGGACTGTTGGCAATCTGTTCCAATCGTCTTTACAGCTGACCAGACGACCAAATGAACCAGGACAGGGACTGCTGCTGTGGGCCAGTCCAGCCAAGCCAAGCAGAGCTGTTACAGCAATCACACAGACATTACAGCCCACTTAATGCTCCCATGCACACACCATATTCCATCCTCTGCTAAACTAGACAGTGCAGTCCTAACCAGCCATAGCCAGATTTTAAAAATAGTGCTGGACTTAATGTAAAATGGTTAAATGAATTAATTCAGCAGTAAATCAAACAGTTTTTAGATTTGAAAAGTAAAAGCTTTCAAAGTCGGGCCAAGGAGAGCTGGAGAGCATTGACCTCAGAGACTTTGCCTGAGGGCCCAAACACAGTGGACACAAGTTTTTCATGCATGTCGTTTGATGCTCTTAATTATATTTCTTGTCATTACATTAGTCATGTAGTGTAAAATATAGACTCTCTTAATTAGCATGTTTTTGTATTTTTTGATTAGAGTTTCTTCACTTGTTTTTGGCTGCCTGTCAAACGTGTTTGTATGTTTTATCAGATTGGCATGGTGTCAATCATTTATGTCAAACATGATAGAAAGAAAATCCCAGTGGTATGCCAGATGGCTTGAACCCCTGTGGAGCAGCCTTGCCTAACATCCACAGTATTCCCCTCCAAAAGTTTGGAGATTGATAAAACCAACAAAACAGTGAAACAGACATGCTTCTACTAGGCGCTTTTTTACTAAAATACAAAGAAACTGTGGGATCTTTTATAATCTGTGACGTCACCTGGACATCTATTTTTGACGCCGGTTCCAGTATTCTGCAGCCATATTTGCACTGCTGACTTATGTGTTCAAACCCAAATGTGCCAAGGCTCTACCCAATCCTTTTAGCTACCCAGTCCGCACGCAGTGTTGCTGTTTGTCTTCACTGTCATGGCCGTTGATGGATAGTGACAGATGTTACCGTTGCGGTCATTATAAAAATGAAAGGTCTTCATCTTTCTATTTAGCTATCTATTAATCTAGCTATCTGCTATCTTTAGCCATGACCGTAATATAGACTGCAATGTGGGTGGCTAGCAAGGATCAGGTGGCTGGACCGATTGGGCACTGACAATCCTCACTGCAAAGAATTCAAACAGTTTGAATGGTTATCCATATCAGAGTCTAGAAATTAATATTGACATTCTGTGGTCTCGTATTAGAGCAAATGTCACCCTGCTTTAATCAGTTGTATTCCTGTACAATATTATCAACACGAGAATATCACCTTGGGAGGAAAAAGGGCAGTATGTTACTTTGTTGAATGTGTTGGTTCCATGTTAATGTTCTGAAACCACTTTCAGAGGAAATGTAGTCAGTTTGACAATTTGAAAGTCAGTTAAAAAAAGTTTCGTACAAACAAAACCCTGTGTAAGTTAAATTTGCCTTTAAACAAACATGTTTTATGCCTCACTGTGTTTTAGTTTGTCGCAACAGAACAAAAGTATAAGGAGAAAAAGGACATGTACAGTGTGTTTCTAGCTTAAGTCTGCAACTTTTGTAACATGTTAGCAAAATAAAACTGGACTGAACTGTGGTCAGCTAAGAACCCACAGCCTACAAAAACAGCATTCAGCAGAGCAAACACCCTAAACATATTTGCTCAGTATTTCACTTAAGGTAATAAAATATGACAACTTATCATGTGAGATAATATGTGGCTTAAAATCAGGATAATATTGGTCTCCTAATGGTCAGTAAGATTTGATGTGTGTTAACAGGGGAGGGGGAGGGGGCAGGCAGCGGGGATTGTGCACTTTGGGATGTTACGCTCTATCAGCAAGATGAGTGTAAAGTCTGCCCGTGTCTGCTGATGTGGGCAGAGAGTTTGCTGCATAGTCAAAACCTGACTGGGTCTGAGGGTCCTTTTTTTAATTTTTTTTTTTTTAACTGAGACCATGCCCATAATTACTTGCCCACTTGGCATTGAATCAATCCTCTTTCATGTGTGATGTGTTTATTTAGCTTAGCAGTGAGAATTTTTTTTTTCTTTTTTTCCCGAATAGGGATTTGGTAACACATTGGAATATGTGCAGGGTATTGGAAAGGGATTGGATAGAATCAAGGGCGTCAGGGATTGGCACATGACCTCTTAAAGCAGAACCCCAGTGGAAGCCTGGCTGTGGTTATTTCAGTTTTGCTCCAAAACAGAGCTTATCAATGAATATACAGCAATGGATTGGCTGCGTTGTATAAATTTGACTTTTGGATAACTCCTGTGCAGGAGCAAGTTTTTATGGACGCTTTGGATATCAAAGAGCATTTGGGTAAATTTGATAAAAAAACAATAGGTTTATGTCTTTATTTCCATACATCCACAGCTGGGAAAAGAGTAAAAATATGTTAGAATTAAACTGTGTTGTAGAGCTACAGAACGAGATGACGCAGACACTTTAATGCAAACCATGCTTCATTTAAATATATTTATTTTTAATGAACTTAAATGAACTTTTTTCTTCAAGTTGATGTACTTAATTGTGTCCTGAGGTGTGTAACATATGCGCTTCATAAGCAAAAACCTCAGTCATCCACAGTATTTTAGTTTTGTCCTGGTGTACTCTTAGAGGGAGATTTCTGTATTTTCAAAATGTATTCCTAATGTTTAATGACCTAGCTTGGACGATTAACAGCATTATCTCTTTACTTTTGGGATATACCTAAATTTATCCCGGTTGCTGTTTATGCCATCTGAATTCAGCTTATGCTTCAAACTAAAGTGTTCCACTGATTTATTATATTTAAATGATTTTGGTGATGTCTCCACCACCCAGAAAAGTAAAGCCTTAAGGCCTAAAGCATCGTAGTGTGATTAATATCTGCCAATTTGATGTTAATATCTTGAACCAACTGGGTCCTGTATTCTTGTTCTGTAGCTAATCTTTACCAATATAATAATTACACCTCTATTCATGAAGTAGAGCATTCATTTTTTGACAATTAATTTAACATGATTAAAATTTATTAGGTTCCTCTTTTCATCAAGCGTTGCACAAGCTTCTGCGCACGCTCGAATTCACTAACAGATAGTGCAGCTGCTCCATGGCCATGGGCAGACAGGCTGCTACATCAACTGCTCCATGGGCAGTGAGAGCAAGATGGCATGTAAGCAAGTGAGCAGTTTTTTTTCTTTTTTTTTTTTTTGGTCAAACATCCTGTGCTACTGCGTAAAATCCATTGCAGAGGACAGTTGACCAAGTCCATTTGTTATATTTTTTTTATGGTTTGTGGATAAAACGAGATCACGGCTGGTCAGGGAATTAAACTTAGTGCTGATGGGGGAAAAATCTCCTAATTAGTACTTGATCACACTATTTCTTTAGAGGGTTGTATTTTCTTGTGTGTGTTGGGGGGGTGGGCATGTGTGCGTGCGTGTGTTTTGGGACCTTGTCAGCAGACTGAGCCACAAGGGCCCCTGTGGTAATGTGTGTATTAAATGATTAGTGTGTTAGTTAGCATAACGGCCCTTCAGCAGCGTTTAATCACTCTCAGGGGTGGGCGGCCTCACAGGAGGTGGATGGGAGGGAGGAGAAGAGAAGGGGGGAGGCGGAGTAAAGGGAGAGGAGAGAGAGATTTAAATGGAGGAGAAGGAAATGCTGGTTGAATGAGTGAGTGGATGATCTGGAGAGAGTACGGAAAAATGAAGGGGGGAAAAAAAGGAGTGAGCGTGACAGAGGGCAAGAATCCAACAGAAACATAATCCAGCAATGCTCACACACTCAGCAGAAAGAGATACAATCTTTACAAGGCCTGAATGTCTTGTTAATGTCAGCACTTGGCCCATCATCTGGAACTAGTCCCATAAATAGCTATTAATAACAATGCAAAATGGATGTGGATAAAGGCGGGCCCTGCCTCAGCCTTTACAACACTGCTGTTGTTGATAATTGTGCTGTTGTTGTTACGTGGTGAGGGGAGGGGTCGTCTGGTGCAGACAGTCAATAATTGTTGTGAATTGCGTGTATAGTAGTCTGTTGCTACAGAATTTGTCATGCCCGACACAGTGGTAACTGATTGACTGACAGGCTGAATGCCTCACATATTGCTCGCTTGCTGGTAGCAGATCAAACTACTGGTGTAGACGGGTTTTCCTTGGCGGTACATAGGCGTTGTGGTTCTGTTCTCTGCCTCTGCTGCCGCAACACACTGTCCAAGTTCAGCTGAGGCAGGACGGGTTGTCTGCAGCACGCCAGATGGGTCAAGGAGTCTGCTGTCTTTTTTTATCCCGAGTGATAACAATGATGCTGATTATAATGACAGGGGCAGTAATGATAAGTATGATAAAATTCTTCGCCTCAGCAAACTGAAAAAGTTGTGTGCTTGCTTTGCAGAAAGAACTAGACGCCACCGCCACACAGCTTGCCAACAGACAGGACGAGAGCGAACAGTCCAGGAAGAAACTAATCGACCTGAGCCGCGAGTTCAAGAAGAACACACCAGAGGTGGGAAAATCAGATTTTCACAGACATGCACCAACACACAAACACGCATACGTCCCGCTGTTCTTTTGACAATCATAGTTTGTCTCAGTGTTTCTGTGTCTGTTCTCCTCTTCATAACTGCAGCCATGATTATTTACTGAGAAAGCAGGGGAGGAGTAGACAGCGCAGAGATGCGGGCTTGGATCCCAAAAATAGTCTCTCCATTAGTTTCCCTGAAATCCTAAAGAGACAAAACAGAAAACCCCTCAGGAGTTTGTATTATCTGACCTAGTTTTTTATGCGTGCAGAAAGTGTGGTCCGTGAGTGTGTATGTGAGAGGGAGAAAGACGGAGAGAGAGAGAGAGAGAGAGAGAGAGCAAGCAAGCAAGAGCAGGAGGGAGAGAAAGAGAGTGTGACAACACTACTAAGTGGGATCAGGAGGGAATTCTGTCCTGCTCCTGTGTTCCCATCACTCCTCCTGGGAATATTTGTTTCATCTCTGTTACCAAGGCAACACATTTTAAACCACACAGCGAAAACAAAGTATTGTTGTGTTATTATTGGTAATGTCACCATGGTGAATTATTGATGGAAGTATGAATTATGTATGAATGGAGTAGACAGTGGATAGAAAATTGTCAACTCTCGGTGGAGTTGACAGTAGGCCTATTACAGTTACCACAGGATGAGCATTGTGACTATTGACTTCAGCATGTAGCCCACCCGGTGCAGAGGAATATACACCAGAGGAAACCGTACCTGCATACAAAAGATGCTAATTTCACTTTACCCCGCACATTCATCTCTAATCTCATTTTCAAGTATAACCACATAACTAGCAACACACACAGGGAGGCAAGACAGACACAGAGGTGTAGAGGCATACAAACGGAGGCTGAGAGAGAAAGAGAACATGCACACAAAGAAAACATGCAGACGCAGAGGCGCACACACAAACACACAGAAGCAGATAGCCTAGATCACAGAACAGGACACACACATTCATCAGTGTAACAAGGCTGTGATTTAGGAAGGCTCCTCTGGCGTCTGTGTGGCCCCTGGCATCTCCCTGGTATGTGGAGGAGGAATCTGAGCCAGGCCAGACGAGCGACAGGATTCATTACAGGGCTGTAACAGGCTCAATAGGAATCAGCACTAAAACTCGGGGCGTTTGGAAGTGTATAAGCACCAAGGCTGCCTACTAAATAGGCTGGTTCATAACGTGTGATGGCCCCGCGCTTGATTAAAAATGCCCTGATCGTCATCATCGTGCGTTTGCGGGAGCCATGTTTTCTGTCTCGCGTGCGCTGCCTCTGTGTGTGTGGTTGACCAGCCTATAAGAGCGGGGCTGTCAGCTCTCTGTGGTCCGCACCAGTCAGCGGAGATCACAGTCACATCAGATCAGACTGCATTAGGCTGAGCGGGAGTCCGTCTCTGATCCATTATTCAACAACCAGGAGACCAGCCCACGTTGACTGTGTCTAGTCTGCTGAGCTGTACTCGGCGTGAACTGCACTCATGGTCTGCATAATTACACACATACACACACACACACGCAGGCTTTTGTAGCATTTTGAAAGTAGTGCAAAGAAATGCAGCGTGAAAACAAAGTTTTCATAATTCATTAGGACTGACACACTGTTGAAATTTTTTTTTTTTTGGGACTACATCTCACTGTGCCTCCTAAGTTGTCTGAATTATTCATCCAGTTCTTAATTTCCTTTTAGTTTGTCAAGACTCCTCTACTACAGTGTTATAAAGGCAAGGGTGGGAATGGTTGTAAAATGTCCCAAAGATTGCTAGCCAGAGGCAGTGGTAGTAAAACAACTTTGTGTGTGCTTGTGTGTGTGCGCACACGCATGCACATACGCACGTTTGTGTTTAGCTGCAGGGCAGACAGACAGCAAATGTGAGTTCCATACTCCCTGGAGGATTCCTCAGGCTGGCCTGTCTACTGTCTGCCGGCAGCTCACACACCAGCCATCCATCTCCTGCTGCCTGGCCCCCTCCTCTCCCCTCACTACACAAACACACACACACACACACACACACACACACACACACAGATTGACCACGGTGTCTGTGTGCATTGTTATGATATATGGTCATAAATCTTTGGAAGTGGAGGGGGCAAGGAGGCGGAGCACTGGAGAGTGGACCAAAGGGGGTTCAGTGCTTCAGCAAAAGGAGTAGCTTGCCTCTACATGTTATTTGAATGTGTTTGTTTTTGTGTGTTCAGTGTGACCTCTTGAATAAGTGTGTGTGTGTGTGTGCATGTGTGTGTGTGTGTGTAGGCTCATCTGGGTTGTTTCAGTATTTAGGCACCCCCAAATCTTGGACTACAAAAATGCAAGTTGGAAAGATTGACTTCTAATCTCAAATAACATTAGGAATTTAATTAACTCTGCCAAAAATAAATAAATAAATAAATAGAAAAAATAAAAATCAATAGATTAATACAGCAACTTCAAACTGTTCATCATTTTTTTTTAAAATGATGGAAGTGTTGAGTAGGCTCCTCATGCAGACACAGTCTCAACAAAATTATGATTTGAACAAAGGTAGCAATTATTGGAGGACCACTAGACTAGACTGCATTACATTACACAGAGGTTTCTTTTTCTGTCACAGTATGTAGCTAAATATTTACATATATTTAAAGCCACAATATAAAACAGTGAAATGAAAACGGTCTTGTATGCTAATTTATACCAATACAGACAGATGTTTGAGCACATTTTGCTTGGCTCTGACAAAACAGTAGAGCCTAAACTGAAACAAAATAAGATAAAAACAAAAATCATTGTTCAAAACAGGAAGTAGTGCAGGTCATCTAAAAACTAATGGAAAGGAACCTTATTCTGAAATGGAAAATTAGGATGTAATCAAAATCTAATGCAAATGACTGAACGGACACTTCTCTGGTGTTTTTTGTGTGCATGCTTATTGTGTGTGTGTGTGTGTGTGTATGAGAAAGGGAGAGCCAGAGCAGTAAAGGGAGGGGGGTGGGGAGTCAGGGGTGGGAGGTGGAGGTCATTATCCCCAGCAGGGGAATATTGAATTGGCCCAGACAAACAGCCACAACGACCCCTGATGAGATAACAATGGAGCAGGGTCACTGAGGTCATGACCTGTCCTCAGCCCCAGACAAGCGGCCTGTCTGGACCAACCTGGGATTAGGCTCAGGCCCAGACACTGGTCCCAGATCAGTTTGGGGATGCTATATCCGTTATGCTTTTAGACAGAGGTTTCTAAAAGGCGCAGTCTCTCCCAAGCACACATCTGTTGTTGCCCTACTTCACATCTTCATTAGGCAGTTTTGCGAGTATGTGTGTGTCCACAAACTGTGCAAATCAAATGTTCCTGTACAGAATGTCCTATTCTGCTGTGCTTTTTACCGTACGCTCCAGTTCAGTTTGTCAGGATGTAGGCTCAACTAACAGCATGGTGATTTGCATGTTCCCCTGATACATACTCGACTGGCTATCTAATCTGAAACCGCTGACTCGTACTGGAAAGTCATGCAATGGGACTTGCAGGATGAAAAGCATTTGCTTTATAGTAAAAACTTGGTGCGCAGAGACAATTTGCATTAACTGTAGGCCTACACCGTGGCTCATTCACTCTCTTGTCTCACACGCACTAGTGGTGCCTCTGGCTGGCCCAGGTGGTGCTGCACCTGTTCTTATAAGAAACGCAGTCCGCCAGAGCACCTCAGGGTACAAACCTGGCCTCCTCCCCACCCTATGTTCATCACTCACTCACGCACCACTCTTTATTCATTGGCAGTGGCAAGAATGGTCGCTAGTAGGAATAATGAGTGACTTATTTGATCACAACATGGTCTGCTTGTGTAAAACTCATTAAGTTGTCAGTGCCTCTAAACATCACTGATACACGTGTGTATTTAGGGTTATTGTAGGATTATAATTGATCAGCTTATTATCTCATTTTTGCAACTGACTAACCTCTTATTTTCTTTATTTTTTAGGATTTACGGAAACAGGTTGCTCCTTTGCTCAAGAGCTTCCAAGGAGAGGTGAGTGTGTTATTGAGAATTTATATTGACACAATGATAGACATACATGCCCCAGCGCAAGCATTGAAACACTGCATTTTATGAGACCCATTTGACATTCATTGACTGGTCCTGCTCCCTCTCTCAGTGCCCTCCTCTCTTTTTTCCACTTTCGTCTTCCCTCTTAAATTGTCATCTCTTCTCTCTCACTTCTCCCTCTCTTCTCTTCTCTCCGCCATCTCCTGTTCTTTCTCTTGCCACTATCTCATTTCCCCTCTTTCCTCTCCCTCTTTTCTTCGCTCTGCTCTGCTCTTGATTTTCTGTCCTATTCATGAAGTCCTGTAGCCCGAGGGTGTGTTTAAATTGCATCCTGCAAAAAAAAAAAAAAGGCACCACAAAACCCCGGCTCTAGCCAGTCACAACTCACCAAATGCTATTTCCTCAGACTTTGTTTGTCTGCATGATTCGGTAGGGTTATTTGTTGTTTTTCGTTGATCTAGTGAATCATGAGCCATTTTTTTTCCGTCGTGGCACATTTATTTACTTTCAATTTAATGTTGCACCCTAGGTTTTTATGTTCCTTGACCTATAAGAGGCGACTTTTTTGTGTGAGTGTGCTATATCATACTCCCACTGTTTCTCTCTATCTCCTCCTCAATCATTTTGGCCTATTTCCATCATGACTCCTCCTTACTGGCAGCCATGCATTTCCAGTTCACTCCCATATGTGAAAGTCAGAGGGTAGGAGTGGAAGCGGCTGGTTTAGACTGGGGCGTTATTTGGGGTTGGAGTGGGTGGACATTCAGCCCAACAGTATCTCTTCCTTTAGCACACACACACATGGAAACACACACATGCGCACAAACAAAATCATCTCAATAGATAGTGACAGGGCTGCTTTGCTACTGGCCATAGAATATTACAGTTTAACACTGGGTTAGTTTCCATATTCTTGTGTTAGAGCAGCAACCACAGCCAGTGGTTATGTAAAAATGCTGTAATTTATAGTGGTTCCACCATGTTCTGCTGATGATCCACAGTCTATTTAGAGAATAGAAACGGCAGCAGTATAATTGGGGCTTTGTCAGCTGTTTCCACCATCCACATGTTGACACACCTCAACGGCGTGCACACCAGAACACGCTGAGGCGCTTAGTGGGTGGTCGCGGAACTGAGAAAGACATTATCTTATGATTATTGAGATAATACTGTACACCCGCGCCAGTCTCAGAGCAGCCCATCAATCAGTCGACTATTCTGCGAGCTTGCATGCCACAACATGAGCAACTCCGAGAATGTGTAATTTTAGCCTGGCTTTGTTTGCTTACCCCTCAATGCTTTGATCAAGGACAAGACAGCACCACAAACCAGAGGGTCTTCCTGCCGAAGTCCCACAGTAACTCATCCTTAAGCATTTTACCCAGGAGCTTGAATCTTTCCTAAGTGAATGTGGAACCCACACAGAACAATAAAAAAGTTTTAGCCCAGGAACTTGGAGGTCTTGATACTCTGAGTTTAATCTTTATCATTGAAAGGTGGACGACCTCGGGTCATAATTATTACCAATAACAGTACTTTCCGCGAGGCCTCAATTTGGTAAACGGGTTATGTGCGTGTGTGTGTGTACGTGTGTTTGTGTGTGTATGTTGCATGCTCAGTGTTCCTTGTTGGTCCATCGATCAGATAAGCTTTTCCATTATCCAAGGCTTCAGTCTCTGCTGCCCATAGCCTCCCCTTATCAGACTCCACTGGGGCCACACACACATACGCATGCGCGCACATACGCACACACGCAGGTCAGCCTGATGCCCTACACACACTATGGGTTAGATAGGGGAGCGAGGCTGTGCTGAGTGATCGTGGCACAAGGTGCTGACGTATGTACGTATGTGTTTGTGTGTGTGGATGTGTCAGGGATACCTTTTGCAATTGCAAGCACTTCTCATTGGTAACCTACTGATACTGGCGAGGTATCATTTGTGTCACTTCATTTGTTTGGCTTGGTCTGTGTGTGTGTGTGTGTGGGATGGGGGCAGGGGAGCATGTAGTAGCAGATGTCATTGGGATTGGTTGAAAGAGCTGCAGTTTGGAGCAGCAGGGTTGTATTTGCAAATCCTGGGTGGTCTTCTAATGGCTCTGGTCCTGCAGTTAACCTGCCTCTAACTGTAGGGTGTGTCCTACATTAAATGTCTATTTCCTGCCTCCCATGTTGGGCTATATAAAGCTGCTGTACCACTGACCTTGGCCCAGTCATTGTACAGTCACGCAGCTGGCTTCCTTCACTGCCATCGGCAGATCACTTTTTGCGTTGGTTTGTGAGTGTTTGTGTGTGTGTGTGTGTTTGTTCTTTATCACGAGATTGTGTTATGGTACTGTGAACCTCTGATCACATTCTCTTATATACACACATGCACACACATTTTGATGCTGATGAACAGGTTTGGTGTTGGTGTGTGAGTGGTATTAGTACTCAGCATCAGTAATCTCCGATTAGTGGCCTTGCATTTGAGGATCCTGATCGCTCAATGTCACATAGCACATGAAGAAGAGGGTAAAGTACATGATGCAGCGTGATGTGAGAATGAGATATAGTAGTGGGATAGTGTGTGTGTGTGTGTGTGTGTGTGTGTGTGTGTGGGAGGGAGAGAGAGAGAGGAAGAGAGAGAGAGAGACTGGAGCCCTGTGCATGCCAGAGAGACAGGAGTGTATGACAGAGAAACATGTGAGAAAGACTGACACTAAAAATGATTGAGGGAAAGAAAAAAATATGAGTCAGAGAGCATGGAAGTGACAAGAGGGAGAATGAGAGAGAAAGACAGAGAAATAAAAGGGGTGGGGGTTGGGGTGGGGGTGGGGGTGCTGGCACCAGCCTACTCAGGGCCAGATGTTTTGCGGCTAAAAAACTAGAGATGAATCAAAGCCATGTGAAGAGATTTATTAGGTTCCCATAGGAGCCCAGGCAGTATTACATGTAGCCCGCTCTGTTTACAGTGGCAAGAACCCCTAAACCACCCATCAACTACACTACTGGCTCGGCTGGGAATGTGAAGACTTTATATTTGGACATGAGGCACCTTTTCTCTCGGCGAATGTGCTGGAGGAGCTGGAAGAGAAACACAGGGCTGTTTAGTCTGAGTGCGTGAGCCAGAGTTGTCAGCTGTAGCTCTGCCCAGTACAGTAGCACCATCTGAATGTCTTTATTTGGCATCTGTTTCCCTCGATTTAGATTCGATTTCAGATGCGTTTCGCCTACTCTGTCTGCTTCTCATCTTGAAGTGTGACACAGAGACTATAGTAGAGCTTGCTGCCTCATGTTTCAGCATCGACAACAGTGTAAAAGTTGTTTCAGTATGATTTTAGAATTAATCTCTTATGGATCCATTCTAATGCTGTCCATTTCAATAATATAGGTGATGGAATGCATGCCGTGCCCTCTTGTGTTAATGGCTGCATCAGTAATGGATCCACACTGTATTGCTGCTATAAGAGCTGACTGAATAATCTGCCCCTGCTGTGGCTGGAAAGACTGAGCCAGCTGTTTAATGATGTCAGCGTGCTGGAGGGGAAACGAACACACACAGGCGCACACACTCACACACACGCATATACACACAGAGACCGACGGACTTAGGCACACTCACTCTAGGACAGACGGACACGGGCACGCGGCAAACGAAACGCATCCGTCATCGGCTGAACAGCTGAACTGACTTCACGGGAAGGAAACACCAACACAGGCACTGTCAAGACAACCGCAATCGCATGCAACATACCGACGCATAGTGAAGATAGAGAGATATGTAGACTACTCTCACTGTGAAATTAATGGGTCTGCCTTTGGAGTCTGAGGGTGTGACACGCTGATCTGAGGTGGTGTGACTGACAATTAACCATTAACTTTTTTTTTTCTTCTTTCCAGATCGATGCCTTGAGTAAGAGAAGTAAAGAAGCAGAGGCCGCCTTCTTGAACGTGTACAAGAAAATAATCGATGTCCCAGGTAAGACTGTATTTAATGTGTGCACATGTCCGTGTGAGTGTGTTTATCTACACACCTCCTGAGTCCAAAAACATGATCAGGAGACCCCTTTATCCATGCAGACAGCACCAACAGGGGGAAGAGAAAAAAGCATGACACCGTCCCTCTGGTGCTCCTTCACTGTGCATCCAGGCGTGTGCAGCGCCTTAATATGTCCCCACGAGATCTCATCCCCACTGGTGTAGCCTTTAGAGGGTCTTAACAGAAGGTGCATCCTGATATGGATGACAAGTGCGCCCACGATTGGCTGCCGCAAAGCGCACACATGAGCAGTCACGTTCAGCACGCTGGCGGCCGAGGAGGGACACGCAGCACAGGGTGTTACAGAACACACACAGACACTTTGCTACTGGTTGGAGATTTTCAGCTGTATGGGAGCCCTGGAGGGGCTGTGTATGTAGGAATGAGAGAGGAGTTGAGTTCATCTATAGCGTAAGGAGGTCATCATATTCCCACATGGATAGACCTACAGTAATATCTTTGGATTGTACTGCTCCCAATAAGTCAGCGCCAGCTCTGACGGGGCTATTCTTAACTTGCAGCGAGACAATGATGTAATGCCTGATGCACACACGCACACAGACACAGACCAGCCTGACTAATGCAGCAGTCTTGAAAGAGGAAACAGTGTGTTTTGTTCTGTCTTCTATCAGCTGAAGGCCTGGTTAGTCAGCCCAGTGTGCTCTGCTTTAGATTAAAGGTGTCTGGCGAGAGTGTTCAGCACCAGTGGCCCCCACAAGTCAAGCCTCCTTTAACAAGCTGTACAGTTGATCTGGAGAGGGTCCTATGTGAAGGACAAAGGTTTGATAAGATGGAAAAAAAGTGGATTTTCAAGGGCGCTGAGGCAGATAGGAGCCCAAATTCAGGGCATACAGTTATTGCTCCGTAGTGTTTGTTTGTACTTGTGTGTATTTGTATGAGACTCTACGAGAGTGCACACTTGTGTTTTTGTGACAAGGTGTATGTGTGTGTGTGTGTGTGTGTGTCTGTGTCTGTGTCTGTGTCTGTGTGTGTATCAGAGCTTAGCCCTGCATGGTGTGTCACCTTGACAGCACAAAATCAGCATGAAATTCCCCAATCGTTCTCTGCTGATCTCTCATTAGCATAGTTAAGATATCTAACTGCGTCAGACATGAGACACACACACACACGCTCACACACACGCACACAAACGCACTCACACAGCCCTTACCCCCAGCTGTAAGCTGTCAGTTCCTCTTATCTGTACAACACACACACATAAACATACACACACACACACACACACACACAAAAACTGCTCTTTTAGCTGGCATGCTGATGAGCATCGCCTGCGTCTCTTGGCTGCCTGTCACCAGTCTGCCACCCATGAAGCACCAATCAGATGTGATTGGCCTGACTGACAGGGCTCTCTTCATCACACTGACAGTTAACCCTGCTGTGTGTTCACAGAAACGTTGGTAAAATGCCTCCAGAAAGTTGTCTTTCTTCCTTCTGTCTCTGTTTCTTTAATCTCCTATTTACCTTTTCCAACTGCCTGTTTTGCGGCTCCACTTTGTCCATCTGTCTGCTCCCATGTTTCTCTTTTTTTTTTCTTGATTTCAAGTGGAATCATAGCAAACACTTAAACTGATCATAGCCCAGAAATCTCTGTTGTTAATGTGTCTCATCTGTGTTACTGTCTGTGACTCTCTTTTGGTATCACTTAGCCAGTTCTCTTGCTGTGTCAGCAGTTGACGCATTCATTTTTTCCTCATACAAAACCAAAGTTTATCTCATAACCCGACAATAGTCTCTGTTGATACAAAGGCTGATAGTGTGTCATTCAGTTGCCTTTATGGATACAGTCTTGTTGATACTGAATGTGAAAACAAACCATGACCTTTCAGTATTGTGTGTTTTAAACTGTTGTGGCCAAATCTCTGTTCTTGTTCTTCTATTTCTAATCAGTGAAGTGCTCTAAGTTTTTTTTAATTATCTACAGTAGAGCCTGACTGATACTGGATTTTTTTTTAGGTTGATATCAGTATTTGAGAATACTTAAAATCCGATAACAGCATATTGACCAGTATTCAAATTGGCTTATGAATTAGACATGTTCAGGGTAGGATATTTTCAAGTTGAATCATGACCTTTATTATCAAATGTACAGTAAATTCAAGACCACAGGAATTTCTGAGCGGTAAATCTAACTGGGAAAACAAAATTACAAATAATATCCATGAATAAAAACACAAATGTAAATTTCCTGCCTGTCTGTTAAACTACACATGGATCCCTTTGATCGTCAATCAATTGTCAAATGACAATAGTAGGACTACCGTAAAGCCCAGATCTTTCCCTTCCTGTATATATAACCTGTCTTTATCACAATGAAGCAAGTAATTGTGATATTTTTTGGTCCTTGCAATAACCACTAGTTCTCCACAGGGAGATCAAAGGTCAGGGTCAGCTCCAGAACACTTCTCCTGGAGCTGTTGGAGATTCATTGCCTTGCTCAAGGACACTTCACCAGGGCAACACTCGCTCTCGCAGGGGCCTTGAATGTAGTTATTCCTAGCTCGCTGCGCCACCTTCGCAGCCCTTGTTTGTGTAATCTTGCGTTGCGCTGTGTTAACGTGTGTTGTTGCTGTGTGTTGTCTCCGCCAGATCCTGTACCTGTGCTGGAGCTGGCTCAGCAGCTGCAGCTGAAGCTCCAGAGGATGCACGACATTGAGACAGAGAACACCAAACTTCGAGAGACACTGGAGGACTACAACAAAGAGTTTGCAGAGGTCAAAAACCAAGGTTAGAGAGGGACACGTGCGGACATGCACATTTTACTGATTTTAAGAGGGGCATTGATGTAGGCCGCACATTTAATCTTAGATAATCACATATCAAAATGCCAATGTTTTAGTCTCATATGTGGCATCTCTCTGACTATTATGGCCAGTTACACCAGTGACCAGTGTGATTAAAACAAAAACTAAGGCGGTGAACAATGAGAGAATTCAAATAAAGTAACCTGTAGTTAAATAGTTGGATGATGAGTGCCTGAAAAATTAAGCTCAGTCTGAACTTGAACTTAATACTCAATTTTAGCTGATAACTGCCTGTCATTTGGCAATACTTTGGCTATGAAACAAGATAAGAAAGAATTTGCAGTTTGGGTTGTAGTTACACCTAAAGCAGTAATGTGTAAGTCTTAAGATTTTGTAACTGCTGCTAGGTTGAGAAATTCCAAACTCTTGTGTGTACATTTAAAATGTTCATGTGAAAAACGGCAGCAAAATCCTTCTATGCGTATAACAGATGTTGATTATATGTAGACAAGTTCAAATACAAGGTCAAAGAAACATATTTGAAGCCCCTCTTTCAGAGGGAAAGGCCATATTTGAACATATTTTAATGCCTTATAAATTTTTCAAAAACACAAAAAATGTACAAGGTTTTACATTTTCAAATAGGTTTTCAGGGAAAAAAACATGAGGCAGACTTTCATGAATAAAAAACGACAGCCTACCTCAGGGTAAAGAAAGATGGAAAAACTGACAAAGGCAGAGAGATGAGTGAGAAGCAGTAATAAAAGTGGTGTAATTTCAGTCGAAGAGGAGGAGTGAGCGAGCGAGTGGGGAATGTTTTGGAATCCCCCTTTCCTCAGTGAGAGTTAATTGGAACAGCTCGATAGCGGCAGGGTTCCATTCTGCCATTGATTTTCCTGTTCCCTCATCCTTTATCCCTCCTTCCCGCCTCAATAGATGGGGGATATTTAAACCCCAAAACACACTGTGGAACTCCCACTCCTGTTAAACACACACAGGCCCGCCCGCACACTTGCACATGTGCGTACACACACACACACACACGTACAAAGAGTGCAGGGGCCATTGATCCCCGCAACCTAAATGTTTAAAGTTCAGTTAAGCAGTTAAGGGGTAAGAGGGCTCTGAGGGGACTCTCCTCTATTGATTATGTGTCAGAGCAGTGAGACTGGAGTTTAAATCACACACACACTCACACGCGCTCACAAAGTGCTAAGAGCCCTCAGTCAAAGGCAGCGAGCGGCAGTGCTCTTTATCATTGTCTCACTCACTTATATCTTTCTCTGAGAAACACACACACACACACACATATACACATAGGCCTATTTATTACCCCAGTTATGTGTTAGATTTATTTCAGGCTGCCCCATACAGAGCTCAGCCGTCAGCAGGTTATGGGGTTTCAGCACTAATGCAGCCCTAATGAATACAGCATATCTACACTTGGTGAATGCTGAATATTCTATACCGGTTGTGGATGTAAAGATTAGTCAGGAGCCATAGGGGTCAGGGCCTTCATCTGTGCTGACAGAGAAAGAATGCGGGATATGAAACGCTGTTCCTTAAGCAAAGGTCAAACACCCCCGTCAAAAGCATTATCGTCATCACTGCCATTTATCACAACTAGGAAACCCCTATAGTCTGTTCTCTATGTATTTTGCAAATTGCCCGTATTTGAACTCTTCCTTCCTTCTCTCTTAACACTCGTCTTTCTGCTGTAACCCTCCTCCAGAGGTGACCATTAAGGCCTTGAAGGAGAAGATCCGTGAGTACGAGCAGTCTTTGAAGAATCAAGCTGAGAACCTGGCCCAAGAGAAGCAGCTCCAGCTACACAACGACTATGCAGAGAAGGAGAGGTATAACTGTCTGCCCCGTGTGTGTTTGTGTGTGCACTACCGCAGCTGTGTTTAAACTAATAACCTCTGCATTATTTTGCCATTTTAAACCTTTGGGTCATTTTGCCCTCAGGCAGAACTGCTATGATTTTAATCTTTGAATGATAGGTATAAGATTTCTGACTTTATTTAGCAGAGCTATTCACAACTTAATATTTTCTTCGTGGCAAAAAGTTTTTCTCATAGCTATCAGTTTAATCAGCAAATTGTTGCTTATTTCTCAGACGTTGCCTTCATTTTGCAGATGAATGCAGGAGTGGAAAATAACCTACATAAAAGACAATGCCAGCATTTTTGTCATGTGGGTGCTTGCCATTCTTGCCTTGATGGGAATCAACACCTCAGACTCTTATTTTCTGTCTTTACCACGATATATTTCAGTCCTTTTGTTCAGAATAATTGCTGCCACAGCCATGAAACACACCACACAACTATAATGACAAAAATTATGCGTAGGTGTCACTTTATTTTGATACAAAGAAATTCACTTTGATTTAATAGGTTACTTCCTTTTCAAGCCCATTTCATAGGCATTTTGAAGTGTGTGATTTTGAGATACACAGGAAGCCTGTAGCAGTAATAAATATACTCAAAATTGCTGCCAGATATTTTTAGAAACATAAAAAAAACAACAATTCTAACTACTGAAACGATGTATTAACTCTTCCAAAGGCTAGAATGTCCTAAGATTCACTCTGATACTGTCCACTCCCAGGAAGGAGCCCATTCAACATAAAGACAATTAAACTAATTGCCTGAGATGCGGGCAGCCATAATATTGTTTCACTTTACAACAGACTTTGGCGCCTTTCCTCCTACATTGCTCCAATAATCAAGACTAATATGAAGGTGGCCAGTTTAATTATCATGCAAGGCCACATTCAGTCAAGTATTTTAAGTGCCGGTGGAGAATCAACCTGTCAATCTTAAATGTAGTTATCTTGGATAACTATGTGCTTCTATTTTGAATTAAAGGGATAAATAAACAGAGTCAAAATGATGAGCACTCGTATGATTAGCTGGTGCAGCCTCGGGGCTTGAAGAGACGGCATGTTTTTTACTGCAGTTGAGCAGGAGTTAAAGGCTATGATGGACATGTAATAACTCAAAATGTATCTTGGAGGGGAAGTGAAATACTACCAAAACCTTTCAACCAAGACCCTGAAGCAGCAGATTAAAGTCAATACATACCATGCAACAGCACAGTATGGAGAGTAACTCCAACCATGTTGATGTACAGTTCTTGTGCTACACCCACACTCTGCCATGCCGATATAATTCTAAATATATAACTATTAATGTAATAACAATATATAAATAAATAACTGAGAACAATTAAAGAACAGTGCAATTATCAGTTCATTTAAAAGAACATCATCCTCGGTGATTGATCATTCAGAAGTATTTAGAGCACTGAATACAATCTCTCTGTTGTCCATTTGATACATTTGTCTCAGTTTTTCTCAACAGAAATGAGCAATTATTTAGTAAATGTGTTTATTGTTTTACCACTCTGTGCTGTAATTCAAAAGTACAAAACATCGCTAACAAATTCAGCTAATTTTCCACAAGCTACAAACTGCTAATGGCCATTAAAACACTTGAGAATAACTCTCTCTCAGTGATGATTTTGATAAGTCTCTGGGCCATTTCCAGTTGATTTAGAGGATTTGCGTAAATTAAAAGCACATTACAGACCTCATATTTTCCCTCCTGGTCAGTCATCTTGTTTGCTGTGTGAAGCTGCGTGAAAGCTCATTGCCCCTTTCAGACGTACAGTAGAGGATCAATTGTCCAACTGTATTTCCTATACGTCAGTGTTTTATAGGCCCCTTCCTGTCTGCAGAGAGCTGACTTCCTGTGTCTGAGAGGGGCAGTAAATGGATGGCACCTCTGATGCATTTTATCCTACAAGGAGCAAGGGAAGGAGAGAAAGAGAGAGGGAGAGAGAGAGATGAAAGGATGAAGTAGAGGGCAGAAAAATAGAGATGACAGGAGAGACAGATTGGCGGAGAAGGGGGGCATCAAAGACTGCCATAAAGACCGTCTTTGTGCTAGATTATTGATGTTTTTACACGCAGTGGTAATTTCTCAGCAGAGCCCAACTTTTTATATGCTAAGAATGAATCTATTTTATCCTTGTGGTTTCTGTCACCTCCCCCCTCTCTTACTCAGCCCCTCTCTCTCTCTCTCTCTCTCTCTCTCTCTCTCTCTCTCTCTCTCTCTCTCTCTCTCTCTCTCTCCTTCTCCCTCACCCTCTCCCTCTCACTCTCTCTCCCTCTCCCCCCGGGTGCAGTGTGCCCCAGTGGCCAGACATTCCTGCCTAATAGGGCTGCTTAATGAGGAGTGGGTTGTGTTGGGAGGATTTTAGTGGGGAAAACACTTCAGAAATGGTGGGAAAATAGAGAATAGTTGCAGTTGCCACAAAGTGTGAACCCAGGATTTACTGACTCAGTATCTCTTAACTGTGACTTTCTGCTCCCTGCTCTCTTTTTCTCGCCTCCTGTCTGCCTCTGTAGGAAACTCCAGGAGAGCCAGGACTCCATGTCCTCAAGGTTGGAAGAGGCCGAACACAAGGCCCAGTCCTTACAGACAGGTACCAGCCCTACTCTGTCTTTACAGACCTGAGTACTGCTTTAACCAGCTCAAATAAAATAGCAGCTTTATCACTGAAATTGAAGTGGCGCTGGCTTTAAAGCCTCTGAAAACTTGTTTCATATCTCTAGTATTTCTCATTAAATGTTCAATCATTGCTAAAGTTGGGGGAAAAAACATCCTCAGTGATTATTTATTAAGTTTAACTCTTGAGAACTTAATCTGCTTCATCTGGACGAGATGGGTGTGGTTTGATCAGATTGACAGTGGCCAACATAAACAAATAACTCTATGACTATTACTTCAATCCAGCAAGAAAAACACAGGCTAAAACACAAAGACAAAAATCTCTCATGTGAAATGATCAAAATTATTATAACTTTGTCAGAAAGTCTTATGTTTATGTAGGAGAGCAGCTCATAGTAAGAAGCTAATAATGTTTTTTGGGCCCTTTTTAAAAGTATTATTCATAGTTCTTCATTTGAATTGTGACTTGTTGCACGGGAAACTCACTACTAACTCTTCCCATCTTTTACAGCACTTGAAACAACTCAGGCCGAGCTCTTTGATTTGAAGACAAAGTATGACGAGGAATCCACAGCAAAGTACGTGTCTCGCTGATGTGATGTGTGTGTTTGCGGGTGACTTTTCCCCCTCTGGCTCCTCCATAGTCTGTTCCTGACATAATCATCCTGTTTAGTGAATATCCTTGCCTGGAAACTCCCCCTTCTCTCCCTAACAGCTGGATTGTCTCCCACAACGCTCAGCAGCCTCCAAATCCCAGCATTACCCACGCACTGTAAATACTGACAGGGATTGTAATGCATTCTGCAGCCACGGCAAAGCACCAAAATAGAGATTTTTTTGTGTGTGTGTGTGTGTGTGTGGTGAAGTTTAAAGCGCTCTCTGATTCATCAGGGTCATGACAGAGAGGGGAAGCAACTGAGAGTCGCTTTGAGATCTCAGACTTAAAGCCACAAAGCCCCTCTAACAGGACCTGTAAGATAAGGTAGCTTCAATTACTTGAGCTATGGGCGTCTATCATTATTGATCTTATAGTAGTGGTGAGGACGAGAACAGAAGCTTTTCCATGTCAGCACTCCACACTGTGAAGTGGCACTTTATGACATTCACACTCCTCATTCCCTCAGGGTTGGAAACGGGAACCAGAACCACTTGAGCATCTGAACTGAATTCAGAAAGTTTAAAATTCTGACAAGAAAACAAAGCCTTTATTGGTGTTTTATTAGTAATTGGTATACTTCAAGAACAGATTGCTTTTCCCTTGAAATATAAAACGTTTTTGTTTTTTTTGTTTTTTTAATCCAAGATGGTCAAGGGCGTCCTGCTTGCACCCTGTACACCAAGTACAACAGAGTATCAACTTGGCTTTTAAGGTTTTCCCCTACTCCATTTACCATGCCCCAAACTCACTGTCTCTCCATTAACAGAGTTGTTAAATTGATTGGCTGTTAAAAACAGATCGATCCCTCCTCTCTCATCCTCACAACACTTTCCTCTTTTCTACCTTCCTCACTCACACACTTCTTCTTTTATCTCCTGCATTGTGTCTTTGTGAGTGTCAAGGCCACAGGAAGATATTACATGCAGCGTAATGGCTGTGATCAGTACGTTTCATAGTCTATCATTGCCCCCCCCCCCCCCATTTTCTTTACTCATGACTATATTGCACAGCTCCTCTACTTTTTCTCATTTCTTTACACTTCCTTCTTCCTTTTTCCGTCCTTGTCTCTTCCTTTTATGTCAGAAGAAAACACATTTTGAAAAGACACATATAGCAGGCCCCATTTGCTTACAGAAGCTAATAAACACACGCCCGCCCACATCCACCACACGCACACACACACATACACTCGTTTGCTCACTCGTGAGCCTGAGGCAGTCAGGGTCCTTGACTATGTGGCGTGCTGTGATCTGAAATTTTAATGCAACGCTTTAAAGCACACACAAACCCTCTCTAACCCTGCACCCTCCCAGTCCTTGGAGTCCTTCCCCCGTTTACTGCTTGGCTGAGCAAATCGCCAGTGTTTGGCTGAACACAACTTTTAACCCTTCGACTGCATATATTTTGGCTCTGCAAAACACAAACGCCGTCCATATCATGCACTTTTTCACACAGACACATACGCACACACACATACACACTCACTTGCTCAAAACTTTCCACTAAGGAGGACATTGCGTGACAAATCCCCCATCCTCTTGCTGCATTTGGGTAATCTGCCTATTAAAATACACACTAACACACACGCGCATACGACAGACGTACACACACTCCCTGAGAATTTGGTCGATGTTGCAGTGCCCGGAGTGTGTGAGCTTCAGCGGGAGGCGGGCCTGCAGATGTAGCATAGCCCCCTCTCTGTGCTGGCGCTGTTGAGTCAGGTCTGGCTGGCCGCGTTTTACCCGTTTAGTCCCTGTTAAAGATTAATGATATATTGATCCCCAACCCCACAGGATTCTGTGTGTGTGTGTGTGTGTATGTGTGTGCGTGCGCCTCTGCATGTTTGTGTGCGGCTTTATCTGTGTATAAATGCTTGGTACCATTTTGGGAAAACCATTTAATTGCTGATAATTAGGCAACAGTCAATAGGCTTTTCTTTCCTGTGTCCATCTCAAGCACACACAAACACAAAATGGCGCACAACATACACACACACACGCACATAGACACACTCTCACAGCTAGCTTCTTTTTAAGCCTCCTTGAAATCCCCAAGGTAACACGCTGTGAAAACGCAATGTGGAGAAAGCCATGGAAAGAAAAGGAATGGAGTGATAGAAAGCTAGAGAGCAAAAAGTGAGCCAGGGGCTGGGCTACAGCGACGAAGAGGGGATAAGAGTGTGATAGAGGGGGGAAATGAAATCTAAATCAGGGGAATATCCTGCTGACGCACTGAGGACAGAGGCCGAGGAAGAGAGGGCGAAAGATGAGAGAGGGGAGGTGGAAGGCAAAAAAAAGATGAAAGGAGAAAAAGTGGAGGGCAATGGGAAGGGAACGGGTTGTGGGGAAAGGATAGAGGCAGGCAGAGGGTGGAAGAGAAAAGCAGTTGACTGAGGAGCAAGAGAGAGAAGATGATAAGAGATGAAAAGGCCTGTCTGAGATGGAGGAAGTACAGTAGGGGCTTAGAGGCTCTGGGCTTGTTTCAGAAGTCCTACAGTACTCACTGATGTCATTGGGTGCACCCATTGGCTTTCATGGTACAAAAGAGAGTGTGTGCGAGTGTGTGTTGTTTGTGTGCATATATGTGTTTTGTTTTTTTTTCCCCAGTGCATCTACTCTATAGCTCCTCCCTGTGGCTGCTGTATTGAGCTTTGTAGAGTTGTAGAGTTAAGTTTTGGTGGCTTAAAATCAGGTGATAACATTACGAAGGGCCCTTGCTTTACCGTTCAGTGTTTGATGAATTAATTCCACTGGGTGCATCGGCTGGCCATGGACAGTTCCTGCCCTGCCCAGCGACTGACTGACTGTATCAGGATATGCAGAAAATCCCTTCCCTGTGATCTGCTTTGGCCCTCAGCCTCTAGCTTTGCCTTTATAATTCCCAAATACAGCCAAATCCAAAGGTTATTTAAGAAGACTTTGTGCATCTGTACTTTGATTAAATGATCACATTTGGAGCGGGTGCGGTGGTGTATTTGGGTTGCATTACTACCCATAAACGCTCTCCATTACAAGCTTTTCTGGCTTGTTGGCTCTCTGACCTTACATTTGTGTGTACGGGAGCACGATTGAGCGCGCACGTGGGTCCAGCACACTATAGCTTAAGACAGGATAAAAGCTGGTGAGGTAGTGTACTATTATGTTGCTTAAATGCATACTAGATCCTTTTAACTGTTAGGGAAAGAATAAAAGCGGAGAGTGAAAAGCTCTCCCACCCACATCTGATTCTTTTTGCTGCATTGCCTGTGGCACAACGTTGACCTAATATCAACTGTGTCTGTTTTGTTAAACACATTCAAATCAGTAGTACTCAAGCCTATGGGACATAACACTGTTTCTCATACTATGACACACAAACACAAAAGCTGCGTGGGCTATTGGGTTCACTATCAAAAGAATGCAGTGAAATCACAGGGTCTTAATGGACACAGCAGTGCACATATGTGCTCACATCTTTGTACTCAATGGCCGCCTGTGTGTTCTTATCAGCGAGTAATGTCTTAAATAAACATGCATGCATACACGCTGCGCCTGTGCACCGCACTGAGCACCATCCATGGAGTATTTCCACACATTTATTTATTGTAACTTCCTCATACAGAGAAATGTATTCAAAATTAATATTGGCGAGCACACACAAACACACACACCATCAGCTAATTAATAGTAAGGGTAATATATTCAGACAGTTCAACAGTTCATGGCGTATCACCTAAAATGTAACGCAAGTGTTGTGTAAATATCACTATTCATTGTGTGCCTGAGTTCCTTGTTCTGCTTATTCGAAGAGCTTCCTCCGCATCTCTGTCATTGTTTGCAGAAAAGTGATAGATATTCGCATCTCTCATGAAAGAGGGTTATTAAACTATTTTTCCAAAGTCCAATGAGAGGTGGTATTATGGGGATGTGTTCCTGCTGTCTGACCTCTAGCAAGTGAGAGGTGAACCATGGCCTCCATCCAGACCATTAGTCAGACACAATCACACAGCTTCATAGCAGATTAGTCTGCTGTATTAGGACTTAGAGCTCTATTAATGTAATCCCTCTGTTTTAGTGTGGCCTGGGTTTAGGGGCTTACATGTGCACACCCACACACATAGACACACACACACACAAACACACACACGCTTAAATACATGTATGCACGCACACATACAAGCTGTTTGGGTTATGGAGTTCACAATCAATGGATTAAGGTGAAATTTAGACAGTAGCTTAATGGACACGGCACTGGCATTCTCTAAATGTGTGTTCTCTGAACAATAGCGCACACACACGTGATGTGTGCAGAGTGTACTTTTCTTCCTGGGAGTCATCCATCCATTTATCCATTCCTTCATTTTATTTGTAAGCTGTGTTTCAGCGAGCCTCTTTTAAGCTCTGTTGTGTGTTTCTCTGGAGTAATGGTAAATATCTTTCTCAGGGCCGATGAGATTGAGATGGTGATGACAGACCTGGAAAGAGCCAATCAGGTAAAGTCGCTCAACATCCTTAGTCTAACATTTCAACACAGCATTGTCCAAATCGTCCATCACACCATGCTTCGTAAGTGTTAATTACGGATTAAATGCAGACAAAGCAACTGAGTTCTTTCCTGAAATTGTTGAAGTTGTTGCACAGAAAAAAATGTGTGTTCATAATGATGAAAGCAAATTTGATGTAAAGGATCTGGTCCAGTAATATTCTGTATTTTTCTTCCTGTGAAAAAATGTTGCAAAAATAAAAATAAAAAATAAAATCAACAATTAATTTATTCTACTAACACATTATTCCTCTGTGCCACTCCACTGATGTCCAAAATCTATTAAAAACACATCATGAGCCACACTGTTGCAGTGTATGACATGTTCCTTCATTACTTTTAACACTACCCGCTGTTTGAGTTGATCCCACATACATCGTCCTGCTGCCAGAAATACTCACTTGAGCACCAAATGTGTTTAACTAATCCGCTACTGAAAATAGTCCCCAACAGATACTCCATCTATCCCAGGATCATTTATTAGAAACAAGGGTGCCCAGCTGTTTTAGGAAATTATTTAGCTTTTTGTTTTTCTTAAAATTAAACCATATTCTTGACTTTTCTTTAAAAAAAAAAAAAAAGTCTTCACGTCTTCATTAGGAACAGGCTTGGGGCTGAAAGAGGCTGGGAAAGTTTTTTAAATAAAACTTCTTGACAATAAGAAAAGCACCGAACATTCCAAACCTTATCCTTGGAAATACACATATTTTTATCTGTAGAGAATCTATGAAATGTTGCTTACAATAACAAGTAATGACTTGGTTATCACTGTGAGAGCTGCTGTTTGTTTTACATGTTTATTACACACCTACTAAACCCATCCAGCTGAAATAAACCCCCTAGCCCGCCCTCTGCCCTTGTGTTGTAAATATTCCTGTGGTATCTGTTAATGTCATTGTTGTTAACTTTCATTATTAGCCCAAGAGTATGATTTGTGGCTAAAGGGGTAGCATAGGCATGTAATGTTAATATTAGCCTAAAGGTTAGCGCTCCAACTATAATGCCACACACAAACACACACACTATTCACACTTCTGATTTGAGGTTTACAGAGGATGACAGCATGGCCTCCAGCTCAGTCACAGACTTTTTATACGCTTTTATAAGGAGAAAATGGAAAACAGGATTTTTCTTTTCGCGACTAGCAGTCCAACTCCCACCCAGTCAATAACAGCTCTCAATATGGTTGCAATTAGGAACACTGTGGAATCGGCTCCCTGTAACTCCTAATGATGGCAAGTTGGCCAGTGCTGCAGATGATTCCCAACTGGAGCATGGCAGTCTGGCCGTAAATACAAGGCAGCGGGTATCATCTCAATTCTCAGGGACTAATTTAATATTTGCAATTAAGGAAAAATCCACGCTTGGCTGTTGCCTTACGCTTTTGCTTTGCATTCTCTCAGCCCTCCTCTGTTCTGTATATATTTGTTTATGCTGGCAGGGCATGAACTTCCTTTTCATACAGACACACAGCTGGCTAGTAGGAGAAAATTGTGTATTGGAAAACTTCTTTCCTTCAATGTGATTGCATTTCTTTAATGCCACTTCCCCAGTACTTGAGCAGTGTAGTGACATTAGCTGTATACTTTGATGAAAAATGTCAAGATAATATTGTTTCATCACCAAATAATTATCTCTAAAAACCATCCTCAAATGCCAATTAAATTGGTGACACAAGACAGAATTTACACTGAGAAAGTGGTTTGACGGCATTTTCAACAGAAAGAAGTTTTGCTTTCTTGGACTTCTCTCTACCCTCTCTCCATCTACATGCACTGAATAGGTTTTCAGTTTTCCTCTGGGGCTAGCGGAATATTGAGACAGGTCAAAGACATGAGTGTACACCAAAAAATACATTACCCAGTAGCACTGAATTGTCCATTAGATTGATGATGTTTGACAGTGTGAGAATCTCCACCAGTTTATTTTCCTTTAACATTTCTCCCTTTTCCTTCCAGCGAGCAGAAGCTGCTCAGAGAGAGGCGGAGTCACTCAGAGAGCAGCTGTCCTTGAGTAACCAATCCCAGCAGCTCAGCAGCCCAGCCAAGGCCGACCCCGACACGGTAACACATTTCTCTGATTCACTGGATGGCTGACAAAGAGGTATTGATAGGCTAAAGATCAGCTTGACCTTTTAATGCTAGAGGTGATCGGCTGATTAAAGCTTCAATTTATGGATCACTGTAGTTGCTGGTCTCAGAGGTCAGGCTTCTGAGTCACCAGTAATGCATTGATTTGTTGACTAAATTATTATTTTTACAAGAAAAGAAAAGGGTTTATTGGACCTGTATAACAGACTGCAGAGGTTAGACTTAGTTAACTTAAAGACCGCCTCACCAAAGTTTCAACTTCACTGACCTCTCAGAGTTGAGTGGTGAATGAATTCTGTAATCTGTAGCTGTAACGGTTGTAGTTTTCCCATTAGATTAAACTGCTGTCTTATTTGGCCCTTTAGGAACAGGCGGCGGAGGTGGCATCCCACTCAAGTCTGGAGGCGGAGCTCAGGGCCAAAGAAAGGGAGACCGCCCAGCTGGTGGAGGATGTCCAGAGACTGCAGGCCAGCCTGACCAAACTCCGAGAGACCACCAGCTCCCAGATCACACAGCTGGAGCAGCAGCTCAGCAGCAAGACTGCCACTCTCAAGGTAGCCACAGAACACACAGCTGCAGTTTCTTTTTTCAAGTTATTTTAGCTATCAATTTTTCAGTTGGGCTATTTCTGTATTCATGTCTTTTTCCTGCTTTGTTGTGTATTCTGATCACACCTGTAACTATATTCACACATTTACCTGTTCTGTTATGTTGTCTAGAGTTGAGTCACTGAAACAAGTGCATGACATATAAAGATCCAAGGATTGCTTGTGCTATTTTACTCATTTTCTTGTCATTTCTTCTCTTTGTAATCCACAGGAACTGGAGGAGAAACTGCAGAAGCAAGCTGACTATGAGGAGGTGAAGAAGGAGCTGAGGTGAGGAGCACACACAGAGGCATTTGTGTGTGTGTGTCTGTCTGTCTGTGCGTGTGTCCAGTACAGATCTATTTATTGCATGCATTTGATGTCTTTAACATTATTAAACAAGATGCGTGTCTTCATTTAAGATGCGTAACTCAATTGAGTGCCGTTATGAAGGTGAAGCTTGTATGTCTGTAGCTTTATATTAGGTCTCTCTCGCTCACTGCCCCACCATCCCTCCTTTGTCCTTAAAGAGACAGAAATGGAAAAGATAGCATGCTACACATTAGATGTGTGTGTGCATGTGTCTTTGTTGGGGGTTCATATTGATAATTTTCTTTCTGTCTCCTCAGTATCCTGAAGTCTATGGAGTTTGGAACATCTGACTCAGTGCAGGTAAAAGCAACAATCTGTACAGACATGAATGACATTTAGCAGTGGACCTACTAGTAGTTATGTTACTGATTAAAAAAATATGGTACAGAGAGGCTGCAGCAAAGTTATTTTGGGAAATATTTTAATTTCTGTTCCGTCCTCATGATCAGGACTCGTCCAAACCTCTGGAGGTGCTGTTGCTGGAGAGGAACCGTAGTCTTCAATCCGAGAGCGCTGCTCTGCGCATCGCCAACACTGAGCTCAGCGGTAAGTCTGCCCAGATGTAAGTTAATAATAAGGGCTGGGTTCATCAACACTGTCTCCACACAACCATCATTCAGACCAGCAAACATGAAAGAACACCCACAGAAGCTGAGTCCAGTGTTGATGGGACCTTAGGTGAGGGCTCAGCTACAGGTAAGGCTGTGCAGGGATGGCTATGAAGAGTCTGCATCAGGGTAGAGCATACATACTACATGTATGTATATAGATTCTTTTTCTCTGAGAATACTTTACCATTTATTAATGTTTCTGGAATGATTTGCGACATCGGGTTGTCAATATGCAAAAGAAATGCAAAACTTTATCATGGTACATAAGTGTTGTTGCTTTCTGGTGCATCTCTGGTTTCTTTGGACACCCCAGCAGGAGGTCAACCTGAACAGTAACAAAGTTGCAGTACACAAAAATGAGGACAACATACTATGCCCCCTACATCAGGTCTCTTGCCCTCTGCAACAGTGTTTATGGTTTTGAAATGTCATGGCTTTAGGCTTGAATAGTTGAATAGCTTTGAATTGATTAACATTCACAGTAAGGGGAGCTTACTGTCTTACTCAATCATGTTAAGTCTCAATGGTTATGCATTAGAAAATATTTCTCCCAGCGCTTATCATCAAGATGGATTCCAGTACTTTTAAGACTGAGAAAATATAGTTTATGTCTATATTTGTTTTGGTGCATGTGAAAATTTAATCAGTCTAACTTTAGAGGAAAAAAGAGAAATAAGGCTTTTACTCATAGTTAGTACAGTCTGTACAGTCCCTGCTTTTGGTGCATGCATCTGTTTTCTGTTCAGCCATAAAAATTGTTTTTTAAAAGAGTTTTATTGCTCTGATTTTTCCTGGATGTATTTTTTATGAACTAAAGACTATGATACTGCATCTACAATGGAATAATTCAGTGTTTAGGAACACACTCCAGCAGCATGGAAGAGGACTCACATGGTGTATTGGCTATCTAAGGACATAATTTTACTCTGTCCAGTTACTTCCACTTTGCCTGCGAGAGAGAGAGACTGAGCCCTGGGCCAAGCTAATCTGCCTAAGTGGCACAGTGTCAATTGTTTTGTTTGTCCTTTTTTTCTTCCAGGCTGTGGCTTACAAGAAAGGTTGAAATCACAAATGCATGGGCACTTTGTCTGGGGGGGTTGGCAAAAAAGGAAAACAAAGTTCACTAATTTGGAAAAGACTTGATTAAGATAACTTTCAACTTTTGTTTTTTTTTTCTCTCTCTTTTTGGAACCCCTTTTTTGTTGACTCCCCCATAATGCATGGTGTGTTTGACCTTTCTTGTAGGGTCAGCCGGGCGAAAAGGGACAGAAGAGTCCACAACGAAGGAGGAGACCATGCCCAGCGATCCTTCTTCCTCGCCCCCTCCTCCCCCTCCCTCTGTTCCTTCCTCCTCCCAGCTCCCCTTGTCTCGCACTCATACGGACCCCCTCAACACTGCCACCACCACCAGCAGCGGCGAAACACACCCTTTCACTCCTACGGGCATTGGACAGGACTTCTACTCCCCTGTGTTCCCTCTGGTGGGTGGTAAGATGGCTTTGAACTCCCTGATCCAGCGGCAGCTGCTCCAGACCTTCTACTCCAAAGCCTTGCAGGAGTCGTCTGGAATCCCCAGTGGGGCTCTACTGTTCACCCCCTTCACTCCTACCCTCAGCTCCATCCCTACCTCCACCCCTGGCTCTGGGTCCGCTGCCATCCCTCTGGCAGCCAGCAGCCCCCAGCCACCTCCAGCCAGCCCAGACATGGCTCCTGTTAATGGGAGCAGCACTGCTGGCAGCGCCCCGTCCCCATCACCCAGCCACTCTGACGCCACCACGGGGAGTGTTTTGGACGGGGAGGACATGGACACTGCAGAGATTGCCCGACAGGTGAAAGAGCAGCTGATCAAGCACAACATTGGTCAGCGTGTTTTTGGCCACTATGTGCTGGGACTGTCCCAGGGTTCGGTCAGTGAGATCCTGGCCAGACCAAAGCCATGGAACAAGCTAACCATCCGGGGGAAGGAGCCCTTCCACAAGATGAGGCAGTTCCTCGCTGATGAGCAGAACATCCTTGCACTGCGCAGCATCCAGGGACGGCAGCGAGGTGAGTCTATGTATCTTTAATGTGTCTCTACGTGTGTGTGTGTGTATGTGTGTGAGTGTGTATGAGTGCGCGTGTGTGTCCTGCATGTGTGTGTGTGTGTGTACAGCCCTGCACAGAGCCATTGATTAGCTTGTCAATATGGACTAGCTTTTTATTTTTCTTTCTCTTTCCTAACTCCCATCCTGTGCCACACCTGTGTGTTTTGAGTGAGTTCCTAGTCACGCACTGATCCCAAGAGCCTCTCCTAGCTATTGTGGTCAATACAGAAACCTTTCACACATCAATAGTATTGATCGGTGGGAACTAGGAGGAAGGCAGGGGTACTGTTAACTACGGGTAGATTCGATTAGCCTGGGCCTGCTTTTGTTAACGCATCAGGACATTTGTGATTGAAGGTGGTCTCAGTGGTACAAAAGAAGTCTACCACCCAGTCCAAGACATAATCCATGTTGAAAATAAGGCTGCAGTTAGTATGCCCCTGCTTAATACATGCTATTGAATAATTAATCCCTCACCAGTCTGTCTTTGTAGTAGTTTAATATTCCTGTTAGAGGTAGGTTTCATTCCTACCGGGGCCACAGATGGTGAAGATCAATGCATTTATGGTACTATAATGTGCATTGGATGGAAGTGTCCACACATTCCACATGTTTGCAGAGCATTATAGGGCACCATATAGTCTAGCTATAAAGGAAAAAAACACACAAGTGCTATAACATAGTGTGTGGTATATTGTTTTTAACAGAGGGCTCAGGCCAGCCCCAGCTTAGCCGAGTGTTTCAGGATGTTCCGAAGCGGAGAGCCCTCTCCGATACAGCTTCACACACAGGTCTGTCCCCTTCACACACAGAGATTCTAGCACGTTCTGTCTGTGTGGCATGTTTGTGTTGGGGTGAACTGTATCTATGGTGTGTGTGCGTGTGTATGTGCGTGTTGGCGTTTATTAATTTGCGGGCAGGCATACAGATGTAAATGTGCCTTGAAGGTAACCACACAGTTCCAGTGACTTGCGTCAAAGGAAAAGCCAGCATGTGTATTTTAGGGATTTTATTGGTAGTTGTTATTCTGTGGGGAGCATTTACTGTACGAACCCTGTAGCACGTGTGCATGTGTGAGCTCCAAAGGGACCAGAGAAATTATGACAATCTCTCCAGTGTAGTTGCCTCGTAGCTCAGTGGTGGGAATGTTGTTCTTTGTGCTGTGCTATGGTGTAATTATTCGATGTCCTCATAGGCTCCGTTATTGTTCTCTTTACCTGCTCTGTAGTTGGTTATTTCTGCTTTTTAACCTGACAAGAATTTTCATCTCCTCCCGTTCCCTCCTCCTCTCCTTCCAGGTAACATTACTGCCCGCGTCCGCACCCCAGAGGCAGGTTCAGATGAGGCTATCAAGTCCATTCTGGAGCAGGCGAAACGAGAGCTGCAGGTGCAGAAAGCTGGTGAGTTGTATTTTTTTTTTCTTCTTTCTCCAGAGAAGTCAAAGCATTGAGGATGATACATTGTGGCTGTTTGTCTGAGTCTCTAATGACGACCCCTTTTCTCCTCCCTCAACAGACTTGTCCCATGCTCAACCCTCATATGCAGGACTGAAAGGAGGGGGCGGAGGCGGAGTGGGAGGTGGAGGGGGCAGTGGATCAGATGAGGCCATCCGATCCATCCTCGAGCAAGCTCGCAGAGAGATGGAGGCCCAGCAGGCTGCACTGGAGCCCATCCTCAAAGCCTCGTCTTCCTGCTCTTCAGCATCATTATCTCAGAGGGAACTCCTGAACTCTCCGCTCACCGCCCCCCTTCCCCCTTACAACCCCCTGGCACTTTCCCTCAAGAAGCCTCCCAGCTCCCTCCTGTCCTCGCCCTCATCCCCATCTCCAGTCCTGGACTTCAGCTCCGGTGTGAAGAGAGAGGGCAGGGTTTCTTCAGGGATCGACATGTCTGTTGACGGAGCTCTCAGGCTGGGTCGGAGCTCCGAGGGTTCGGCCCGCTCCGGAAGTTCTGGGGGAGTGGGTTACTGGAGAGAGCAGTGGTGGAGCAACATGCATACAGACCCCCGCAGGAACATATCCAGCCAAACAGGAGAGGAGAACCACAACCAGGAGGACTCAAAAGAGGTAAGGGTAGCAGGGGGCGTGCAAAACAAAAGCTTGTGTGTGTGCTTTATCTGCCCTTTATCTGATTTTGCGACTCCGTTTTTACTCGACAGTGGTTGCGTGTCTGAGACATTCTCCTGGTCTGTGTTTCAGGGAATATGAGTGACAGTCTGTCTCGACACAAACCGTGGAACAAGTTGAATCAGAGGAGCAGAGAGCCATACCTCCGCATGCAGCCGTGGCTCAATGGAGACCAGGGGCAAAACACACACATCCAGCAAGCTCAGAACCAAGGTAAACAAATCTCATACACATATACACACACACACACAGCACAGAGTATATGGATTCACATAACACAGCTCCTTGGGCTAGAGCATTACTCTGAAAGCCTGATTAGAGCTAGTGGCTAGTTGTTACTGTCAGTCTGTCACTCACCCCACCACTCCCCTCCCTCTCACCCCCCATCCCCCGTCTCCTCCCACCCACCCCCCGTCTCCTCCCACCATCCCCCCATCCCCAGTGCTGTGGCAGTGTCAGCCAGCAAGCTGCTGGTTTGTCATGTCATAGACAAGTTAGTGTTGCAGCGCCAGATGGCAGCTCTGTGTGTGTGTGTGCATGCGTGTACGTGTCTCTCTTTCTCTCTGGGGGTGTAAACAGCAGCTAATGTACACTGACAGCTCCTCATGACTGCTCTCTTCCAGCCTGCTGGGCTGCACAGCAGTACTACAGACAGAGACAGGAGATGAAGAATGGAGAAGCCAAGCTTCAAACCCGGCTTAAAAGCACCTTTGCTGTTTGTTTAACAGGAATTAAATTAGTTGTTGTATGACTGAGTCCCTCCCAAACTCAGCAGGTAGAGAGGTAAACTCTGTTTTCTTACAGTAACATCTCTAACCTGTGTGATCTTTCTCACCCTGTCTGTTCTGCTCAACCAGAGGGGTACTCCCAAGACATCCAGCAAGCTGCAGCCCGGCTCCAGAGTCGCCTCTCAGTTCCAGCTGAAGGTCTATCAGGGTCTCGCAGGGGTCGCTCGCTTCTGATGCGTCCAGTCTCAAACCTCCCGGTCTGAGGATCCCTCAGGTGAGGAGTCAGCCGGCACCCGCTGCCTCTGCTGGGCACTCGGGTCTCAGCATCAGGAGATAGTCATAGTGTCTCCTGGAGCTAGATGCTTATGCCATCACCAGAAGGTTAAGGAGGTGCTGACTGATAATAACCTTGGTAAGAAACACAGGGGTTGTATTCGCTCTTGCCTGTTGTGTTTGTTGCCATTTTACTGCGGTTTATGGGTCTTTCCTTTCCCTACTCCCATTAATTATTCAGCCATTGAATCAGTTCTCCAGAAACGATCATTTAATTTCCCTCTCTCTCTCTCCTAAACAGGCCAGCGTCTGTTGGAGACTATCCTGGGTCTGACTCAGGGTTCTGTCTCAGACCTGCTGGCCAGGCCCAAGCCTGGCACAAGCTCAGCCTGAAGGGCAGGGGGGCCCTTTGTCCGCATGCAGCTCTGGCTCCCAGGACCCACACAGTGTGGAAACTCATGGACATGAAGCGCCTGGAAGAAGGTGTGTGGTAGAAGCTCAATGAGGGAGGAAACAAGCGCACACTCCATGCAGTGTGTAGCATGCTGTCGAAACAATAGGCAAAGACTCACAGAAACCTGTATTATTCTGCTTAAGCATACATTTATCTTATAAATACATTCACAATAAAACACAGCAGCAGCCTTTGGATTACACATATTACATCTCTGCACACACAATATCCTTTGCAGGACAGGAAGCATGTTGTGTGCAGATCTGATCATCTTGGTGTGATGTCGGTACCCAATCAGGACCGCCAGACATCACATACTGTATTAGATGTGACAGCTAGGGGACTGCCCGGGGCCTGCTTACTCACAGTCATCAACATTCCTCTTCATCATCAAGTCGTCATCATAATAATCATCAGTGTCTATAAGCTCGTATTTTTATCATTTATTAGCCACAACCCTCCTATACACTCCATCATTCTATATTCCTTCTGTTTCACAAAGCGTTTAAATCAACAGCTCAGCCAGGCCTCTTATATAACTGCCTCAAGTGACCCCGCTTTACTGTCCATGACTCGCTCTCTGCCCGGAGAAGCATTTGAACCTGCCAGTAGGCGCAAGTATCTGCGATCAGTTTACCCTCCTGATATCCCCAAACTACACACAAGGGCAAAAACAAACTGACCGCCAGTGTGTTCTAAGGGGTTGGATCTTTGAGGTTACTGTCCATTCAACCCCATTTAGTTATTGACCCCCAAAGTAAATACCATCCAAATAGCAATGGGGAATAGACCTGGCAGCCAACAACAGCAGAGCCCAGGAGAAGACATGGACTTAGTCTGGGAAGCGCCTGTTGACCTCACCCCTGTGGTACAAGCCTGCAGGCAGCACACAACTTTCAGAGCAGTTCTAACCTTGCTCTGAGGTTTCTCCCTGCATCACTAATATATCTCCCAAGCGTGTAGCCGGGGTTGAGAAAATGTCGCCTCATGCAGGCTACCATGAGCTATTCATTTCCAGTCTCTTCCAGCCTGCTGAGCTGCACAGCAGTACTACACAGACAGAGACAGGGAGATGAAGGAATAGGAGGAGGAAGCCAAAAAAGCTTCAAACCGAAAACTTAAGCACCTTTGCTGTTTGTTTAACAGGAATTAAATTAGTTGATGTAGTATGACTGAAGTCCCTCCCAAACTCAGCAGGTAGAGGAGATGAAACTCTGTTTTCTTACACAGTAACACATCTCCTAACCTGTGTGATCTTTCTCACCCTGTCTGTTCTGCTCAAGCAGAGGGTACTCCCAAGACATCAGCAAGCTGCAGCCCGGCTCCAGAGTCGCCTCTCAGTTCAGCTGAAGAGTCTATCAACGGTCTCGCCGGGGATCCGCTCGCTTCACAGTCGTCCAGTCTCAAACCTCCGTCTGAGGATCCCTCAGGTGGGGAGTCTCAGCCCGGCACCCCGCTGCCTCTGCCTGGGCACTCGGGTCTCAGCATCCAGGAGATGGTCGCAATGTCTCCTGAGCTAGATACTTATGCCATCACCAAGAAGGTTAAGGAGGTGCTGACTGATAATAACCTTGGTAAGAAACACAGGGGTTGTATTCGCTCTTGCCTGTTGTGTTTTGTTGCCATTTTTGCGGTTTATGGGTCTTTCCCTTTCCCCTGCCCTCCCCATTGATTAATTATTCAGCCATTGAATCAGTTCTCAGAAACGATCATTTAATTTCCCCTCTCTCTCTCTCCTAAACAGGCCAGCGTCTGTTTGGGGAGACTATCCTGGGTCTGACTCAGGGTTCTGTCTCAGACCTGCTGGCCAGGCCCAAACCCTGGCACAAGCTCAGCCTGAAGGGCAGGGAGCCCTTTGTCCGCATGCAGCTCTGGCTCCAGGACCCACACAGTGTGGAGAAACTCATGGACATGAAACGCCTGGAGAAGAAAGGTGTGTGGTAGAAGCTCAATGAGGAGAAACAAACGCACACTCCATACAGTGTGTAGCATGCTGTCAGAAACAATAAACAAAAGACTCACAGAAAACCTTCATGTTATTCTGCTTAAGCATGCATTTATCTTATAAATACATTCACAATAAAACACAAGCAGCAGCCTTTGAATTACACATGCACATCTGCACACACAATATCCTTTGTGCAGGACAGCAGAGCATGTTGTGCAGATCACAGTCATCTTGGTGTGATGTCAGTACCAATCAGGACCGCAGACATCACATACTGTATTAGATGTGACAGCTAGGGGACTGCCGGGGGCCTGCTTACTCACAGTCATCAGCATTCCTCTTCATCATCGTCGTCATCATAATAATCATCAGTGTCTATAAGCTCGTATTTTTATCATTTATTAGCCCACAGCCACTCTATCACTCCATCATTCTGTATTCCCTTCTGTTTTCACAAAGCGTTTAAGAATCAGCTCAGCCAAGAGGCCTCACCCTCCTCGCTGCCTCAGAGTGACCCCTTTACTGTCCACTTGAAGCTCGCTCTCTCTTCGGAGAAGCATTTTTGAACCTGCCAGTAGGCGCAAGTATCTGCGATCAGTTTACCCTCCTGATATCCCAAACTACACACAAGGGCAAAAAACAAAACTGACCTTACATCAGTGTGTTCAGGGGTTGGATGCGAGGGGTTACTGTCCATTCAACTTCATTTTAGATTATTGACCCCAAAGTAAGCCATCCAAATAGCAATGGGGAATAGACCTGGCCAACAGCAGAGCCCAGAGGAAAGACATGGACTTAGTCTGGAGTAACCATATTTGACCTCTCACCCCTGTGGTACAAGCCTGCAAGGCAGCACACAACTTTCAGAGCAGTTCTAACCTTGCTCTGAGGGGTTTTTCCCTGCATCACTAATATATCTCCCAGCGTGTATCGGGGTTGAGAAAATGTCAACCTCATGCGAAGCTGCCATGAGCTGTTCATTTTCAGCTGCTGGTGCCCGGAGTGAATGGTGCTGCTTGTTTGCTATAAAATGGAAGAGATGCTTTCATTGTTAGAATTCCAGAGTGAGACGACAGCACCACCTAGTGGCCGTTGATGATGTTACTAGGAATATTCTCTGTGCCCTGTAGGTCGAGTTCATCAAACGTGAAAAAAATCCACTGTGACAGACTCCTGATCGTTTATTACTTAATGTCTGCTTAGCACTGAAACTGAGATCAGGACAATATGTTTTATGCTGATTAAAAATACAAAAATCTAGAGATCCCAAATTTAAATGCAAAATATTCCAAAACAGGTTGAATAATATGGATCAGTCAAGGGTTATTTTCATGAAAGAGTTGATCTACTAATTCGAATTGTGAAAAATGCCCATCTGTCCACAATGACATCTTCAGATATTTTGTTTTGTCTGGCCAGCAATTCAAAACCCAGAGATACTCAGTTTACTGTCACAGAGGAGAAACAAATGTTCATGTCTGAGAAGCTGGAAGCAGTGAATTTTTTACTCAACAAACTGTTCAATTGAATGGTCAGCCAACTGTTACATCTCTCGTCCATTTAGCTAAAACGTAATAGCTGTTGACTTCACATTAATATTGTTGTCAAATTTCATGCTCATCAACACAGATACCTGCATCTGTTAACTACAGCACGGTCAAAAATTGGAGATTTTAGACCAGACCATCAATCTGCTGCAGATGTGATTTTAGTATTGATATTCCCCATATTTGTTCATTACATAAATGTGTTTGTGAGGTACTAACTTAGCCCTCTTGTTTTTGTGTCACTGTTCAGCCTACATGAAGAGGCGGCTGAGCTCCTTGAGTGATAGCCATTCTGTGGATGGAGGCTTGGTGGGGGCAGATTATGTGCAGGGCTCCCAGAGCCCGGGACAGCAGCACCTGAAGAAGCCCAGGGTGGTGTTGGGCCCCGAGGAGAAGGAGGCTCTGAAAAAGGCTTACCAGCAGAAACCCTATCCCTCTCCCAAAACCATTGAGGAGCTGGCCTCCCAGCTCAACCTAAAGACCAGTACTGTCATCAACTGGTTCCACAATTACAGGTCAGCATATGGAAGAAAGAGACACTTTTAGACACACAGTATTGAACGATTGGTGTCAGATGTTTTCATTACCAGCTGTTCATCAAAGGGTTTTGATATCATTTAAATACATCCAATGTAATAGTTATATAAACCTACTTACGTTAATTTTAATTGTGTTTCTTTTATAAAAAAATATTTGTAGGTTTGCAGCCCATAACTTTATCTGTGCATAACTGAAAAGTTTTTGTATTTCAGTATGCATATCAAATCATGTGTTGTTATTTTCTAGATTATTTTGGACATTGTCTCAGAAATTACCACAACAAGCAAGGGCTGTCCTACTGTCCTGTTCCATATAAATACACATCAGTACATATATACATTAATATGAGATCATTAAAGTGTTAGTATGTGTTTTCAACAAATATAATTTTATAGTTTGAGTAGCGTGACTAAACCCATGTGTCTCTTCTAGGTCACGTATCCGGCGAGAGCTTTTCATAGAGGAGATCCAGGCAGCTGGAGGGTTAGGGCCTGGCAGTGATGGGGGATCTCCTTCCCTCCGTGGGTCCAAATCAGGAGAGGGGGACAGCTGTGATGGGACGGAATCTGAGGGCACAGTGGAGACACGCCAGGGACTGGGCATTGGCCTGGAGGATCACAGAGGAGCATGCAAAGACCACGACATGGAGGCTGAGTCTGAGGCAGGGGGCTCTAATAACTCCCCTGCTCAGATAGACTGCACCACCTCAGGCTTAGCCGGGCCAGGCTCCAGCTGTGGACAGGGTGGACTGGGGCTCTTCAGCCTCACAGAGGCATCCTCCAGTAGCCATGCCTCTAGTACTAACATCCCAGCCTCTGGCCCTGCCAGAAACCCCAGGGACAACAATCTGCGCAAGAAGAAAGCAGCCAATCTCAATAACATCATCCACAGGCTGGAGAAGGCTGCCAGCAAAGAGGATCCCTCAGAGTGGGAGTTCTAGCTCCCCCTGACCATCCTTCATCCCTCTCGTTTCATAACCTCACGACCTCTAACCTTGGACCCCTCCTGCTCTGTTCCAGTTGGAGAGTGGACACAGCCAAAGTCAAGCTCAGCAGCCATTTTTATTACATAGAAGCTTTCCGAAAAGAGGAAAGAAACAAAGAGTGGTTGGCAAAACCCTTAAAAAGAAGATTTACTGAATACATAGAAGAACAAAATAAGAGAACTTAAGTGTCTCTCCTTTTTTTTTTTTAAACTGAGTTTTGTTTTTGTACTGAGAAAAGCACTTAGCCGTCCTGCTGGCCTCCGGCCCTGCTGTACCTCCCCCTATCACCAGCCACTGGTGCACCAGACTGGTTAGTCCTGAGCTGGGGTCTGACCCACAGCTGGGGTTGAAACCTGGACTCAGTAACACAGGCAAGGCCTGACACAGCAGCTGTCACAGTGATAGACACTGATAGATGATAGATAGAGACAGGAACTCTCTTACAAGAACTCTCACTTTCTTAAAGGAGATTTTTTCCGCTCTTCTTCTCACCTCCCAAGTGTCCACAAACCTCCCCTCACTCAGTGAGACGCCTCATTTTTCACACTGTAGAGTGACTGTTACAAACCCTTTGCCTTTTTCACTCACTGCGTGTGTGTGTGTGCGTGTTTGTACGTTAGGGGTTGTGTCAGTGTGCACCTGTGTGTGTGTGTGTATATATATACACACCCAAAAATGGTGTGTATGTGTGCGTGTGCGTGTTCTCTTCTCAATGGCAGCATGTTTTCTTTTTTATCTCACTCCTACACTCTTAAGAGGGTAGTGGAAGGCCTGCCGGCTGAGCTGCCATGGTTACTGATGTAAGAAAGATGAACTTTGACCTGTTGTGTCCCATATCCTATCCTGCTGACAGCCATGTGATGGCCAGAAGGATCTCTAATTCCTCACAAACACACGCACTCATCTGAAGAGGAAGGAAGGAAGGAAGGAAGGAACCCTCTTTTTGCCTCCTTAAACCCTTCTTTTAAGGATGAAGGATGATCTCTTTTTTTTGATATTGCAATTTGGTTGCCAATAAGAGATTGCACAGTCTATTGACTCTAAAGAGTACAAAATAGGGAATTTTAGGAAGCATTTTTAATTAGTACAAAATAAGAACAGAAAATAAGAGAATTACAAGTTACTGTTTTTAAAAAAAAAAAAGCGAATTAGAATGGAATAATGTTGCATTGTTGAAATACGATACAATGTATTTCACGTAGTACTGTAGCTGTCTGACATGGTGATACTATACGTGTCTCTTGTTGTTTTAGGTTGTGCACGTCACAGCTTTGCCCGGCACTGGACCTGCTGGGTGTATGTGTGTGTCTGCACCACTGACAAAAATTTCTCTGTTCACAAACACACATCTTTTTATAGGCCAAATCAGGAAGAGTGTGTGTGTGTGTGTGTTTGTGCGTCTCGTGTGCATTTGTATTTGCCTGCATGTAAGTCAGGGTCGAGGTCAATTCACTCAGAGTTAAATTTAAGAAGTAGATTATTAATAATGAAATTCTTGACTGAAAAAATGGGTTGTAGCGAATGGAATTGCAATGTACAGTACTTGATTAAGCTGTATGTTCTGTTGATTGCCGTCAAAGTGAATTCACCCCAATCCTGGTGTGAGTAGTTACCACTCTCCTCCAGTCTATCTATCCTGTATCCAGGGATGTTAAGTCTTTTGCATTGAATTCTACTGTATACACTACAAATTATAAGGCATATCACCTCCTCCCTGTCCCACACAAGCCCTCAGTGCCTGTCAGCCCACTGCCTCCCCTTTGTGTGTGTGTGTGTGTGCGCGCGTTTGCGTGGGTGCATGTACACGCATGCCCGTCAATACATGCGTGTGCACAAGCGTGTGCGATTGAGGAGTGTTCAGTGTTTCCAATGAGTGGGGTCATATTTCGTATCTACTTGCACACACTACTAGTGCACAACTGACACCCTTCTTTAAGCTGTTTGATGCGTTACCATTACATTAATCTTCTCACAAAGTAGTGTAATACTATGATTTACTGTAGCTTGGTTTTATTGCTATTTTGCATTTATAGTTTGGTTTTTATTCTGCTTATTTATAGGTGCTGTATTTTTCATTTAATGTCTTATCATTTGAGTTGTCTATTTTTTAAGGGATTATACTGTTCCTGAGGGCAAGTAACATTTTTATTAGACGTATAGACTGCCGGCAGTATTGGTTAATATTTACAAAGATGTACTAGTTCTCATTTGTTTGTATATTCATGAATCCTAAAGTTTAGTGTCATTTCAATAGCTTTGAAAGATGTGTTTGCTACAGTTCATGCTCCCGTAAGCATAAAGCTTTTACCACAACAGTTATGCTCTTAAATTGCTAGCTAGAGAATCAAAGGACATATCAAGATCAGTGAATATATGATAGCATATCTCTTTTCCTGTTTTCTATTCTCCGATAATGTTTTTTTTGTTGTTGTTGGGTTTTTTTTTTTTTTTTTTGGCTGTTTCTTGGGCAAGCCCAACACTAACGCTCGGCAGGGCATGCAGCTTTCTTTAGAGTTTAGAGTTCGCCCACTCGTTAATCACATCAACATAATTATAACAGGTCCAAGTGTATACACTTTGTCAAATAGGTCAAATGAAATTACCTAAACTTGAGAACACATGTTAACTTGAAAGAGGTCATATCTGCCAAATTGAGATTAGAGAAGTGTACCAGCTAGCAGGTGTGCTATGCCAGATTGAACAGAGATAGCCAGCCTATGATTATGCAGAATTTATATTGCAGTCCGTAACAAAGCACTTATTAGGATCTTTTTTGAAGACTTAACCTAGGACAGGGTCTGTAAACACTACAGCAGAGTACGGTCCCAGAATCCTGGGAAATGTATGCCTTTTTTAAAAGTGGTTGTGAACCAAGCACAGACTCTTATCCACATCCTAACACTAAAAAAAACACATGAGATAGCTGTACCCCTGTTTTCTACATGATGAACTGCATTCTTACACAGCAGACCCCTATTTCAAACTACAGATGACTGTGTGGCAGAGAGACATTGTCCTGTACAGTTGTAGATATTATGAGTAAACACGTGTTTTGGGTTCTTTCCAAAATCTCCTCAGTCCTTCCACAAGCCTCCCATTTCCCTGAATCTACATTCAGATATATTGGCAGCCTGTCAAAAGATACTGATAACCTCATTGCACTGCATTAAGATGCATTAGTTAAAATTGGATTTTCTAATGCATCTAATAATTGTAAAATTCCTCAAACATTGGCTCTTCCTGTGGACGACTGATGTGAAACATCTGTCTTCTGCAGAATACTGAAGGCCTGTTGCCTTCTGTTGGACTGCTTGGACTGGACAACCACAGTATGTTTTATGGTGATAAATAGCTACTGTAAAGTATAAGCACTTAACCCATTCGCCATTTTATAGCCAGATCCATCAACTCACCTAAACCATGTGAGATCATCAGATTTGTGCCTTTAACTGCCAAGCAGGGCACCAAACTAGTGATGTCATTAGATGTAGACGATATCACCTGATTTGTTCATGATCTGTCCAACGTCTTGATCCAGATTTATTTCTTACACACCTTGTAGTGGTACTTAAAAGTCAACTTTTCTCAGCTCTCCGGAGAGGGTTGTATATAATCGCTGGAGTGCAGTGAAACAGTAAAAAGAGAAAACAAAAACTTGTGTATTCTTAACGACTGGCCTGCAGATGTGTTTCGGTTTGCGGGTCTCATTTCAGACAGTTGTTTTCCCACAATGCATTTCTTACGTTGTACATAACCTAACTAGCAGCGAAAGGCCAGAGCATTGAATGAAGGAGGAAGCATGCAGAAACAGCGTACACTGTAATAACACTGAATTTATTCATAGGGCATTTTGTATTTTTCTGTTTGTGTCAGGTTTGCTGTGACATTAATAACGGCACTACAGGTATTGATAATGACGTGTGCCAATTCTAATGGTTATTTGGAAAAGAGACGTGTAAATACAGTCGATCAAGTAGCTATTGATTCACTATTGTCACAGTATGCTTTTGTTTGAAGGCAGGAGGAGAGAAGGGACGATTCAGGACTTTTCCATGATCCACAGATATTTTTCTACAAATTTAAATCAGATGATTCTATACACTGTTGAATAACATTGTAAAGGTGTAACAGATGCTGTATATCATATCATGTTTTCTGAAGTCGTAAAGCTTTACTGTATGATCTGTTGAAGTAGTGGTTATTCATTTGACATATTAGTTGTAATGGAAGCCCGAACAGCAGCACTGGTCACCATATTCAGGAAAAAAAAAAAATGAAAGAAAAGAAAAAAAACCTCAGATGTTTTTTGTAATACTTTTAGAATATATCTTATGAAGTGGGTTTTGTAAGGAAACACTTTCCGAATCAGTGGTGCTGTATGCATAGCACACTCAGTAATACATACACACATAATACAGCACAATACACTCATCCTTTAAACTCTTCCCACCCCAAACCCTCCACTTTACTCGCGTGCTTTGGTTTTTTTTTTTTGGTTTTTTTTCTTCACTCACCTCTCACATTGGCTCCAGCTAATTTTAAGTCTTAAACCATTTCCTCTTTATCTCTTTGGTTATTTCATGCTTATCTGTACGATTTTAACACCCAGAGATCAACTCTGGGGCGATAAAAAACATTTCAGTGAAAACTCACAAGACTTAAAAGAGGAAGCAAAAAGCCAAATAGTGAAATAGTTATCCACCTCTGTTGAAAGGTTGCTGACAGTTTTTTTTTTCTATATGTTGCTACCTTGTGTCGTTGCTTCACTTCACCCATAGCTTAAACCACAGTGTAGTCTGACAACCAAATGACCTGGGGAGATCTTTACCCCCCACCCCCCCTCGCCCCCATCTCCCCACCCTTTTGGAAAGCTTTAAGATGCTTGTTGAGGCTTTAGCAAGTTCAGAGTGTTTTTAGATGATTTTCTCCAACCTGTCATCAACAACATGGAAGTAATAATTCTCATAACTTCTCCCACTGCTTATTTTGTGAGTGTGTGTGCGCGTACGTGTGTGTTGTAGTACAAAAGGCTGCATGACTGTAAAGGGATGGTTAAGATGTTTTTTGAAAGTTGTTTCCCTAGCACTTCTGTCACTCCTGAGATGCTTTTTTGTCCTTCGGGGTCTCCCTCCCTTTCGTTTTTCCTCATGTATCATTGTTTCTTTATCTTTCTATTTACTAAACGTATCATGTTGTTTGTTCTCAGCACTGTAAAACAGTCCCTTCTACAACATTGAAAAGCAATATCACTGTATGAAACGTTCACAATGTATTTGTTATGATTGACATTTGATTCATCATTATTATTCACATGCACCCTAGGTGTGATAATTGAAGTAAATCTCTTTTATACAAATACTAAAAGTGTGCTGTGGTAGTTTTTTTTTCTTTGCCAAAAACTTTGTTGGAAATGTATTTTGTTAAACACCTGGATGGTTGTGTAAAAGAAGTATTCTCAGAGAAAGAGATTAGTAGGAAAGATTCAAAGTAGGATTTTGGGGCAGAAAAGGGAATCCCACAGGGGTTTTCAGTGATGTTGTGGATGTTGGATTGCTTCTGCCATTTACAGCTGCTACAGGTGAGTTAGTTCGGGACCTATAAATAAAATCTAAAGACAAGCAAGGTGTCTGAATGAAAAATCATTTACAAGTTCTCCTCATCTTTCCTCTCTGCCCTCGACAGGCCGTTACGCAGAGCTGCAGGTGGAGTTTTCGGCCGCAGTGCGCACCAGCGCGGAGCAGAAGGAGCTGATCCTGAAGCTGGAGCACGACCTGAGCACCATCCAGGGCATGTCCTCCCTGCCACGCCCCGACGCAGACGGGTCAGAGGTCAGCAACATGGGGAACATCCCTGAGCCAATCAAAGAGGCCACTGCTATGTTTACTGGTACGTACCTGGGTTTTTACAAAGTCAAATGTTCAGCTTTGAAAACCTCGAGGCTTCTTTGTGTTAGTTTCAGTTTTTGTCAGACTTTGGATGGAATCATTTTAAATACGATGATCCCTCAGTGTGGGATGGTCTCTGCTGATGCTTCCCCCTGTCTGCAGTCTTTTGTCATGCACATGCATTTTTGTGAAAAACCCATTAGAAACCCAGTTGTTTAGAAATCAGGTTTCTTTAGTCCCCCTACCTTGATTACACAAACCAGTTTCTTGGTTTTGTGACATTTAAGAAACCAACTAACAGGAGAAAGTTGACTGTAACCTAGTGACTCACTTCCCTGTAAACACACTGATTGATTCATATATTGATAAACTCTAACATCACTTTTGTCCAACTAAGCCCTGTGTACTTCAAACTAATGACAGGAGCTCAGAGAAAAACACAAACACAGAAATCTGTAATATGAAAAAAACAAAAATATATTAATTTTGGCAGAATATAGTGTGTTCATGTAAGACACCAGTACTCATAGTAATGAGCTAAAAGAGAAAATAAGTTTAAATGTTCATGTACGCATGCTGGTTAAAAGTACCAGGAGTGTTTTAATTGTCTTATCTGCTCAGTAGTATTATGTTTCTGTGCTGCCAAATAGAAAATGTCATGGCAAGACAGAAAAAGATTTTGTGAATTTGGGTGCATCTCTTCAAGACACATTGATTTTTTTTTCTCTGTTAAAAAGATAATACGCTACCACTGTATCATAACTGTTAAACTGAGGCAGACTCTTTTAATTAATCTCCCTGCTTTGATGTTCGTGTGAAATTTGCTCATTTAAAAGTCTTTGTTCTAATGGAGGTGATAGCACATGAAAGGAGTGTCAGTCCTCACGGGCATAGTGAAAATACTGAAGCCTGACTTGCCGACAGCACAACTTCTCCGATTGAAGTGAGGTAAACCTGCTGAGTGGAGACACTGCGGGGGTGGTTGTCTGTTGAAATACTGCAAACTCGCCTGATTAGAGGGATTTAAGTGTTTTTTTTTTCCATACATGTGCCAGTCAAGACAGAGTCCAGAGTTAGACTCACAGCTGCCTGTCTGCAAACCAAACATTACCTCTTTGTATCTATTGCCAAGGCCGGAAGGGTGAAATGCTGGCATTTAAAATTTTGGTTATCTATTAAGTTCAGTGAGCCCCATGCCTGAAACTTCCTCAGGACTGAATGGACTCTCTGCTCCTCCTCATCTCAGCCAGGAAGTTCAGCTCCATAACCAAACTGGAGACTGTGAGTCACGATCTCATATCCACACACACACTGTATACTCCTGTGTCCTTTTCTGAGAGGACTAATTTCTCAGCCATTTGTTTCCTCTGTCCCCTGCAGGAGAAGCTCCATGCAGCAGACCATGCAGGCCCTGCAGAATGAGCTGGACAGCCTGAGAGCAGACAACATCAAACTCTATGAGAAAATCAAATTCCTGCAGAGCTACCCCAGCAGAGTGCGTCATCGTGTGTGTGTGTGTGTGTGTGACTGAATGAATGGCTGTGCTCTACATGGGTGACATATTTGGTATCATGTTGATCTTGTGGAATCTGAAAATATTTTGGAGGAATATTTTTAGATCTGTACGTTTCCTCTGTGCTGCAGGCTGGAGGTAGTGACGACACTGTGATGCGCTACTCCTCCCAGTACGAGGAGAGACTGGATCCGTTTGCCTCCTTCAGCAAGAGGGTAAAGGACACACACCTACACACATGATCAAATCTCGTAAACACTCTAAAGCAACCTGCCATTTCCTGATCCAACTGACAACTGGCCAAATATGGATGACAGGCTGAGATATTTCCAGCACAGCGACAATAGAGCTTGATTTAGTGCCAGTCCTACAGAATTAAAGGCCAAGCTCTGATTTGGATTCTCCAGTTTGCATTCATCCAGGAACAGTTTATAATTGCTGTCTCACATTGATGATGATGACATACAAGCAGCGAGTCCCGTCTTATTTTATGCGCTTTGTTAAAAATTATTCTGGAAAATGATTGAATTAGAGGTGGATAAGACATATTGTGCAGAGGGAAATTACAACAAAATTTTGTCACATTTTAATATTACTTGTTTTCACACTTTCTAGAGAGGGTGTGTTTTTGTTGAGGGTAACCACTCTGTGTTTGCAGGAGCGTCAGCGCCGATACTTGAGCCTCAGCCCCTGGGATAAGGCAACTCTGAGCCTGGTATGCCTCTCTCTCTCTCTCTCTCTCTCTCTCTCTCTCTCTCTCTCTCTCTCTCTCTCTCTCTCTCTCTCTCACACACTCTTGGCTCATGTGTCTGGTGCGACTCCTTATCTAATCCTTTGATTTTTGTGTCTCTTAGGGACGTGTGATTCTCTCCAACAAGATGGCCAGGACCGTTGCTTTCTTCTACACCCTGTTCCTGCATTGTCTGGTCTTCCTGGTAATTCTCCTTATAAATCTGAGGAGCTTCCAACACATACCATCAATAGTTCCTGTGTGTTCAGCTTTAGAGAAACCGAACTGATTTGTTACCTTTGATTTTCAGGTGTTGTACAAGACCGCTTGGAGCGAGAGCATCGGCAGAGACTGCTCCGCTTTCTGCGCTAAAAAGTGAGTGTGTACCCCACAGCTGGAAGTGAAGCTCGATGAGTTTGGCTTTATATGACTGAATGTTTTGATCCATATTTGATGTTCCTAATTCTCTCCATTTCTCTGTTACTCCAAGGTACTCTGACCACCTCCACCGTTTCCATGAGAACGACCAGAACCTCTAAGCTGTCCCACAGTAATGTCATCTGGTCCCCTGTGAGATGGGGTTGGTTCAACATTCAGCAGCGTGCAAAAAGTTTACCTTGGAGTTTTACTCCTGTTCTTGCAGTAGCTAATATATCCACTAGGGGGCAGTTTAGGGCTGTAAACTGAAAATCAAAGGCTTGATTGATTTTAAAATAGGTTCCTTTTGTTGTCATTTCAAGTTCCAGTTGATGTACAAGGCTAGCAGAACTATAGCTGAGGGTTCCTTCATAAAATCTTAGATTAACATAACGCTTAAAGTCAATCGTTAGAAGTTCATGTAACGTGCTGCTGTTGCACAAATTAAATGAAGTTAAAATGTAGTTCTTCCTATACCAAAGGGACCACAATTCTTGGGCCTTCCTGTGTTTTTTTTTTTTTTAGTTAAACTGGAATTTAGAATAATTAGGGAATTTAATCAGAGAATAGTTGCTGTAAGATTAAAGGTGATATATATTTAACATTATATTTTATGTTTGATTGGGGACTTTACTGTGAATGTTATTTGGGAAGAGATTGTTATTTTAAGAGCTAGTGGTGATGGAACAATACATATATTAGTTACAATATTAGTTACAAAGTTGTTTTTCATTCCTTTTGAGATTTTCTTTACTTGAGATTGACTGATTAATGGATAAGTTCAGTTTTTAATGACTTGTTTCTTGACAGAGAAAACACCTTGTTACTGTCACTCGCTATTAAGAGAACATTCACTCCTCACCGGATAGATGATGGTTGCAGCAGTAAAACATCAGTGTTTACTTAGTCTGTGTTTCTAATATACTTCTCCAAGACAAATTACTGTGCATGTTTACCTGCTTACTTCTTCCTTTTCTGACTGATTGCAGATATACTCAGAATAAAGACTATGCAGTAATTTTTCTTTCAAATCATTTTCATTTAAAAGTACATGGATAGGCACAGTGTATGTCGGGTTAATGGTTTGTGTATGACCCTTACACAGAATCATTTAATGACAACAGGTTTGCACTTTGCAGCAAGGTTATTTTATTTATGGATGACTCTCATGATATTCTACATTTGAAGAGAATGAATGAGAATGAATTCAGCCTATTAACATGTATTGTGTGAGTTGCCGAGACCTGATACAGCTGTCTCCTGCAGGGCAACTGTCTGACTTTACTCTGAACTGACTCAACTAATTTGTCAGCGACAGACGGAGGGTGTGTTACTTTGTTTTGTTCTTCTTACATTAAGCCACTTTTTTTTGCATCTGACAGCAGAGAAATACTTCATAAAAGTCTGCGATCTGAAGGGGCAGTCATGCTGTGATGCGCTGGAAAAATTATGAGAGAAAGGACACTGAACTCAACATACATGCAAACCCGCCCTCATTCCTAATCATCTGGCCTTGAGTTGTCGGTAGCACAGGCAGGATGATGGCAGAGGTGCGAGATGGAGAGGGGATGTGGATTGATGATATCTGTCATTGTCAGATAACCTCAACAGCCCATTCATTGAAAATCACTGCTATAGAGTTGCTGTCTAAAAACTATTAAACACACACTGTTGCAACGGATGACATGTTCCTCCATCAAGATGAACATAGGCTCTGTGGTATATTTTGATTCAATCACAGATACAACATCCTGCTGCTTCAGATACTCTGTAGAGCACCAAATATGTATTAATCCGCAGCTGAAAATAGTCCCCAATAAATGCAATATTTACTCCTGTTTGCATAATGTTTGCTAGAAGCTACAGTGCCCAGGTTTGTTAGCGAATTACTTGGCCTTTTTAAAATATTCAAGTACATATTCATTTTTAAATGTTAATGTCCTCAGTAAGAATGAATGGGCTTGGGGCTCAGAGCCATAGACAGGATGAGGAAGTCATAAAGTATTGAGTCACGGCTGTTTCACTGTTAGTTTTGGTCTTTTCATTGGATTTTCTGACAGTAACAGTAATATTACAATGGTCTCTGTATTTTTTTACATAAGTCATGATGGTAAAGAGACAAATGTGGGCTGATAGTAAGAACTCCTTGGTCTGTTTAACAGCTGACCCAGGAGGAAGGAGTGGAAGTGACTGACTGCACTGAAACACACACACCGGGGGGAATGAATGTGCTGATCAGTGATTCGGGCCTGAGCGGTCCCACTGAGAGCTCCCTGCATCTCAGTATGACTGAATTAGACTGCATTATTCATGAAAGGCCTCCTCTTAAAGAGCACCTCCGCTCGCAGCCATTAAAGACTAACGAGACAGACACATAACGCCGCCTCCTCCTCCACTTTTCCATCTATCTTAAGCCTTTTTTTTTTTTTTTTTTTTTTTTTTTTGCTTATCAATCAGAGCAGACCCTGAGCTATCTCAGCACAATTACAGCCTCGTGCCCCCCCCTACCCCAAGCACCATTCACCTTTAACCTCCAACTTGGAAATGCACACCTTTTTTACTTTACCCTCCCCTCTCACCAATCTCCGTCTCTCTTTCCTCCATATCCTTCGTCTCAGCTTCTCCGGCCGCCCGTCAACAGCTCCATAAATATTAACAACCTCCATCTGTAGAATAACAAAGGTCTTAAGTAAGCCTAATGGCCCTGATGTTATTTTTACAGCAGTGGACGGGTCATTTCACCAGGACTGATCCTTGGTCCGAGAGCTCTCTTTAATGACAGCACACTGATGGGTCAGCGTTTTATTTATTTATTATTTATTTTTTGCCCTGTCATGTTTATTTTGAGGCTGTTTCAAGGAGCAAATGTCATCCTGCAGTGAGGGAGAGACTGAGTGTGCAGCTGGAGAGGAGAAAGAGGAGAATATTGGATTATTTCATCTTTCTTTCATAGTCATTTCATTTCCGTCTTGGGTTCAGTAGAGGGCAGTAAAGTCATGTTTTATTATGATTATGAATTATTTAGCTGACTCTCCTGACTGTAGTCCCTCTTGTCTCTTGTCTGCTTGCATCACCGTCAGTTTTCCCTTCTGTTTTTTCTAAACTCATATCACCATATAACAAATCCCACCACTTCCTTTAATCATTCTTAATAGAACGTTTGTGTGAATGTAGTTCCTGTTGTCTTCCTCTTGTAACAACTGTGAAACCACTGACCGCATTGCTCTGGATGGAACTTTTTAGGGCTAACTAATAATTTTTATTTTTATTTTTTTAATGACACAAATTGCCACAGCCTGGGGTGATGTCCTCCTACAGGTCAGGCCAGACTGTAAGAACTTTTTGCTCCTCGGACTGTGCACTTCAGCACGTTCACTTTGAAATAAAATAATGGCCCCGCAAGTGCCAAGTCTCAGCTCACTGTGTCGTTTCACATGCCATGTCTACCTGTGTATGTGTCCAGGTACTTTTCAATACCTATAGTTTGGACACAGTGTGTTAGGTCATTATCTCACACAGAGTTCTTTCTGTAATAATGTAAACATGCTCAAATTGAAGCTGAGTTTTAGCACTTTCATGTAGTGTCCAAACTCTCGTGTTGGCCAACATCCTGTTTTGTCAACACGAGAGAGACGTGCAAAATCACCAGCAACTGCAGCAGTAACGGCAGTTATCACAGGTTCATGGTATGAATATACAGAAAAAACTGACCAGATTTCATGATGAGTGCCATCGCAACATCGCACTGCTCTACTGTCAGATTAATGTGATTTTAGGAAAGATTTGTTCTCTATTCATGAGTACTTTCTTCAGATGTTATTCACTTTAAAGTATATAGGGGTTTTATTTCATGTAGGGGTAAGGACGTGAAACATGTCTTACTGGAGGGGGCTGTGTAACCTATGTCATCAACACCACTTTAAACACTTGCACCATAGGGAGACACAGTTTACAGATGACTTAACTTGTGTGTAAAGTGTTTGGAAATACTCTAACAGAGTTTGGCTTGTGGCTGGTCAAAACATTTCTTTCTTTCTTTCTGACAGAATTTAGACTCTTGACCTCAGCATTTTTAAAATGTTGGCTACAGCCCTGCTGACCAGCTCTGCCCTTCACACTGACATAAAGCAGAGATGAGCAGCAAAAACTGGTGTTTCAGGCTGATGTTCCATCCAGTTTGGAGCTTTATGAGCTCAGATGTTTTGTCTTGAATCAATGAAGAGAGTTCAGTTCAGCAGTTTTCAGAGCAGATCCTCCAGGGCTGCAGATCAGCCCCGGTGAGAGGAATCGTGGAAACACACAGTATGAATCGTGCTTTAGCTTGGCAGGTAAGTTTTTTTTTTTTTTCTTCCTCCCAGACATACCTCCCATTCAGCTGCATCCTCCTCATTCATTTCTCTGTGGCTGTGAAAATTTCATTCAGTGCATCCATTGAACTAACACACCATTCAGGATTTTTCCCCTTTGTGTTGCTAAGTAGCTCAGGCCATAAACTGCTGAGGACTGTTGCATGGATACAAAGAGTGTGTGGGAGTGTGTGTGTGTGTGTGTGTGTGTGTTAAAGAGGGTGGATTGCTAGAGGAGTTTGGTGCCCGCGTTTGTGTGTTTGGGAGGTGTCATTCATTTTATTTTGGATAAATCATTCAGTAATATTTCGGCCTCTCATAATCCCCTTTGGAAAATGTCTCCATCCCCTCTCTGTCTTTCGTCCTTCCCTCTGTCTCTGTGTGCATTCGGTTTAAAAGGGGTGTTGCCATGGAAACAGGCCTCCTCTGTCAGGTAGCTCCATGCTGAATGCTCCCCCTGTGCTCTGATTTGCTCCAACGTCGTCTGGCTGAATCACTCGGCCACGTGATCCCGGATCAGCCAGTCCGGATGCTGAATATGGTCTCTCTCTCTTAGGACCTCCGCTTCCCCCCACCACCACCACCACACACACACACACACACACACACACACACACACACACACACACACACACACACACACACACACACACCACACCTCTGAAGTCGCCTCCCCACCCAGCCTTCCTCTCACCTCTTCTGGGGAAGATGATGGGATGTGACGGGTGGATGTAGATCATGTTTATTCACTGTACAGTCATTGCAAAGATTAAAAAAGACATGATTAACGAATGTAAATCATTCTTTGTTTGGTGAAATACAATGTTTTGTAGTCATTCTTTATCAGCTTCAATAAATGTGAAGTAAATCTGAGTTTAAAGATATGCATTCAAAATAGCAGCTAGCTTGGAACTAATTATTATCCAATATATAACTTCCACAAGTGTGATGTGGACATTTGAAACCTCCAGTGCAGACAGGAGAAAAATATTTTCATATATGCTGGATTTTTCAATGAGGTAGAAAGAGTAGCTGAGAATTTGTGGTGAGGTATGAGATCGTTTTAAATCTGAAAATCATGTTCAGACACAAATTAGTGTATTTTCATCTGTTTACTCAAGTAAAAGTGGCTGTATTGTAAAATTGTTCTTTAAAATTTGAATTAATGTATAAGCTGCATTTTAATTGTTGAGGTTGAATTTAATCACTTTATCTACTGTTTGGTGGTTAATCTGCAACAATTACATGACTTACTGACGTGCTTTCCTTCCTGTTGTTGTTTCCTCGTGTTGTTTACAGTGTCACCCATAGTGTGGTTTACTGTGCTATCTTTGGGCTGAGCGCCAGATGACATCATCGCACTCACCATGCATCACACACACCTACGTCTCACCAGCAGGTCATCTGAGGATCGCTGCTGCTAATTTCTTGTCACCTCGGTGAAGCAGTTGCCGGTGAAACTTGGTGTGACTCAGCTGGCAGACTGACACTTCTGACACTGTGTGATGAGATCTGGAAGCAGTCAGCGCCCCAGCAAGAAGACATGACTTGTGTTTGTTAAAAAGGGAGATGTTTTCTTAAAGGTTTGTATATGTGGTATTATGTAATCAACCCTGGAGCTCAGACACGGGCTCTCTGGGCATATAAATATAATTATTGCACTAACTAACTGTTTAATCTGCTAATCCACATCTAGTAAGGCATCATTTATAAAGGCTTTATCAGCTGTAATTAATGACTTTATCAAATCATTTTACTAATGCTTTACAGTTGAGTAATAAGTGATTAATAACAACATCTTTTGGGTTGCAGCTGCCTTATCCAGCTCTCAGATTCATTAGTGAAAGTCCTCTGAGCCTTCAGGTCTACAGTTATAAGTGTTAGGAAATCATTAATAAATGGTTCTACAATGTTCTACCAAGTCTCTGGTTATAAATGTGAATAAACAACTTTATAAATGGATTTTGGTTCAGATGTTGTTTTGCACTTTTCCAGAAGATAAGTAGGTCAGTCTGTCATAGAGGACTCTAATAAAAGAGCTAAAGGGACAAAAGTGCCATGCTGGAGGAGGATTTTCCACCACCTGGCAACCTTAAGGCTGTTATTACTAATAGATTATAATATTTAAAGAATTAGTAAGTGATTAATCAGTGACAGAGCCATAAATTACAGCTTATAAATCCATTATGACTGATGCCTTATCAGAAAATGGTACCAATATTACATTAAAGGTCACACAAGTGATTTACTATTACACTTCCATACATTTTGGGAACTTGCTCGACACAGATGAATAAAAGAATTGTCCAAAAAGAAACAGTAGTCAGAGATATCCTGACTTTTAGTTGGCGTTATTGGTCAATCACCAGAAATCTTTTATCAGTTAGTAACTCCTCTCTATAGGTGGAATCAGGCCTCAAAACAACATCATGCGGCAGCGTTGGCCAATGACGTTCATGTAAACACACACTCCCGGTGCAGTACTTTGTGACGGCAACTGACTGTGTGAATATTACAAACTACTGTGCAGTGTTTTTGTGTCCGATAAGCTTTTAAATGCATTAATCTGTCGCTCCAGCTGGACTTCCTGGATCGTATTTCATTGACCCCTCAGTATCTTAAACAACACGCTTCCACTGATGCACAGTTTTGTTTTGAATCCTTATTCAGCTGTCTGTCTAGAGCCCCACCTTCAAGAGATGGATGTTAAATCAAAAAAGTGTACTGGTAGTGGTGGTGGAAGTGGGGGCCTTCTCCCCTCTGAGGGCATTGCTTATACAAGATGGAAACAGGACCTCCTCTCAGGTAAATTTTGTTTTGTTCCACATTTTACTGCTCCCTCTGACGCTGATAATTCACTGCATTTTCCACGGAGCTTCAGGTTACAGCCTTTAAATTTTCCCCCATCAGTAGTTCATGCATGCAGGCTGTTGTTTTCACATTTCTACAAATACGGCTGTGGTGCAGAGTCTGTCTCATGTTGAATACAATCGTGTCACAAGCAGAGTTTTCTGTGCTCTTCAGTGGTGTGTTTTCCTGGTCAGGAGACAGTGAGGGGCAGTTTCTTATTAAAGCCCGCTGACACATTGATCCTCAAACAGCCCCAGGAGGCCAATCTCCATCCCAACCACTTTAGATGCTTTCACAGGAAATCAACTCAAAAGCATCTCTCTTTTATTTTCCCTTTTGTCTCTCAGCTCCACACCCCACCCACCCGCCCCTGCCTCACCCGCCCCTGCCTCACCCCCCTGAAGTCTAAATTTGGTATATACGTATTTCAGTGGGCTAATCAATGACGCCCACTGAGGAGGCTGTGTTGTTTGTGTGCAGTCTTATGTTATGGGTTCCTGCTCTGCCATTGAATTGTACTGTATGTCTGCACAGAGGAAGAAATGGGAAAGTTTCTCAGATGGACTGAAAACGGTGACTTTCTAGGGTGAGATGGGAGGAAGGAGGAACAACGTGATAAACTGAGAGGAACTGAAACACAGAGAGGAAGGGACTAAAACAGAGGCGATGTGGGAGAGGCAGCAACTGGTCTGTGGATGAGCAGGAGGTTGAAGTGGCCCCTGCCCCCTCGAGGCTACCGTCGATTCATCCTTCCGGCAGGAAGTGTGTGAGGATCAATAAGAAGCGAGGGGTCTCTTGAGAGAGACAGAGAGAGCCTTTGCCCAGCCCAGGTCTCTTTTTGTTTCATTAAGCAGCTCCTCGCTCTATTCTGGGTATGAATTGAGCATGATGAGCTTAGAGCCTTCTGTCGTCATCATCACAGTCATCACTAATATTTAAGGTAATGATGGAGACGACTCCTCAAACGCTTTAAACCATAGCCACACTGCAAATTCATTCTGATGATACAGCTATTTTAGTATTATGGGTAACATAAGTTATATGAAGACTGGCAAAAATTCCTCATAGCATCATTTAACTCTTCTTTTAATCAAAAAACAAAAAGTGGTATTTCACAATAAAAGCCTAAAAGGAGCAGTAGTTATCAGAATCTGAATCAGCCTTATTGGCTTATTATATATATAAGGAATTTGACTTATAGCAGCTTTCTGTGTTTACAGCAACATACACTTTCTACATGCAGGTTAACATGCAGATATTCTCTTAGTGCCAAGATGGGTGAATACTGGAATAAATATTTACTGGATAATGTACTAAGTTACTTTATATAAATATAAAAGGTGGTTATGTGCTGTGCATGCATGTATACACTTCTATGTGCAGGATATACAGGCTGCTTAAATTTATATTTTTATGTAACAGGGTAATAAAATGTACAGTTGTTCCTAATGTGCAAATGTCTAAAGAACATCATGAGTTGTTGAGAGGGTTATCGGGGGTTACCAGGAAGATGTACAAGTGGGTTTAGTTACTGTAAATGAATTATAAATATTTAATTTGGGTATAAAACATGCTTTTTCTATACTTGTTTGTTTACTGCTAATCATTACGTGGATCGTTTAGAGCTGCTTAACAGCTGAGAAAAGAGGAAAACAAGATCAGAGCGTGACAGCTCTGACTAAAAGCAGGTGGGAAGCCGTTGGTTTAAGAGGAAAGAGTCAGATCCGATGCTGACCTTCAATAGCTGCTCAACCTCTTGCACTACCACCTGTCTTTACCCTGACCAGGTTATTATTTTAGCCCTTAACCCCACCACCAAGCCGCAGAGTCAATCCTCTCAGAGAGGATTATAGTGAAGGTGTGCTACGCTGGAGCCTCTCACTGAGTGGTAAACATCAGTGGGCCACATGAAAAGTCTCATTTGGCCCCAAACAACGAGTATATAACCATGTCAATCTGAGCTTTAAACAGAGGATATGAGTGGGAACCTGCTTCTTATTGGCTAGATTACAAAAGTGAGTATCTTTGGTGAGGTAATAACAATAACACTAACAACAATAAACTAATGAATACCAAATATACAGTTAATAAAGGAGGAATAACCACTGCCACCACCGGTATCATAATAACTGTAAAATTCATAATTTAAATCACTGAAATGTAAGAAAATTTAAAATTGAAGTGGAGTATTAATAACAAATTCTGGGTAAACGCAAGGGAAAATCCATATGTAAACTTCTTATTAATATTTACAGCTGCAGACTTAATGAACTGTGGAAATTTATCAATGGTTGTAATTGAAGCATCTATGTCTTTAGCCATCTATGTACACACTATCCACCTTCTCTGCTTGGTTTTTATCACTGTTTTTGTCCTCTGAGCAGCTCTGTTCAAAGAGCAGTGGGTTTTTACATGTTGGCATTACTTCATGCTTACGTCACAGCTTCATCAGTCAACACAGCCGATGGCTACATCAGAACTCTTTTGTTTTTTTTGAGAAGAGTCTAAGCAAGTGTCTAAGAGAGATTCTCCTGGTCTGACTGGTCTGATCCTCTTCCCATGAGCCCCCAGTGAGCAGTTTTTAGGGACAGACGGTGTTAGTGAGAAAACATTTATTCAGTCAGTACTGTTACTGTGTGTGTGTGTGTGTGTGTGTGTGTGTGTGTGTGTGTTTGGACCAGCTGCAGCCTCCACTTCAGTGTATGTGGTTCTGTTGGCTGGGTCAGTACTGCTGCTGTGTGAGTGTATTTTCAAAGGCACTGTGTATCTGGCTGTGTCAAATGTGTGTGTGCATGCTTCCTCTTTTTTACATTCATTCATTCATTCATCCATTCACACACACACACACACACACACACACACAGGATCTCTTGTATTGCATTGTGTCAGTGGCGAGTTACGGCAACAATAAAAGGGCGTGGCTCCTTTAAGGGCAGTTATGGTGGCTGTTAAATAGATCAGTGAAACACACACACACACACACACACACACGCACACACACACACACACACACACACACGCCCCCCAGTGAAGGAAGCTGCTGTCAATTCAGTCAAAGACACACAGAATATGCCTGTATATGCGCGTTCCTTCAAAATAAAAGTCTTAAAAATCACAGTAAAAATAGGCTGAGGTATTAGGAAATAATGAAAATTTATTATTTAAAAATTGTGCAATGAAATCATTTTTCGGTTGTTCACTATATCCATGTGTGCTTGAGTTAGTTTTTTGTGATTCTTACGAATGTATTTTTCAGCCATGATTAAATTTGATTTGTTTAGCTTCACATTTTTGTTATAGAAAAATATCTTAAGATAAGAACCAGGGCAAAGGTGTGCACTTAATTAGTAACAGGTTTGATGAAAAACAGAATAACAACTAACAACTAATTAAGACCGTACAGTTTGTAGTATAACGGTATTCAAATACTGCACCAGCTGAAACCAGTACAACACATAAAGGAATATATGTAGTGAAAGTTAGAGGTAAGTGTTGTGATATATATACAAAATAAACTAAAAATATACAAAATGCACAGTACTACCACCTTCCGTCATTTATGCATTTTGTATGTCCCCTGTCCCCTTGAGGTCCCGTCAAGTGCAGTGCATAGATGAGAATATTGCAGCTTCATTATAAAGACCCAGAGGCCAGACTGTCTGGAGAAACATCACCAGGCCCAAAGGTTTCTGTCTGTTATATTGTCGTACTTTCATCTAGAAACATGCAGCCATAAACACAGTGTGAGCACAAATTAAAGCAACAAAGGTCTAATTAAAATCAGAATTTGATTTAGCACAACTCTTCAAGACTTAGCACAAATATCATCTACAGCAGACACTGTGTTATTATCTAACAAATTTGCAACTGAAAGACTGACAGACTTATTTGACACTAAGCGTGAGACTGCAAACACACTGCCCTGACATGCTATACTACTAAAATGAATTAGCGTCATGTTGAATTGTTATCTTCAGGATATTTCAGAGGAAATTATTGGGAAATTACTGATAAACTGCAGCATTACCAACTGTAGATAGTTGTCTGAATAACCAGGAACTGTGTTCAAATACCTACAACCCACTGACCTGCAATGAACAAAGGACTTGCTGTGGTGGAGTCCAAAACAAAAGGCTTCTCATTTGCTCAGCAACTTGTGTCTTTATTCTGAAAGTACACGGCGGAAGTCACTTTTTTGTCTGATTCTCTCTGGCTTGTCAGCGGTCTTTGGACAGCAGAGCTGGAGCTACAGTAACACAGTGTGTCGAGCAGAGAGATGGAGGCAGAGCTGAGCGGCTGTGAGCTCGTATAACCCGGAGAGGGGAACATCAGATGAAAGAGGGAACGAACCATGTCTGATCTCGCGCAGTGAACACCCTCACAGCAAAGCCAGGCTCGTCCCAGAGACACCAGCGTCATGAAGCCAGTCCTGTATTGAGGTGAGAGCCGCTGCCGCCGCTGCTGCTGCTGCTGCTGCTGCGTTTTTTATTTCTTATTCAGCGCGTCTGGATCATCTTGACGCGTGCGATTAGACATGTTTTGCGGAGCCTTTTAATGATGGTGTGAGGAGAGAGGCGTCAGCATCGTGGGTTTTTGTTGAGGATAACAACAACAACAAACCTCCAGGTGCTGAGGAGGAGGAGAGGAGGCTGCTGTGTTTTGCTGTTAGACCCGTTTCATCCCCACAGGCAGCCTCCGAGACGAACCCTGCATTAAGGGTTTTCAGATGTAGAGAACAAGTGCAGTCGGTTCGTTTTTAAGGTGCCGAGCGCGGATATACTGTGGGATGAGGCTTCCTGGACTTGAGGACGGGGGGGTGGGGGGTGGGGGGGTCGCGCGGCGTAAAGGGGCTTTTCCGATAATCTATTTAATAGCCTTGAGGGGGTGAAGTCTGGTCAGCCACAGGACGGCTCAGGGGCCTGATGTGATGTGATCTGATGTGATCTGATGGGATGGGATGTACAGGCCCGATCCAGAATCAGTGTACCGACTCGTGACTCCGCACGCAGGCTCCCATTCATCGCCTTTCTTTCTGGACCTGGATCTGTCAGCCATTCAGCAGGAGGCTGCTGCCGATTCCCATTCATGAAGTCCAGTATACGCAGCCTGCACAACGATCCACTGTTGGCTTTAAATAGGCTCTCCGGGCCTGCAGTAGGCCTGTCATAGGCCTGCTATTGACTTTCTCTCATGTATCTTTTTATAGGCTACACGAGTCAGTCAGTTAATATGAAGCTTAATAAGAATGATTTCAACAGGATACAGCGCTCCTGTTATATTGGCCCTTTTTTACATCACTGTAATATTCTGATAATGCTCCTATGAAGCTACACTGGCTCTGTTGTACATTCTGTGATGTTCTATTAGGAGTGTTGTTTAGTTGTGATATTTCAGCAGCATCCCTCTGCTGAAAAGTCAAATTTGACAAAAGATGCAATAATTCTGTTACTAAAAGTTCAGCTTCTTATTCCAGGTGATGCCACACCACTAAAGTTAGATATACAGGGGGGTGGACAGAATAACAAGAACACCTTGCAGTCTAATGTAATCCAGCACACTGCCACAAAATGTACATCCCTCTAACGTTCAGACAATACTCCCAGGAAGCTATACCGCATCTCTGACACTGTGTAGTGATGTTAAAGTGACCTAATCGAAGGAAACAGCTCATTATTTTCCATATTCAGTCGCTTATTTTTATGAAATTCCTATTATACTGTTCTTTTGTAATATTTAAACAGCATCCCTCTAAAATCAAGTTTTACAAAGATGCACTAAATCCCTCACTAAACCCTCGGCTTTTCAGAACGAGGCTCATATGGCGGGTAGATATACTCTGCAGGGGGTGGACAGAATAACAAGAACACCTTACACTATCACCAGAAAATACTAAGAAAGTCATATAGTGACACTATATTATGATTTGATACCTAATTGAAGGCTGAGTTTTTAAAGGTAGTATTTATTTCCTTTATTCTATATCTAAACTGTCAGACAAAGATTTTACACTACCTTGACTGAAACATAGAGAGCTGATGATATTAAACTACCCAGGCAAGACTGTATTACATATGTGGTGGACAGAATAACAAAAACACCCTGCAGAATATAATGCAATCCAATATGTCAGACAAAATGTGTTATATGCATCATTATAATATTCTCATAGTACGGCTGTGAGGTCGTATTAGATCTTTGATACGGCATGCTGTGATTTTGCAGTGAATACATTTAAGGTGTGAGCTGATAATGTCATATGTATTTACCTTTTTTTTTTTACTGAAGTATTTATTATTATTATAATGGGGATGTTGTTTTGTTTTAATAGTAAAATCAAATTTCAGAAAGAGTCTTTCATTAAATGTTTCGCTTTTCACAGTTGACCCAAACCAAGCCATTACCCAGGCTGGTTGTTCAACTAATATATTCTGCAGGGAGTGGACAAAATAACAAGAACACTTTATAATATCATGCAATGCAACATCACATCACAAAAAACAAAACATGCCTCCTGCATAGCTGAATCAACACCTGTCGGAGATCGTCTCAGTGAGAAGTGACAGAGTATTTATTATAGAGCTGAAGCAATAATGAAAGTAATTGTTAGTTGTAATTTCTAACAAAGGTTTTGGATTTAGTACATCCTAGAGGACGTGCTGAAACACTCAGTAGAAACCAAACCTGATTTTTCTGTGAATTACTTTTGGTTTTTGACTATTTGTCAAACAAAACAGGCGATTTCAGGATGTCCCCTTGAGTTCTGGGAACTTGTGACCAATTTTGGACTTTTCCCATGCTGTACATGTGTGTCCAAACATAAATCATGTTTTATAATTGGAGCTAAAATGATCATTTAGTCAAAAAATTAAAAAAAATAAAAATCAGCAACTATTTTCATAAAGGATGAAAACTGACTAAAATGCCAAACACTCCTTTCTTCCACCTTTTCAGTTGTGAGTATTTACCACTTTGTCTTATGTGATGCTAAACTGAATATTTTTACATTTTGTTGGTTGGAAAAAGGATTTTAAGACCTCATCTTGGGCTTTTGGGAATTGTGATGGACATCTTTAACTGCTCTCTGAAATTTTAAAGAGTGAAAATGTTGAGAAAGTCTCTGCGCGCCTAAAGTATGTCAGAGGAGAGCACAACTTCAGTGAGAATGAAAAACACTCTGTCACGTTGTCTCACTTACCGCTGCTATATTTGATGATATATGACATTTTAGTCTGAGTTATTCAGATACATGATAACTGATTGAGTAACTGTAAAGATAATAAAACCTAGTGTTAGATGTGGCCCAGTATCGAGGTGTACTTGCTGTTGTGTCCACCCCATCATCAGGCTATTTTTTAAATCAGCCTCACTCTGTGACACCGAATTAAAAACCCATCTATTCCAGTAAGTGACACACTCGCTGTTCACACATGCACACAAAACATCTCTGTGAGAGGCCTGTGGTCATCTGTGAAATTAGTTAGACCTGGTGGGTGAGAGACAGGAAATGGAAGTCAGTGGCGGTATGCGCATCTCCCACGCACTACGTCCTTTATCACTGGCTGCCATATGGATGCCTGAGCTCACTCAATATTTACATTGGCACTGCTTGCCAGAGACACCAGAGAGAGAGAGAGGAGAGCCTTCTGGTAGAGGACACGCTAATTCATGTGTTTAATATCTGCGTGATGAGGCCTTGCTACCTACAGCATCACACAGCCTGGCGACCACTGTTCACTTTGTTTGTGTGCAGTTACAGTTTGGTGATCAGGAATGTCCCGTCCTCCATCTTCTCCACACGTCTGCTTCGCTATCTCCGGTTGAATCTCTCTGCGTCTACACACTTCCACACAGGTAGCTCTATGCAACCGGATGTATCAGTGTCTAGATCGGGACTGTATACCTTTCATAATGTCTGTCTTGTGCAGACAACCCCCCCACCCAAGTCTCACAGCTGACGTAGACCCTCTCCTCTGCGGTGGTCATCCTGTGTCACATCGGGGCCGATAGATAGATAGAAACTCTCCAGACGACGTTCAGTCACATTAGTTTGAGGCAAGGTTATCAGAGCAGGGGTTAAAGGTCGCCGACTGGCCGCTCAGAGGTCAACAGATCACAAAAAAATGTGGACAGAAATGGGTGAAATGGGTCTGTTACAGCTGACCCCCTATTTCTACTCTTTCTCCTACTACAGCATCTGATCCTCCTCCCTCATCCTACATCTCTCCCTCCAGGGAATTTTATCTTGTGTCTACATCTCCTCTGCTTTTCCTTCCACTACTATCATCCCTCTTTTAATTCAGTGATAAACCTGGTTTACATAGTTTCCTTTTGTCTTGCTCGGCGTCCCCCACCTCCCAACCCCCCAAACACACACACACCTGGATGTGTACTGTGATAATCTGTCTTTTGACTTCTTCAGGTGACTCAGTTTTTGTCAGTGTGACTTCCCTCCTGTGTCAGTGTCTGCTTTTGTTTTTGTCCTCCTTCAGCGGAGCAACAAAACAAAACAGACATCATACTCACGCTGATATCTGCATCTCTGTCACCTGATTCTGTGCTGCCAACGGAGTCTTCATGTTGGCTTCAGTGTTTGTCATCAGCTCTGATTGTTTATGTCACATATTAAATGTCAACATAGCACAGTACAAATGTGTACAGTATTAGTCTTAATATATGGTTATTTGAGTCTGTTTTAAACACAAGAAGCTCCAGTTTTACTGTCGCAAATGTATTGTTAGTTGTACAAAATCATGTGCACAGGACATTCACAACTGCTCATGGAGACACATTATTGATGATAGAGTATAATGTAACAATTCACAAGCAGACTATATTTTAGTCTGGATAAATAACCAAACAGGAACATCAAAAATAACACACACTGGGTCAATAAAACATACAAAAAAAGATGATAGATATCCATTAACTAAATCCCAAAGTGATATCTTCAAAACAATGCTTGTTTGGTCCAAATAACAGTTCAGAACCAAAGATATTCAGTTTAGTATCAAATAAGACACAGAAAAGCATAAAATGCTCACAGGGAAACAGGAAGGAGAGAGTGTTTGGCTTTTTTGCTTGAATTACTTAAAAACAGTCCATTGACAGAAAATTCATCTGAAGCAGTTTTGATAATCAGATAATCAAACCGATGCTGAATGTCAAATGCTCACTGGTTCTGTCTTCCCAATCATGAGGATTTTCTGCTTTTATTCACTTATGTATGATTAATATTTCGGGGTTTTGGAGTATTGGTCAGTTGAAACAAACTTGTTAAGAAAAAAACAGACTTGATGGAAATACTAGCTGGAGCCCTCAATCAATTATCAAAAAAGCCTATAGTTGCCAGTCTTCACCAGTGATTAATTTTTTAACTGTTAAGTTTATAAAATACCATGAAAATAGCAATATATATATATATATATATATATATATATTGCTATTTTCATCTGGACTTTCTGTCCTGAAATGTCCTCCGTCTGCATCTAACTGCTGCAGTATTTACATCTTCAATAACAACACATAATTAATGGAGTCACGTAGAGTAGGAGATGTGTATGTACAGCACTGTACTGTACTGAGTGTGCTGCCAGCTGTGTGCTGTGCCGTGGAGCAGGCTAATCTTAGAAAACATGGCCGGGCCCAAACTCCCTGGGGTGGGAGCACAACATCACCAATCATCCTCATCAGCCAATCACTGAGGGCGTGCTGTTGGCATGAAACTCCTCGCAGCGACATGTGCGTGCGTGCGTGTGTGTCAGGATATAGGAGTCTGTCAAACTACGCATACAGTGTTTATCTCTGTAAGTGCACGGAGGTATTTATTAGGTATGTGTACACACAGCTTTAAAAACACAAGTCCTTGTACATCCGTTAGTCTTGGCCAGAGTATCATTTCCTCAGTAGCTCCATATTACTGCCCACAACACCACAGTATTAATCAGGCATATCAGTAATTCCTGGCTCTGCACAGTTGGGTCCTGTGAGGGCCGTACAAAGTACATGAAGTGAGCGGATCTTGTACGATGTGTTTTGCAGGCTGCAGTTTGATCGCTTCTCCCTGCACAGTATAATGTCTCTTTCCTCTCCTCCCCGGTCAGTTTACTGTTACAGACAGAACTCCCAACCATCTGACAGAGATATCAGCCCCGCTCCCCCGGGTAAAGAAGCAGCAGGAGGAGGAGGGGGCACAGTAGTGGTAGATTTTTTACAACAGATAGGGAAGAGATACAGGAAGGAGAAAGGCTTCTGAGGCCTGAGGGATGGCGGTGAACGTTTTAGATTCCCCTTGATGGACCTAAAGGAAAAAAAAAGTGAGTTGGGGGATGTGAGAATCTGCATGGTGCCTCTGCTCCCCCTCGTCCTACACAGTGTCTCCCTGTCTTTACGCTCCCCTTGTCTCTTCCACCTCCACACGCTCACTGATTGTTTTAGCAGCTGGCCTATAGAGCAAAAACATGCCCCCCTCCTGTGGTGGAAGAAGTACTCAGATGCTTTACTTAAGTAAAAGTACCAATGCAAGAATGTAAAAATACTCCATTATAGGTAAAAGCCCATCATTCAAAATCATACTGAAGTAGAAGCAGAGACGTTTTAAGACTGAAATGTACTTAAAGCGCTTACTTTTATCATAAGAATGTATCAAATGTGACAGTGTTAGAGGGGTTACTGATAAACCTACAGCTCCTGAATCTGCAGCTCCACAACTTTGCTGTACTGCGAGGTCAGGTGTTTGATGAAAAACAAACTAAATATGTTGCCAGTGAACATTTCTCTGACATGTTGAGTATTAACATTTTTGCGACTTGCCAAATATGTTAATTATCAACATTTCCTCAGTTTCCTAGAAAACATTCATTAACATGTTTACTGAGGCAAATTAGTTTTCCAGCCAGACACTGCTTAAATTACCAGGGGTCACAAGCCAGAAATCTATCACAATGTGTTGTATGTTATAATCTTATTATTTAATGTAAAATCATAATGTGAAAGGCAGATACAGCTGGTAAATATATGTATAATAAAAGGCACAACGTTTCATTTTGATATGTAGTGGAGCAGCGGTATAAGCACTTTTAGTACAGTTCTTGAGTAAATGTACTTAGTTACTTTCCACCACTGCTCCTCTCTCTTTCCATTCATTCCCCTTTGTGCGTTGCAGTATGTATCCTGTCTCAGTCTGCTGAGCCTCAGAAAACCCTAATGCTGTCCACTTCCTCCAGTGTCTTGAGTTTCATGCTGACTCGGGGAGTGATTAATGTGTGTGTGTGTGTGTGTGTGTGTGTGTGCATGTGCGCGCACGTGTGTGGGTGCAGCATACAGTTAGTTCAGTATCCTTGAGAGAGGCACATCCTCATCTTTGCGGAAGGGCAGGAGTTTTGGAAATGCACCTCTCTGTGTGCTGTTGTTTTTCTGCTGAATGAGTGGAAAGTTGGCCCAGTGCAGGTTTTTAAATAGCTGAATGGGTATTGACTTGCAGCAGCAGCAGCAGCAACAACACACACACCAAGGGAGCGAGATAATTAGTACAGCAACACTTCGTGATTAGCAGTTTATCTTACAAATCTCATGGGGCTTGAAGGAATGAATGGCTTGGTGTTTGGATGAATGAAGTGATGGATTCATGAATGAAAGTGGAAAGTAATTTTACCTGTAGTTCCACACATTTATCAACTTGGTTCCACTCCCTAATAAGGCATTGTTTATAAAAGTTGTAACTGATGGCTTGATTAAAACATTTTCTGATACTTTAGAGATCAGTTATAAGCCATTACAAGAACAATTTTGGGTTGTGGATGGCAGACAATATGTGTTCAATGACTCTGTGGATATAATCTAAAATGAGTCAGTAATATAGAGTTTTTGATTAATCTAGTCAACTCTAAATAGGTAGTAGGTGTGAATGTGAGTGTGAATGGTTGTTTGTCTATATATGTTGGCCCTGCGATGGACTGGTGATCCATACAGGGTGTACCCCACCTCTCACCTAATGGCAGCTGGGATAGGCTCCAGCACCCTCCGTGACCCTTAACGGATAAGCGGTATAGATAATGGATGGATGGATGGATGAATCTAGTCTTCCATTAAATGAGAATCTAGTCATAAAATCGAACCCCTCCTTTCTGTGATACACATCTCTGAAACTTGTTAAGATGTCTTTCTGTCACCTCATGACAATTTATGAAAACGTTCCTATCTCTGGGGCCTTTGGTTGCCAGTCAGCCCCGGGGGATAGAAACACAGGAGAAAACATTGACGCAGTTGCTGCTTATTCACGTCCCTTCACTGCTCAGCTGGCCTGAGCGCTGAGAGGATCCCATAAATGTCACCGTCCAATCAAAGTGCCTTATTTGAGAGAGAACACCCCCCCCACACACACACACACACCCCGCCACTGCCAGCTTCTGCACATCATACGAACTAAAGAAGTAAAATGAAGCTAAATAGCCACATTATTGGCACCTAGGATTCCTCTGGGATATCCATGCCTGCTCTTTACTTTCTAGTGTCTCTATCCATCATGGGATTCCTCTGAAATTTGAGTTTCTCCCTCTCTCTCTGAGATGAGCTGAGAGATGGTTGTTTAAAGAGCTGGAGCTCCTGTGTGCTCTCCCCTTGTCATATCCTCTCTCTAATCTGGCATATTGTTTGTTTCAGATCTGTGGGAAAGGGAAAGGGAAAGGAAGAGAGAGAGGCTTGTAGTCCCAGTGGAGAGTTTTTAGCGCTAATCCTTCATGAAAAGACAACCCACACTGATGGTTTTGAAAATGACAATAAAGCTGCACGTGGGAGAAATTCCAGGAAACTCTGCAGTGCGAATGTATGCACGTATGCATGATTTGGTTTTAAGTGTGCGATTTCAGAAAAAGCAAACATTTGTGCGCTCGTTTACGACTGAACTGCCAAGAGGAGCCCAGCAGCAGCTCTGACAATAAGCTTTCACAGCTTGGGGAGTGTTGGCTGTCCCTGTGCTTATGTCTTCCCAGCCTGCCCACTCAGACAGATATCCTTTTATCTGCGTGATTTACAGACAGCAATAATCAAAACCAACACGTGTTTGATTGTTTGAAGATATTCACTGATGCTGTATTAGTCACTGATGTGTTGAGCCGAAGAGAAAGAGAGAGGATAAGTGTGTGTGTGTGTGTGTGTGTGTGTGTGTGTGTGTGTGTGTGTGTGTGTGTGTGTGTGTTTGTGTGGGGGGTGGGAGGGAGGTGGCTGAAAATTGCGCTTGGATGTTGCTACTAACACTGTGGTGGTACAGCTCTGTGGTAGAGCCCCACCACAGACCAGAGCGCAAAGAGTTTTATCAGTGATGTGATGTGGTTTGGCACTGCTCAGGCCAGAGAGGGAGGCAGGGCTGAAGACTGAGTCATACATACGCACACACACACACACAGGAGCAGAGGAACGAAAGGATGAGTAGACTTTACAAAAAATACTCATTATCTAGAAAAACAACTGTGAGCGAGATAGACGGGACATGAAGAGGAGCCATACGTTCAGTTTGTGTTTAACCCACGTTGCTGTTAACCTCCTCTGACAGATAATTCACATAATCTCATCAGTGCTTGTCAGAAACCATCGATTGGGAACTGGTAGAGACCCTGGCTTTCTGCATGATTTCTTTCTGATCTGTTGTCACATTGAATCTGTTGATGAGTCATTTTATTTTCCAGCCTTTGATGACATGACAATCCTGTGTATGATCCAGAGCTGTCACAGATTTTGGGCTCTTCAAAGTAAATAACTTCCCACCACAGTGAAACAGGATGTTGTTTGTGCTTGTTGCTGTAGCTGCCACTGAGGACACTGAGGTCACGGCATCATGGGGGTTTAAGAGACCAGGAGAGAGTTTGTATTCTACATTAAAATGCCTTTTACCCTCAGTATAATGAATTTTTACTACTTTAGGGCCATTAAATGAATGTAAGATTCAGTATTTCCTGGAAGTGCGCAGAGTCGATCCACTGAAACCCACATATCCAAATTCAGTGATTCAAAAACTTTCAGATAAACTCAAAAGTTTAAAAATCTCTCCACCTTCTCAGGGCAAATAAACCATCAAAAAACACTTTGGATTATCTGAAAATGTGTCGTCACAAAGCTGGAAACAGGCCTGTTTTCAATGGCTCATGAAAGGGTTTGCAGAAACATGGTTTTGAAGGAATAAGATTTTTTTTTTTTTTTAAACATGTCGAGACTTTGCTTTGGTGTTGGGTCACATTTTTCTTGGGGACAGTTCTGGTTATCACCTTGAAAGATGTAAAGTTACACTTTTTTTCAATATGATGAGATGTTGGAACAGTGAAGATTTTTAATGTAATAACACTGTGCTCGTCTTCCTCCTCTCCAGCCTCTCCTCGGTGGGTTGGCATGGCCCAGTTATGAACGGAGCGGTGGTGCCCGGTAGCCCGGAGCTCTCCTCCTCGTGCCCACTGCCTGACTGGCGAGAGTTCTGTGAGCTCCATGCTCGAGCCTCTGCTGCAGACTTTGCCGACAAATTCCAGCGCTTCCTGTCGGAGAACCCGTGCTACGACTCGCCCGGTGCAGATGCCAGCTTCTCGCAGCACTTCGCCCACCACTTCCTGGAGTGCTTCTCTGCGGCGCTGACCCAGGCCCGTGAGAACCAGGCTTCCTCGCCAGGGGAGAACGGCTCCAACGCGGCGCCCAAGTACAGCATTGTTCCTTTCCTGGGAATCCAGGGCTGCCCTCTGTCCTACGGTCACGACCTCTACCAGAGACGCAAGGACGCCGGGGCTTCGAGTGAGTCCCTGGACAGTATGGACAGCGGAGGGGGAGGGATAGATGGGGGAGGTGGTGGCACCAGTGCCACCCGAGGCCCCCAGCCGACCCACAAAGTGTCTGCTCTGGGACAGTCCCGCAGCTCGGAGGATGTGTCGGTCAGTCACCCCAAGGCCCGCTTCAAGAAGGGCTTCTCCCTGAGGAACATGAGCCTGTGCGTGGTGGACGGGGTGAAGGAGATGTGGCACCGACGGGCCTCCCCTGAGCCCGACCCTCCCTCTGGAGCCAGGAAGGCTAATGGGGGAGGAGGAGGGGGAGGGGGAGGAGGAGCAGGGGGGGAGGCTGCAGGGGGAGAGAGGTGGTCCCAGAAGCTGCGGCTCCCCAGAGGTTCCCAGGGCCACAAGGCTGAGCTGCTGGAAATCCAGAGGGAGGGAGCGCTGAGGTACATGGTGGCTGATGACACAAACTGTATGGGCGCTGCACAGTGGCAGAAGTGCCGCCTGCTGCTGAGGAAGACGAAGAGGGAGGAAGGAGGGGAGAAGTTCCTGCTGGAGTTCTACGTACCACCAAAGGTACACAAACAAACACACAGACACACATGGAGGATCAGCTGGGCAGGAGAACACACTGAAAGACTGAATGAATGAGTGAATAAACACGCTGCTGAACTGATTAGTCAATTAATGGATTCGTTTAGGGAAGCAACTAACAGTTAGTTTCATTACCAGTGAGTCTGTTGATTATCTGCTTTGTTAATCAATTGTCTGAATAGTGAAAATGCACATTTTAATTTCCCAGAATTCAAGATGCATACCCCTGTTGTTTGTTTTATCCGATTGACGGTGCAGAACTCAAAGATGTTCAATTTACAAAGAAAAGTCCTCAAATCCTCACACTGTTTGAGAAGCTACAGTCAGCTAATGGTTAGCATTTCTGCTTAAACAAATAACTGAAATGATTAGTTAATCATCAAGTTTTTTTTACCTTTTACTATCATTTTTCTATATTTTTGACAGTTCTATTTCTTTTAAAATGCTTACAACCTGTGCATCAAACAATCAATCAGATCTTTCCACCCATTCAAAAAAACCCAATAACAATTTAAACAAACAAAAATTTCTAATGACTCTCACAAGCCATACAGTTAAAAAGTGAGCATTTTTTTCACTTTTCTTATTGTACATGTCCATGTCTTCATTCACATCACTAAAAAAATGGTCCCAACAATTGTTCAGCCTTCCACCATAACAGGTCTATTATAGCAAGGTCTCTAGGTTTAGTGAGGAAGTCATTGTGTTCAGCTGCATCCTATATGGATTCCAGATATAGATTCAGCCTGATAATCCAGCCCCTCTGACCCTGAGTAACACAGCCTGAAGTCCACCACACACACGCACACACACATACTCACGTGCATGCATGCGCACTTCACATTTGTCTGTATGGGATTTCCAGATCATTGCCCCTGACCTTAAGGAGGCCGTGAGGCTGTGCAGCTGAGTGTGCGTAAATCTGCCACTGTCCTTTGATCATGGCTGGTGGGAATGTGGGGATGAGGGTGCGGAAAGGGGGGGTAAAGACAGGTGGGAGGCAGGGTGAAAGAGCTGGCTGAGAAAACCGGAGATTGTGTGTGTGTGTGAAAGAGAGAGAGAGAAAGAGTGGAAGCTGTTGCATTGATTTCTGTAAGAGTAAGGGATCACAAAGTTTCTCTTTCATGTGCAAAAAATAAGTATTGATTGGTTTCCTCGTCTTTGGCCGCGATGACAAACTGAAAATAGGAACCGAAATAGTTTTGTGAGTCACTCCAGAAACTCTGCCAAACTCCGTGAGAGCCACAAGGGGAACATATAAAATGAAACTTAATAATTGTGCTTCAGCAGTTTCATCTGTTATGTTCTATTAACGTCCACACGTGGGAAAATTATTAGCAGCTGCGGACTAAGCTGAGATTAGGAGACGCTTCAGAGCAATAGTTACCAGCCTTGATGACACATTAATTAAACACACACATCTCGACAGGCCTGCCCCGCAGACACTCTCTGAGTTGTTTTATCACTGCCGTCCTATTCAGGTCTTACAAATCATAACAGTGCAGAGTCAACAGTGTCGGAAAGATAAACTGACTCATAAAATCTCACTCCTGCCTGCTCCTGGCTGACTGGCTGACTGGCTCTGGCTCCGTCCCTGTCAGGGTCATCAATCTGCCCGGCTGCTCTGCGTGGCAGAGACAGCACACTGCAGCATGCTAACTGCCTGCATTATGACACAGCAGCAGAGCCAGAGACGACCCACTCTCTGGTTTACAACACCCAGAGTAACATTTAAGAGACACATCACAGTACAACATCAGGCAGTTTTATTAAACAGTTTTTTTGTTTTAATCATTTTCCCAAAATAACATCTATTAACAGTACACTTAAAGAGGAAATGAAAGTTTCAGTTGCCTGAGAAAACACCATCTTTCTTCCTTACAGTCACTTTTTCAACTCTATGTCCAGACTTCGCTGTGAACAAAACATTTGTGCCAGATGTCAAACTCTCCTTCATGAACATAGAAACACAGTATTGAATGTAGACAACAACCAGACAGAGGTTACTTTTTGGAGTGATTGGGGTATTCATCATCATCATTACACCAATTCAGACAGAAATTCCTGTGTTCCTCTGTTCGTCCAAGAACAAAATCTCACTTGGCTCTCAGCCGGTTTGAGTTGTTAGCTTCATTTGTTTAAAGGGTAGATTCATTCATAAGTTTAGTTTTATTTGCTGAGGCGTAGTTACATATATATATATATATATATATATATATATATATATAAACCCGCTCCATGCTACTTGTCCAGAACCAAACGAGAGACAGTTTTGGTAACCAGCAGGTGAACATAGTGAAGAGCCTAATATTTCCATCAGGAGCTGGTGGAGACCAAAAACAGAGTTAAATGAGAGCGAATATTGGACTTAGATCATCATCAGGTGGACACAACCTGGACTTTAAATTAATGCTAATGTTGGTAAGTGTCCGCTAAACGTGTACACAGGCACCTGAAGAAGAAAAACAATACAGTGTGTGTGGCTAGATTCCATTAAAGGTAAGTGAGAAAATATGATTTTTGTCATTTGGGTGCAATAACCCTTAAAGTTTTTTATCACAAAGTCAGATTGATGTTTAACACCGAATATCTGAAGGTGGCACTGGGCCTGTGCTGCTCACAGTAGAGAGGTACAGGAAATGGTCAGATGGCTTAATACAGGAAGTGGTTTTTGACATCTGATCCAGTGAAAAGCATCGTGGGCGTGGACGGCAGCCAGCTGCACAGGCAGATCAAGATGAGAACAGTGCTACTCCAGACAGATCAGCTGATAAGCCTCTGCCAGACCGTCAGTCAGCCTCCTTCTTGCTCCCCCCCGACACACACAGAAATAAATACGTACACACACACACACACACACAGCTCACTGCTTCAAACACACTCTTTGGATCTGTTAAGATTATCGTCTGGATCCAACTCTCTTCAGAGGGCAAACTGAGGCCAGGCTGTTTTCCACGTTCACCATCTTATAAACTCTGTGTTTTTTGTGTTTGTTAGTCAGTCAGCAGGAATAATCACTGAAATAAGCAGAGAGAAACCAGAGACTGCATAAAATCAGAGCTGCTGAGTAATTTTTGCAGATTGTGCAAACTTTTGTTAACTCTTCCCTGGTCTTTTAGTGTTGGCCTTATTTGAATCAGTTATTTAAACTCAGGATACAGGTGGTGTAATTCATTACTGCTAAGGCTGCATGTTGCCCTTTAATTATCTCGTGTGAAGGAGACGTTTGAGGTTTGGAAGAAGCTGGGTGCATTTCACACACACAGACTTGATTAAAGAACTTTTTTGTAGTATAACATTAAGCTTGTACTTTTACAAGTGATGTAGTTGCTTCCTGAAGGATTTAATTTAATTGCACTTTTTGTTTTTCTAAAGCATAAATGATAAAAAATAATGTTGTTACCATATTAAATGTGTTACTCAGTCCACTGTAATCTGCAAGCACCAGGCAGCTCATTCATGTTTATTGTAAAGTAATTTAAAGGAATGTTTTTGACATTTGATCCTTTTATACAAAGCATGCTCTTCTTCTAGCTGTGGTCCAAACCAAGATTTCTCGCAAACTATAGTGTAATACTATAGCAGTGCTACTCCCTTGACCTGACCTGTTGAGGGCCACTGATGTAAAGTGCAACATATTACGATTGTGAATTCTCACCTGACATCCTGGTTATCACATAAAGTAAAAAAAAAATGTGTCTGTTTGCGTCTTGGCTCTAGTCCTCCAAGCCCAAAGTGAGCATCCCTCTGTCAGCCATCGTGGAGGTGAGGACCACCATGCCGCTGGAGATGCCTGACAAGGACAACACCTTTGTTCTTAAGGTAGGAACGACACAAACATCCACACAACTGCACCTGCATCAGCTGGAACGCTTGATAGGAATAACTTGTTTTCACTACATAGAAAATGGAGCCTGAAAACCTGATAACAGTTTTATTAAGAAAAACAGGTTGCTGGAAAATGAACTAGCCTGCGCCCCCTTGGTGAGTTAACCTGTTCTGTGCCCTGATGTGGTCCTTTGAACAGAGCTCAGTGTGTGTGATCGCAGTGTTTGGCTGCTTCCACAGGTGGAAAACGGGGGAGAGTACATCCTGGAAACCATCGACTCGCTGCAGAAGAACTCCTGGGTTGCTGACATCCAGGACTGCACAGACCCAGGGTAAACCACCAGATAAATATTTGCTGTTGGCTGAAGATGGAGAGTGGGGGGTGGGGAGGGTGGATGGGAAATGAGAAGGGGGGGGGGGGGGGGGGTAACACACACAGTCATTAATCATCTAATTAGTGGAGTTTTTGACAGGTTGCTTGAGTACAAACACGGGCGAGCTTGCACCGCTGACATTCCTCCTCAGTTTCCTGGGTTAGTGGATGTTAGTCGGTGTAGCTCGGGACGTAAACAGAAGGATTATTTGTGTCCATGTTTGCAGGATGAGGAAGTGTATAGATTTGTGTGTTACGTTCTTGCGGTTCCCCTGACCTGCCTGCTTGTGTACAGTGACAGCGGCGATGACATCGAGCTGGCGTCGTGTCCTCATGGTCAGGCCTCCAAAGACTGCTCCATGGTGGCCTCCTGCAGCTGCGAGCTGCTGTCTGAGGGTGAGCGAACACTCTTCTCTGTATTTTCTTTCAGCACCCACCCACCTGTTAGGTAACAATCAAATCTTTTGATCCAGATGAATGTGTAAATATATAAAATGTGTTTAGGTGTGTATCGTGCTCCGGAGAGGTCATGTCCTACAGCAGCAGAGCATTACAGCGCCCCCTCAGTCCGTTGCAGGGAACCCCCCTTCACCCAGCACCCATCCCACATGCCTTTAGAGCGCTTCCTTCAGTCCCCAGAGGCCCAGGGCTCCAACTCCTCTGCAGGTAATAATCCGTGGTAGCCTATCCAATATCCTTAAACATAAAAAAGAACTCAAAAGGATTACAGATAGAGCAAAACAAACATTTGTGTTTGACTTCTCAGGTGAAGGAGCAAAAGACTCAGATGGTGATGCCAGCTTGGCGGGTTACCCATGGTTCCATGGCACGCTGTCTCGCGTGCGTGCTGCTCAGCTGGTGCTGGCAGGCGGGGCCAGGAGCCACGGGCTCTTTGTGATTCGTCAGAGCGAGACGCGGCCGGGCGAGTACGTCCTTACCTTCAACTTCCAGGGCAAAGCCAAGGTGAGACGATCAGAGAGAGGAGACACAGAATTCTGTCATGTGTTAAAATTTGTGTTTTCAAGTTGCTTATTTTGTCCCAAATGTTTTGAATTTACTCCATAAAAGACTTAAAACAATTAATCCATTGTCAAAATTGTGACTGATGAATTGTGTGTTCTTTAAATAACGGCACAATGTGTTTCTCCACTAGCTTACATTAATCTCTCCTCCCAGCTGCAGTCTTGCTCTGCAGCAGTGTTAAATTCTCTCAGGCTTGTTCTCTTGACATTTGGGATGCAGCCACTGCAGCTCACAGCAAGACCAAGTTGTTCAGGCCCTGGAAAAGATGCAGCAATGTCAATGTTTTTTGTTCTCTTATGTAACATGATCCCTGCACATCACATCCTGCCAGCCGGCGGTGTTGAGGAAGTGTCAGCTGCCGCCTCTTCCTCTGGTGTCAGCCTTGGCATTCTTGTCGCTCTGCTCCCACAGCGAGACGCCTCTCAGATAATGTCCTGACCTCTGTTTTGCTCTGTCTCTCTCAGATCTGTTCACTGTCTCACACTGCAATGCTCTGTTTTTTTTTTCTTTCTTTCCCCACCCCCCCTTTCCTTCTCCCTCCCAGCATTTGCGCTTGTCGGTGAACGAGAACGGGCAGTGCCACGTCCACCACTTGTGGTTCCACACCGTGTCGGACATGTTGAGACACTTCCACGCCCACCCCATCCCCCTCGAGTCTGGAGGCTCAGCTGACATCACATTACGCTCCTATGTACAAGTGCAGCGAAGCTCCAACACAGGTAGACAACACACAGACTTAAAGCTGCTCACACATCAAGTCACTCCTACGGGCCAGCATTTCCTCAGATCCTAATAAGACGTTTAGTTAGCAGTGAAGGGTCCAGGACACCTGTGTTGGCAATTAGATTATTGGGTGGAACCATACAGGAAATTACCTGAGGTCACTTAAGTTCATGTGCCATCATTAATGTTATTAGTAACACCTGTGATTTTCCTTCTATGAGAAAGTGTCTGCTGTGATCCTGCATTTTTGAGGCAGATATTGATATTTAAGTGTTAAAAAGAAAGATAAGATTTGACATAAACACAAAGAATGAAAAAACATTTTTCTTTTTTTTGAGTGGGACGCTGTTCCTCAGTCGCTTCAGTCATGCATTTCTGTTCTGTAATTTCTTGATACTAACTAGTTGACATATACAAAGACACACTGTCTGCAATATGCTATTATCCGCCAATATATTGGTCTACCTCTCATTACATTGCTTGAGATTTAAAGCAACACTATGTGACACTGAAAGAACAATTAACACATTCTTCCTCTTACAAATGAAAAGTTTAATTCATAAGAAACAAAACATACCCTTATTCAGTTCAGTACACTCAGGGGTTTTGCTGCCACTTACTTGGTTTGGTTTGACCAGTAGCTTGTGGTGGCTAATGTTAGCTCTTTTATACATGTGCCCTGCTGTTACGTTAGGTTTTTAGCATTTACTGATCTCTTGTATTCCCTCAGTTGTCCATATTGTCAATATTCACTTCAAAGAAAAAAGTGTCTCAGCTTGATACTCGCTCCTCAGGTCATCAAAGAATAATAGAGTATGATTAAAAACTTCCGGACAGGTAGATATATTGATGATAGCAGAGGTTTGTCCTTACAGATGGAGGAAGCAGTGCTAAAACTCACTGAACCTGCCCCACCCCCACCCCTGCTCCTCCATACTAACACTGGTCCTGCCCTCCGCTCTCCTGGCATGGGATGAATGCCCTCCTGTACAGGAGAGTGAGGGGGCGATTATACCGCAGGAGTTTTGCATGCAGGCCGAGACTTCGGCCCCAACCCACCCTGGTGGTCACAAAGGGGCCCTCTGTTTCCCCCGAATGCTAGACCTACACACACTCATGAACCCACTCACATGCACATAGAGTGAGGGTTTGATTGAGGGCGTAAAAAGGCTTTATTGATACACTGGTCGGGCGTGTCTTTGGCACCAGTGTTGTCGGTGTTATTGCCCACCAAGAGAAAGGATAATAAAAGAGGCCCACACTGCCTGTGTTTACATGCTGCGCTATGAAGGAGCTTTTTGCTCTTTGATAATCATTAATAATTTGTATTATTAATGTGTCCTTCTATTAAAAATATTTCTGTTTTTTTCCCACAATCTGCTACAGATGTGACCGTGCCTCCAGTTCTCACCCCACCCAGGGAGGCAGGCTGCCGGACAGATTCAGCCCAGCCGGCCCTCCACCCTCCTGGGATCCCAGCGCCTGCGGGTCCTCCTCCTGATGCCCCACTCTCCTCAAGCACCTCCTCCTCACCCACCGCCCTCCCCTCCCTCTCCCGCAGTGACCCAGGTACCGGAGGAGGAGTAGGAGGAGGGTTAGTGAGCCGGAGCAACAGCTCTGAGCGCCTGCTGGAGGCCTCTAGTGGTGCGTCCGAGGACTACCACGACGCCGACGGGACTCGCAGGGCCCGAGCCGTGGAGAACCAGTACTCTTTCTACTAAACCGCCCAGGGCAGGGTTCAGCCATGTATTTTTCTGGATGAGATGCAGAAAGTTGGAGGTGACATGGGACGCTCTGCTGATGATGAAAATGGTCCAAATCACTGGATCACCCATTGTTTTGTTTGTTTTTGCTTCAAGGCCATTTCCTGTTTCTCTGATTTGAGAAAGGAGGTGAGATCATGCCGAGCCATTTGTCCACGCTGGTAAATTCCTCAGGCTCTTTGTTTCAGACTCATTTGTGAAGGTAGTGAGTAAACAGACACACAGAAGGCTACAAGTAGACATGGAGAGGGTGAGATTAGACCTAGTTGTAGATATTGCAACGGTGAAGATAAGCGTAGGCAGCGGAAACAAGAGGAAGTCATCTAGTGGAGTCATGTGGCTTTGATTCACCTCCTCAGACCACTTCCTGTTCACCCTTGCCCACAGTTCCCTGGGAGCAGAGCCTGTGTCACCACCCCGTTGAAGGACTGAGAGTTTGAAATGACCCTGAAGAAACAGTCCCTCCCCTCAGAGCTCCTCTGAGCTCCTGAGAGCATCCCATTAATGTTTGTAAAGCTGCTTTGAGTCTGTCCCGGATATCCTCACTGTCCCTGCGGGGTTTCCCTACAAACTCCTGCTCTGGGTCGCCGCTCTACACTAACATCAGTACAGCAATCATGGGTGTGTTAGTGTTAGCTCAGAGGTGTTTTTCTTAAACGTGTACAGCCTAAAGGGTCTTAGTGCCTGACAATTACCTTGGACTTGAACGGACTGTTGCCTACAGCGATGAGGAGGATGTTGACATAATCACAACAGCCCAAAATTTAAATGCAGGTGATTATTTTACCGTCGGTTTCTGCTTAAAACATAACTGAACGCGCATATCTCTGCATACTGAAATGGTTTTGTTCTTGCAGTTTTATTGGTGGCTGCAACATACACACAGGTGGTCATATGTTGTGTTACAAAATCAGTTTCAAAATGTTGAAATGGAGGACGAACAACACAAGTTCAGTCTGTACGAATATGGCAGGGTGGCTCCCATTTTGCTGTCATACTGGGTTATTTCTATGAATGTGTGGTGGTGTATTAGAGTCCAAATGTCTTTCAATGATCAGTGTGCTACAGTAGTGTTTCTGAAACATGGTTTTCGGGTAATTTCTTGATATTCTTCGTTGACATACAAAGACACACTGTCTGTGTGCTATTATCCGCCAATATGTTAGTTACCTCTGTTGCTTGATTTAAGCAACACTATGTGACACTGAAAGACAGTGCTTGTTCTTCCTCCTGTTGATTTAATTCAGGAAACAAACATACCCTTATTCAGTTCAGTACCTCAGGGTTTTGCTGCCACTTACTTGGTTTGGTTTTGACCCGATGGCTTGTGGTGGCTAATGTTAACTCTTTATACATGTGCCCTGCTGTTCATTAGGTTTTTTAGCATTTGCTGATCTCTTGTATTCCCTCAGTTGTCCACATGTCAATATTCACTTCAAAGAAAAAAAGTGTCTCAACGATACTAAACTCCTCAGGTCATCAAAGAATAATAGAGGTATGATTAAAACTTCCGACAGGTAGATATATTATTGATGATGAGGGTTTGTCCTTACAGATGGAGGAAGCAGTGCTAAAACTCACTGAACCTGCCCACCCCACCCTGCTCCTCCATACTAACACTGGTCTGCCCTCGGCTCTCCTGGCATGGGATGAATGCCCTCCTGTACAGTGAGAGCGATCTCTGGGAGTTTGCATGCAGAGGCGGACTTGGCTAACCCACCTGGTGGTACAAGGGCCTCTGTTCCCCGAATGCACTGAACCTACACACTCCTTGAGCCGCTACGCCACGCCGGTGAGGGTTTGATTGAGGCGTAAAAAGGCTTTTATTGATACACTGGTCGGGCGTGTCTTTAGCTTGCCATTGTGTGCCCACAAGAAGGATAATAAAAGGAAGCCCACACTGCTATTATTTACATGCTGCGCTATGAAGGGCTTTGCTCTTTGATAATCATTAATTTGTAGTAATATTGTCCTTCTGTAAAAATATTTGTTTTTCCCACAATCTGCTACAGATGTGACCCGTGCACTCAGTTCTCACCACGAGAGGCAGGCTGCGGACAGTTATTGGCCCTCACCTCACGGATCTGGCCTCTGGTCCTCCTCCCTGATTTCTCCTCAGCACCTCCTCCTCACCCACGCCCTCCCCTCCCTCTCCCGGCTGACCCAGGTGGAGGAGGGTGGAGGAGGGTGTGTGGAGCAACAGCTCTGGCGCCTGCTGGAGGCCTCCGTGTGCGTCCGAGGGACTACTACGGCCTTGACGGGACTCGCCAGGGCCCGAGCACGTATGGAGAACCAGTACTCTTTCTACTAAACCGCCCAGGGCAGGGTTCCAGCCATGTATTTTCTGGATGAGATACAGAAGTTGGAGGTGACATAGGACTCTGCTATTGATGATGAAAATGGTCAAATCACTGGATCACCCATTGTTTTGTTTGTTTTTGCTTCAGAATGTTTCTCTTTCTGGTTGAGAGGAGGTGAGATCATGCCGAGGCCATTTGTCCGCTGTTAAATTCCTCAGGCTCTTTGTTTCGAACTCATTTGTGAGAGTGGTAGTAAACAGACACACAGAAGGCTACCAAGCAGACATGGGGTGAGATTAAGACTGGTTATAGATATGTGCAACATTGAGAATGGCGTAGGCAGCGGAAACAGAAGTCATCTAGTGAATCATGTGGCTTTGGTTCCTCCTCAGACCACTTCTTTTTGCCACACAATTCCTAGGAGCAAGTCTGTGTCACCACCCCGTTGAAAAGGACTGAGGTTTAAATGACCTGAAGAAACAGTCCCTCCCTCAAATCTCTGAGCTCCTGGGAAACATCCATTAATGTTTGTAAAGCTGCTTTGAGTCTGTCCCGGATGTCCTCCACTGTCCCTCTGGTTTCCTAAACTCCTGCTCTGAGGTGGCAGCTCTACACTAACATCAGTACAGCAATCCTTGGGTGTGTGTTCAGCTCAGAGATTATTTTTTCTTAAACGTGTACAGCCTAAAGGGTCTTAGTACCTGACAATTACCTTGGACTTGGCGGACTGTTACTGTGATGAGGATGTGACATAATCGCTGGCCCAAGTTGTCTGGGTGATTGCCCGTCGGTTTCTGTAAAACATAACTGAGCAGCGCATATCTCTGCATGAAATGGTTTTGTTCTTGCAGTTTGTGGTGGCTTACAACACACACAGGTGGTCATATGCTGTGTTACAAATCAGTTTCAAAATGTGAAATGGAGACCCGAACCTTGCAGTTCAGTCTGTACGAATGGCAATTGGCTCCCATTTTGCTGTATACTGGGTTATTTATGAATGTAATTGTTGTATTAGAGTCCAAATGTCTTTCAATGATCAGTGTGCTACAGTAGTGTTTCTGAAACATGGTTTTCGGGGTCCCTCCGTCTGGTGCTGGTTCTGTATCAAGCTCATCATATTGATAACCTGTAGATTAGATATGCTGTTAATATAGGAGTTCACTTTGAAGTCATGCCTTGAAGATATTATATACCAAAATCCAGCAGAGGGAGGGACTTGGGACTTGTTTTTTAGAGAGGTGGCAGTATTGCGTACTGTTAGTGCGGCCTGCAGGTGAACTTGTGGGTGTGAACTGGAATGGTACAGTTTATAAAGTAAAGGGTACTAGATGGCCATGCTTGAATAGAAAAATGTACTGCATGCCGACACAGCACTGAGATTCAGTATTTTGTGGTAATAAATCAAAAGAAAACCTAATTTCCACACCACAAAACATTTAGGTTGATAAGAACTGACACCTAAACATACATTATAATATGAAATATCAATTAAAATATCCTGTTAAAGGAAAAAGTTAAGACATTTTGGGAGTTAGATTCATATGAAGCTATGCTGCAAGCAGCTGGCTAACTTACAGTAGCTTAGCATAAAGACAGGAAATGATTAAACAGCCAGACTATCTCTGTCCAAATCTAACACCCCTATGGTTACGTGCAATACTATTTCTTGGTGGGGACCAGTTGCCAGGCAGCCAGTGGAGACTCCCAAGAAGTTACTGATCCTGACTCAAATCCAACCAAGAAATAGTACGGCATATATCACCCTTGTAAAATGGTGATTTGTTTTTTTGACATAATGTGCTAATTAGTTAGCTTTAGAGTGGCTAGCAGGTGGATTTTGTTAGCTTTGGACAGAGCTAGGCTAGCTGTTTCCTCCAGTCTCTAGGCTTTGTGCAAAGTTAAATTAGCCAGCTGAGTGCTATCAATGCTCCTCATCCGTCTTTCAGCAGGGCAACAAATAATTTTCAAAATGTTGTGAGCATGTTTCCTTTAAAGCTTGTATGTTACACTTGAAAACATAAAAACAGATGCCCTTCAAATTACTGCAAGCAGGCAGTACGCAGCTACTGTATTTCTTAAACATAGTGTGCAACACTTTTGTTCAGTTGAAATAAACATATCAAGGCTCAACGTCTGTCTTGTCAAGCATGGCCATTTAGCTTGGAAGGTGAATTTCATTGGAGGAACAGACGAAGCAGTTCATGTGCCAATTTGAATCCTATTTTTAAAACATATTTATTCCTCAGCCGTTGTAAATTACATTTTTCCTATTGAGTCTTATTTATGTACAACTGATTGATTCTTCTTGATGAAACATCCTCAGTGGAACCTGTCTGTTGCAAGTCCATCTCACATATCACAGATTTGCTCATGTCTCCCTTTTATTTTCTTAACACTTCTTAAAGCTGAATTTTCTGTTGTCTGACTGAGTTTTGAAGAGTCTGTGCAATTTTGTACAAAGTGATGTACTTGACATACTACTTTATATTTCTGTGAATAAAATGTGAACAAACTATTGCATGTTTTCTGCAGTTATTCATTCATAAATGCCACGGAGGGGGTGGGGGGGGTCAGGCTGAAATGTTGGAGATTAAAGGCTCAGAAAAGTGAAGAGCTTTAGTGTTGCAAACACAAATATGCTCTGAAGAGATAAAACGTCCTGCCGGTCCTTGGACGTCCTGTCCTCTATTTATTCATCTGTATTAATGATAGAGGTGGGAGATGTGACATGTCATGTGGTTTCCTGTTACATGTTCCTGTTAAAACACAGTCAGCCCACGTTCCATTATTATACTCTACTGCAAACACACTTCATTTTCACTTTCAAGTGTTTGACTTGTACTGACCACTTCAGTCAGTTTAAAGACCAATAACTTAATCCCAGACACTGACCCAGTTTCATGTTTCTAATTTGTCTCATTTTCAGGGAAACTGGACAAAATAAACAGACGCCCTGTCAACATCAGGATGAGATGTCCAGAACATGCGTCAGTGACCCCCCACACCCAGTTAAAACTCATCTAGCCCCTCAGGCCTCCAGTTGTAACCTAGACACCATTTTGAGTGCACCGACACCCTCTAGAGGTCAGCTCTTATAACGCTGTGGAGGAAAAATAAATCACTTTTATTATATTTGCTCAAACACAGTTTTCTTTACACAAAATAATCAATTTAAAATTTCTAATAACATGATGTGGCATCTTGTATGTACATTACATACATGTGTACACACTTAAACACCTGGTGGAAGAAGAGAAAATGTGCATTAATTTACACTTTGCAAATTATACACCTCAAGTAATTCTCTACAGAACCAGTATACAGGGAAAGGTTGAGGAACTGTGCGTTGTTCAGCATGTTAAGTTTACTTTTCCCATCTTTGTGCAGTATTTGGATGAGCAGAAAAAAACCCCAACTTAAGCTGCCAAAAAGTTGTTTGGCTTCAGCCTCAGTCACTAATAACAGAAAGTAAATTAATGAATGGGTTTACACAGCAACTTCACAGCTGTTAGAACAACTGTTGACTTAATCTACATGTGCATATGTACATCATATTCTTTGACTTTCTCCTGCAGATGTTGCAACGTGCAACAGGCAAGTAAGTATTGACCAATTTTAAAAAAGCCTAAAAAGCCAGAAAATGTGAAATATGATATCACCCATTCACTGGGTGCTTTTGAATCGCTTCTTTCTAGGTGAGCATATATGTGTGTAAAGTTTGTTAATGCTTTTTAGATCTCATCCTATGTAAATGATGGTGGACAAAATTCACCCTCCTTATTCTGTGCAATAATAAATGTATATTCCAGAGTTTACAAGAGGCTTCAGCAGTCTGTGTTAGACAGATCAAGTGGATAACTTCCAAAGATACAGTATTTGTTTTACTTTTTGTTTCCCTGGGCTGTTTCCATACTGAGCTGCAATGGAAAAATAGGGACAAAAGAGTGAATTGTGTTTTTAAAAAGGCTGTAATTTTGGAAGATATCCAGCTGATTTGTCAAACACAGACTGCTGGAGGCTCATATTAGCTGCAAATATATTTTGGAATACATTTTTGCATGGATGAGATTTTGTCCCCCATTACTTACAATGAAAGCACATTAGGAACAAATCTCTTAGTGGCCAGTGTGAACAGGAGGTGTGATTACAGCATGTAAAACCTGCTTCAGTGTTCATATGAAGAACCTGTCTTGAAAAACTGTGAACCCATCCTTTAATACAATCAGTTTGTGTGGATACATTTTGTGAATGAACAACCTAACTGCTGCTTTAGAGCCAGCCTTTGTTTACTTCTGCAGTACACTAAAAACAATCATCTCCAACTGTCAGAAACTGTGCAACACATGCAAAACAGTCTGAGGTAGCACCCCCCCCCCCCACCCCCCCCCCCCCCCCGTAACCCCATGTGTGTCCGGTAGCTGCCTCTATTTCAGGACTTGAAGATATTGACAAATATAAGCCCAGCCGCGGTCAGCAGCGCCACCATAGTCACTTCTATTATTTTCCCCTTCCTCCACTTTCTTAGCTTCTCCTTGTGCATCGCCTCCATATGCTCCCTCCTGGCCTTCAGGTCCCTCTCTCTCTGCAGCTGCTCCCCGTAGTGAGCCTGATAAAAGGCGTCAAAATCAAACATGTGATTCCTTCCGGCTTGGGAGAACCGTCTGGCTCTGTACTGCTGCTGCTGATGATGATGTGGGGACCCTGCAGATCTACTCGTGGCCTCTTTGGACGACGGTCTCCCTGCACCTTGGACGTCTGACTGACTCAGGATGCCCCGGTCGTACTTCCTCCTCAGGATGATGTTGCCCAGCACGGTGTAAGCCTCGCTGATCTCAGAGAAGCGCTGTGTGGCCTCTTTGCTCCCCGGGTTCTTGTCAGGGTGGTAGATGAAGGACTGCTTGTAGTAGGCCGTCTTGATCTGGGATTGTGTGGCACTGGGAGACACTTTGAGGATGTCGTAATAGGCCGTCTTGCTCCTGTACAGCAGAGGAGCATCCTTTGAGCTCCTGTCCCTCCACGAGCTGTAGTTTCTGGTTGCAGATGTAGATGGATCAGGGTGTAGTTTCAGACGTCTCAGTCTGTGTCCACAACCCGCCCTCTGCTCTGACCCCTGCTCTGCCAGGATGAAGATGACAGTGCAGAGAGCTCGGAGCTGCTGAGTGGACCTGAAGGCGTCGGGGTGGATGGAAACAGCTCCTCGGGTCCAGGGTGACATCCTGCAGGGCAGGAGAGGCTGCAGGTTCGCAGCGAAGAGCAGGGCTGCTGTATGAGCCTGCACGCTCTCTGTTGTTCGAACAACAATGAAACGGGGTGAATCCAGCTCCAAAGACGCGACACGAAGCAAACTCCCATTTTCGCGTTGATGTTTACTTTGTCTCACACTGGAAAGTTTCTCTGATCTGCGCTGCTTCGCTCTGGTTTCTGACACTGGCTGAATTTCACGCCGATCACTCAAGGTGTAGTTTACCAGCTGAGACCCGGGACTTTCTCCGGCGCACACCGGTCGACTCGGGCTGTTCCTGAGAGCGGACAGTCGGTGGACCCCGCTCACCAGCCTCTGACCGACCTCTGCCATTTCACCAAGAACGGACCCGGTGACCAGGCCGGAAAACAGCTGCGGCATCCGGCGACGTCACACAACGAGGAACCAGTAAGAGTCAATGTTTACAGGAAGTACTTACAGCCGACCAATGATTTTGCGGGAGAAAGGTTACATTTTAATTTCTTAGATAACAAACGTAACAATTAAGATCGATTTTTTATTGATTTATTTTGGTGTCACTCTTGTTATGATACAATGTTCTAATTAAAGTTCTTATATAAAAAAACAAGCAAAAAACAATTAAGATTGGCAAGACAGAAGACGGTCAAAATAAGAATAAAGTGTCATTTTCTCGTATATCTTCCTTCTCTTCTGTCATGAATTTTAAGTGGTTTGGCATATAGTTTGAAAGAATTAGGCTTAAGTTAGAGTTATATGTCACATTGTGTAATAATGGTCACCACCATCTAAGGAGAGATGCAGAATTACTCCAGCGTTTTCACTTTCTGAAACTGTATTTTAAAATTTTACTAAAGTTTTAAGAAAGCTTAAAAGACGGCAGTCTAGTAAACCCCCCTTTAAAACATACTTTTATCATAAAGCCTATTCCGACGTGTCTTTTTATTTGCCTTTTTCATCTCAGTTTTTATCCCCTTTAACTTTTATTAAATAATTTATTTTGTTATCCTTCACATCTAGAAATAATTGTATCTTTTTATTATAAAATCTTCTGATTTATTTTGCAGCCCCAGTTTGAACACTTCGTGATTTGAGATGTGAAACGTGCTCCACAGATGTAGTTCTCTGGAAGCTCAGTAGGTGGCGATATACTCGTGTATTTACACTGGGTGGCTCTTGTTAACCTCGACGAAGGAGAAGCTTCACGTGTGGATCATGGTCGTCTGTTACCGCAGCATTTAGCTTGTTTATAACCTGATATCACAAACCAGTTCTTCATTTTCAGACACTGACACTCACACAGGGAGAACCATGTCATCCAGCTGCCGACGGCCTGAGCACACAGCTCCTCCAGATGTGGTGAGTCTCTCGGTTTATTGTGTATTTGTAGCTGCTAGGCTAACGTTTTCCTTCAGCTGGAGTGTTTTGGATGTTTAACGACCTTTAACTGTCGTTAAAGAAGCGAACTGGATGGTTGTTTAGAGTTAGCACCGGTTTTATTGGAGGTTTAATTATGTGCTCTCATCTTCGCAGTTCTACAATGAAGAGGAGGCAAAGAAATACTCTCAAAAGTGAGTCTGGATGTTACATTGTTCACTGTGTGTTTGTGTGTGTCAGCGGTGGAGGAAGAACTCAAATGATTTACATGAAACAGTTTAAACAAAAACGGAACATTATAACCTTCACGAAGGAGGATTTACTGCAGGACTCAGACTACATCAGTGTTAACCAGGTGTACCTAACAAACTGAGTGTATCAGTGTCACTTTAACATAGCGATACCACAGTAAACAGTTACACACCAGTGTTGGAAGTAACTAAGTACATTTACCCAAGAAGGCACTTGTACTTTACTCAAGTTTGTCCATTCAGATACTTTTTAATTCTTCTCCACTACATTTCAGAGGGAATTTTACTTCAGTACATTTACTAAAGATTTAGTCATGATGTATTATTGTAGGATAAGACAAGGTGAGACTTAATTGATCTCCAGAATAGTGTGTTATGTGTTGATTATTTTAGGAGAGAACAAAACCAAACCAACGAACAGAGAGGTGTAACAATTAGTCAATCAACAGAAATTAAATTAGCAACTATTTTTAAAGCCATTACTCCAAATGTTCACTGGTCCCAGCTTCTCAAATGTGAGGATTTGCTGTTTTCTTCTGTTTTATATCATCATAAGTGGAATCACTTTGGTTTTTGTACTGTTGTTCAGACAAAACAAGACATGAAAATGTTATTTTCTGAAGTTTTGTACACTAAATAACTAACGACAAACAATGATTAATTGAGAACAATGTCTGCAGAGTGATTGATAATGACAACGATCATTTGTTGTTTTTGTATTGTACAGCTGAAGTGTATTTGATGAATCCGAGAGAAATAAGACACACAATTCATAGATAAGATTAATGGAGCATCATGGGTAAAGTCTGCTCTGTTCACTGTAATCATGATGATTTTACTGGAATATGAGACACTGTTTGATTCACTGCTGAAAGCCTCACACTCAGATAAAAGTCATTTTGATGGAAGATGAAATCAGAGTCCAGTCATTAAGTCACTAATTCAAATTTATCACATCATCAACTCCGTTTCCAACTGACAGTTGTCTGTGGATACAGTGTTTCAGTAAAAAGCGTCATATCATGTGTAAAGGTTTAATGTCTTCATGTGACAATGTCTTTACATTGCAAGAGGTCATGTAAAACGATTTTCTTCACAGCTCTCGAATGATTGAGATCCAGACCCAGATGTCAGAGAGAGCTGTGGAGCTTTTGAACCTGCCAGAGGGACAGCCATGCTTCCTGCTAGATGTGGGGTGAGTGACACTGACTCTGTTCATCAGAACAGAAGAAAGATCTCACAAACCACATGTCAGAAACATGGAGTTTGAGGTTGTCTGCTGTAATGACACCACAGGGAAGTGATGGTTTTATGTTTTAACATAACACCTCATAAGATCCAGAACAGTGACCTTGTATTTGTGATGCGAAGGACTCAGGTGACTGTTTGTCCTCTGTCCCTCAGGTGTGGCTCTGGTCTCAGTGGAGACTACCTGTCAGAGGAGGGACACTACTGGGTTGGAGTCGACATCAGCACAGCAATGTTAGGTTAGTCTGACACTATTACATTTAAACAGAAAGACAGAGCTGAATGATACACCAATATAATATCAATATGATATTGTACTAAATATTGTCTGGGATTTTGGTGATCTTAATAATGTGATGTAGTTTAAATGGTCTTTAAATTTAAGCTAAATGATAAAACTTTCTGAAATAGTTTGACTGAGAAAACTATTGTTACTGCTCTGTTGTTATACTGATATCACTAATGATCATTTCTCAAATCCTCATTAATATAATATTGTAATATTACAATATTGTAATTATTGTAACTAGAACTAATAACTAATCCCAAACATTTCCTGCTGCTTTGGAAGTTGACCACTTAGAAGAAGAAAACCTCATATTCAAATACATTTTTTAAAATTTGTTTGATGGTTATCTCCAGTCTCCTTATACAGAATCTAATCATAAGTGATGATGTGTGTTTTTAAGGGTTTATTTATTTGTCTAGTTGTAATTTTTTAAAAGGAAAATCTGAATTAATTGCTGAAACATTGATCAAATGTAAACGTCCTCCTGTGACAGATGTTGCTCTGGACAGAGAAGTAGATGGAGACCTTCTACTGGGGGACATGGGCCAGGGGATGCCTTTCCGACCCGGCACCTTTGACGGTTGCATCAGGTGAAAAACAAAGCATTCAAAAAACAAAACAAAGCATTTCATTTATTTATTATTATTCATTTTGAATAATTTATGATTTTTATTTTATGCTTCACTCCCTGTCAGTATTTCTGCCCTGCAGTGGCTTTGCAATGCAGACAAGAGGACACATAGTCCTCCAAAGAGACTCTATACCTTCTTTAGTACTCTCTACTCTTCTCTGGTAAGCTTTTGTCACTCATGTTGACGTTCTTTGACATAGATCTAAACATCCATATGCCATATTTTACAACAAACACCTTGGGTTACTTCTCCCTGCTCTTTGTCTTTCAGTCAAGAGGCTCACGCGCAGTTTTTCAGCTTTATCCAGAGAACTCAGAGCAGGTGAAGAAACACTGCGGATGGTGGATGTAACATTTAAAGTTTTATCCACATTCCCATACTCACCCTTGGTCTCCTTCTTCCCTCTCTAAAGCTTGAGCTGATCACAGCGCAGGCCATGAGGGCAGGTTTCAGTGGAGGGATGGTGGTGGACTACCCTAACAGCAGCAAGGCAAAAAAGTCAGTACCTATCCGAAGCGGGGCTTTTATTTTGACAAGATGAGATGCAGCCATCTGTAATTGATTCCTTCTTAATAGCCTGTGAAATTAGTACCAGTGTACTCGTAACACAACACTAATTAGAACACGATGACATCCAAATTGACTCGACTGTTTGTCACATTAGCCTTGTGATGAATTATCCCACATTAAAGCAGTTTTGCCTGATTTACCTCACACACACACGCATTTTGTTTATTTCCAGGTTCTTCTTGTGTCTGTTTGCTGGAGTAACAGGAGTCCTTCCCAAAGTAAGAAACAAAAGGAGTTAGCATTGTTAGCATTAGCGTGTTTGATTTGTCTTAGAGACATAACAATAACTGTGCTCTCTCTTTGTTTCGTTTTGAGGGACTGGGATCAGAAACTTCAGACAAAACTGTTTCAAACCAGGTCCAGTACTCAGGACAAAGGTAAAGACAGTCACACAGTAGGCAGACAGTGGATGCGTTTACTTAGAGTAATCAGATTATTGTGATAGTTTATTAAACTGCTCACATGGTTGGACTTTGTTTCAGAGTTTATATGGAGTTATGTGTTTGTTACGCTGTTTTTAAAAAAAAAAACATTTTAATGAAAATTATTATTAGTTGCAGCTCTAATTTACTCTAATTGCTTAGGATAAGCCCAATTTCATTATTGATTTTATTAAAACAACAATTTAAAAATACTCCAATTTATTGCTTCCTGTTAGGAGATTGAGCAGGTCTTGGTATTGATAAGTGCAGGTTCAGTCATACCTGTCTTGATGAAGCCAAAAGACCAAGAAAAATCTAAAAAGGGTCGTTGTCCTGCCTGATCTAAAACCCCATCAGGCAGGTTTTCCTCCCTCTCACATTGTGATGTTCAAGTCTCCTCTCATGGTCACACAAAGACTGGATGTGTAATAGTTTCTGCATCAGATGCAGAGTTTTGGATGTGATTTGTCATAATAACAGAGATGCATTTTAAATAAGGTGATCAGCTACTCTTTGTTTTTGTGAAGATGCCGGTTTAAGAACATGAAGGGTAAATCAGCAAAGAAGGGACGAGATTGGATCTTGGAGAAGAAGGAGAGGAGGAGAAGACAGGGACGGTACGTACATGACTGTATTTTAAACTCTCACAGGACAATTAAATGTGCTGAAATATTCATGGTCTAAATAACGCAATATGCTTAAGTTTAGCTTTAACTGAATCACCGCTGATTAGTTGTGTTTTGTAACGCTTGCTGACGCCTCCTCTCTCTCTGGGTGTGTGTGTGTGTGTGTTGGCCTGCAGGGAGGTTCGAGCCGACACAAAATACACCGGACGTCAGAGAAGACCTCATTTCTAACTGTGACTCACGCAGCTGTGCCTTCAGCAGCTCTCGTCTGTGCCGCACTGCGCGCAGCAGCCACCTGCAGCGTTTGGGCTCAGTTATTTTCTCAACTCTTTAGTTCAAGTGGATGAGAGGGAGTGAAATGCCATTACAGTCGATCTTTTTTATATTTGGTCGAGTGATTGGCAAATTGTTTCTCACACATGGTGGCTAGACTGTGCTCTTCATGTTCATGTCGGCCGGAAAATACTAAGTGCATGAACAGACACATGCTGCCAACGGCACAACAACAACACCATCATAGAATTAAAGCTGTGTTTATAAATTATGAAATGTCATCCTCCATTTCTGATCAGCTTTTTGTTTTATCTGCAATATTTCTTAATTAAAACTAAACAAAAAAAATATTTCTGTTGCGTTTTTTGCATTTTTTCTATTCAGATTATAGAAGAAACTGAACAGTTTCTGTGCATCTATCTATCATATAGTCCCATAATACAAAAACTACCCTGTAAAGAGTATTTCCAAAATGGCACATACAGCACTCTGGCAATTGTGTTTTATGTTCCTGAACAAACTGGAAGTGTATTAAGTTAATGAAGATTACAAAAAGGGGAGAGACAGTATGTAGAACTGCTGCAAGTATATATACCACAGTAGAACTTATTACATAACTTGCAACTTTGATGGTTTGTGTTGACCATTGATGAGTAGAACAGCACATTATCACCTTAAATATAATGTGAAAGACATGTAGGCTAACAATATGGTCATTCTAATTGTTCAGAGTAACTATATAATGAGTGTATTTGTAATTTAAAGGGTAACACCCCCCTCCCTTCATACCAGCCTGCTTCTCATGTTTCCGACAGAGGTCGCTGTGCGCTTTGGCTCAACACAAACCACCTGGGCGTTATCTGTGAACCTGCTCAATCAATAACCAAATCCACCACAGTTTTCACCACTCAGCCAACCTCTCCGGGGTGGTCATTTCTCTGTTAATTTAGCCTCTGGTCTGTCAGACGGACGTTCACGGAACAAAAAGAAACTTGGAAAAAGCAGACTCGTGTTGTTTTTTTTTAAAAAAGAGAAAAGGTCAATTAGTGCGGATTGAGGAGGAAGTTGCGGGTGTGTAATGGGTTAACGGCGGAAGGCCTCGCCTCACCTTTCGTGCGCGTCACCCAGCTCTGTGAAGTGGCCCCACCATCCCAGCAGCACCCAAACCTAAAGAGAGGAGGGGAGGGAAACCCCCCCCCCCCCCCCCCCCCCAAAAAAAAAAAAAAACCCACCGCCTCTCGCCGCCGCCAGACGCACTTCCTCGCCTCGGTTGGTCTCACATCATCCTGTAGGTCTCCGCCCCGCTGCTCCATCCACACCACACCACACCACACACATCCAGAAGACAACGGGAACTGAAGGAATAAAGAGTGATTTACCGGCGAAACAGGGAACCATGAAGGACCGCATGCAAGAACTTAGACATGTAAGTAACTGTTTGATTCCTTTTCAAACAGCCAGCAGCCACCTGCTCTGTGAACAGACGTTTTCTTAATTCGCTCTCAGATGATGATAAACGCGGATTCAGGAAGAACAGATCCACAGAGCCTGGTGCGCTGATTGAGCAACAGTTGTGACTCTCGAGGGTCTGATGGAGGCTGAATATTTTTGTGTTATATTACCGGCGGCGGGCGCCTACTGCCACCACGCTTCGCCGTGTGTGTGAAGCAGAGGGAAAAACCCAGCTGAGATGCACGATTTTAAATGTTTTGTCAAAAGTTAAAGTCATTTTCTGCTCAGTCTCCCAACGAGTCATCACTCTGATACTCCAGTTGATGTTCTTTAAGCGAATTATAGGTAATTAAAGGATGTCTATGGGACTCAAGAGGGAGTTAAAAGAGACACTTAATTATATTTAATAATCAGTGTTAAAATGAAGCATTTTCTGTAAATCTTCTGTAACTCTCCGGACAAGGTTAGATTGCAAATTGTGCAGCCTTTGTGGAAATATATCATCGGTGAATGAATGGTGTGTGTGTGTGGGGTTTGATCGATATGACCTGACCTACCAGTGTGTGGTTGGAGCGAGGAAATTGGTCCCAGCTCACCCATTTCACCTTAAATGTCCGCCCCCTGCGCCCCACAGGCGGTCTTATCACCCCCCACACCCTACCAAAAAAAAAACCTTTAACTACCCACACCGAGCACAAAGCTTTGTCCATTTCTAACCAATGTTTTGCAGTTTATTAGAGCTCTGTGCATATGGAGAGAGGAGGGAGTTTATTCTGACATAAATCAAGCAGATTTCCAATCCAACATTCTGTAATCATTGAAAAGATGTAGAATCTCTGCAAGGAAACATACCTCCCTTTAGAAGGGGAGTATGTTTGTTGTTTAAGACCATTTATTGTTGAATTGGTCAGGTTTTTGGCTTGTCACAGATAAGGAGTCATTGAGTATCATCCTCCATAGGAATGCTGATCTAGGCTAGTGTATGTACATCAATCATATCTACATACATATTCTGTATGAACTGTATATACACACACCATTAAGTCATAACATTAAAACTGGTTACTTGTTTTAATGTTATGTGGCTGATGGGAGCATGTGTGTGTGTGGTGGTGGTGGTGTTAAAGTGGCCATTGTCAGATTTGGTAATTGCTTGGTTAAGCTGAGGACAGAGAGGAAACAATTTGACTCCTCAGTTTTCAGTGAAGTCTAGCTATGGGTGGCACTCCAGGAAACAACCCAGCCTTGCCAATTGTGTGTGTGTGTGTGTTTGTGTGTATTAAGGAGGCGTGTCTTCTGCCTGCCATGCTGCCTCTCACAATGCTGGAAAGGATGCAGTTGTCCAAGAGACAGAAATAGCCTAAATCTTCCTCCACCAGCGTCAGTGAGAAACTGGCAATATTCAGCGAGAAGCATTCTGATCGACCAGAAATTATATGTCTGCTGATTCTATTTTTATTTTATTATTTTTGATTTATCTTTCATGTCTGAGAAATGGCAGCTGGAGGCGGCTCCAGACAGACCAATGTCAGAGCAATCCAGATAAATAAGTGAAGTAAATTGCAAGTCACAGGCAGTTGTTCCCATCAGCACTAGATTAATATTGTTTTCCATTTACAGCCTCAAGTTAATGCAACTTCTTGATCTCATGGAATGTCTCAGTGGGTCTGGACAGCATTTGTGGCACAGTGCAGGATGAATGTATGATTGTATAACAGCTCTGAACTGGTGTGCAATGGTTTCTGGCTACCCAACTGGTGGTATTATCAATGCTTCAATCAATAATTTGTAGTTGTTTTAATCAATTGCTTATAGTGAGAAATGCTCACCTTAGGTTCCCAGGACAGAAGGTCCATGTTTAAACATCATGTGTTGTCAACCAATGGTACAAATCCGAATATTTCATTTGTATTGTTTGACTCTTTCCAGTTTCCTTTGCAAGAATGTTGAACCTTGTTCAAATGGCACTGCTGAGAGTTGGTGATAGAAGGTTCAGTTGGATTGCCCGTGATTGCACAAACCCACATCTCGCTGCTTTACATACTGCTGCTGGGCTGCCATTGGTCTTTGCTCACTGATTTCCAAGATGGAAAAAAAGCTGATGTCTGTTCTGAAATTTTGTCATAAATGAAAACTCTCCAGGGTGTCATGACCCTGAGAACTTTGTTGCCAGAGTGACTCTTGGCAGCATCTCCCAAAATAAAGTGAATCCCGCTTTGAGGGACCAAGTTAAAAGCTCTTCAAAGACCGGGATAGGCAGTGGAAAGGAGACCTGGGAGGATGCCGTGCAGTTAGGTGCCTGGGCGGCTCACTCGGCTGTCTCTCATTCATGTAGCCCAGTTTGCTTCGGCCTGAAGGTCTCGATGGGAATGTGCTGGGATCCTGGCAGGAGCTGGAGGATGTAGCCAACTGAGGATAAGGATAGCTGAGCTATCTTTCTTATCCACTGCTACCACCAGCCCAGACCTGCAGTATATAGAGTGGGCTGAAATGGATCAGACTGATCGGAGTTTAAAAGTGTTGAATCATATTTTAACCAAATGCCTGTAATGTATCTGACACATTCAGAGTGGATGAAAAGCCAATCCTTGAAGGATTGATTTCTTCTGGTTAAGCCCTGTATGTCTCTGGCTCACTGTTGTTCACAGTTGAGTTGCAAATAATGACAGCTGACCTGGAAAAAAAAAAGAGTTCTGCTGGTGGCTAATCAGAGTTCACCTACAGTAACACCAACTCTCAATAAGTTGCATCTAGAAAAAAAATGATGACAGACAGATAATGTGGTTTGGGTTTGGGCTTAGACAAGTCAAACTTTCCCATGGACATGACTCTGATACCTCAAGCCCAAATGTAAAATCTGTTGCTGGATGTTTTGATAATAAGTCCGTTATTATGGATCATTAGTCTGACAATACAGTCCATATTTGTTAAGTTGAATTCTTAATAAGTTTTAGCATTTCATGTTTGGAACAACAGCTCTCACTCAAATTGTCATTAGCTTTTTGGACTTTGGACATTTCCTCAGTAGGAAGAAATATTTGTTTTGTACTTCACTTTGCCAGCTGCTTAAATGGGTGAAATAATTTCACCACACAAATAACCTCATACAAAATGTTCATAAATTAATTTTCACATACAAACCGACATGAGAGCAACAAAAAGTGATTGCTGAGCTTTACAGATTTTGTAAGCTGTGGTATCTTTGATGTTTTTTAACAGGAAGTCATACTGCTAGGTTACCATGTGTGTGTGTCATTTGGCAGAAATTGAGTTTTGCTCATATTTTGTGTGGCGGGATTTCTGCTCAGCATCGCCGCTATGCACATAAAGCTACTTTATAGGCTCAACACCTGCCACAACTCTGTTCATCCAATAGCTCATTGGCCTCCTTTCATGCAGTCTGTAATAACTAAAATGGTTTGCGGCCTCTCCTCCCCTCTTTCTCCCATCACTCCCAGTCGGCCCCAGCAGTGATTTGGTGACAGATAGGCATGAATATGATGCGTTTGTCAGCCTTCTTCAAGCTCTGAGCAAGGGAAACCTTGAGTTACAGAATTTCTGCATGGGTCATGTAATCATGGCGTGATTGTTTACCCATCATTTAATGGCTTGATGAGTTATTTATTTAGAACCGGTATTATGAGCGCTGCACCTGTAACAAGTAATTTCACCTTCATATCCTCATTTTTTCTTGGCGTTTTTATCAGCTCCATCCTTTCTTTCTGTCTAAATGGTTTTATTGACCATATCTATCTACTTTCCCCATCTCTCTGTCTCTTTAATAATAACCCTCTCTTTTCTTCATAAACACCAGCAATGGTGAGTTCCTCCATTATTGCTCTTTGCTCTTTTCTATGATGATTTATCAGACTAGCTTTCTGTCCTCACTTACATTTCCTCTCTTTTCCTACCTTCTCTGTGCAGCTTTGTTAGTCAGTGTTAGTATTGGTTCAGGCAGTGTTGAGTGTGTGTCTGTGTGTGTGTATGTATGGCAGGGCCACTCACTGTCACTGCCTGCTTGGCGATAGAGTGACACATTAACTAATAGGATGGATGTGGAGCACCGACTCAGAGGCTATGTGTGCGTCTTTGACTCTTGTTACTCCTTTTTTTCTTCTCATTATCCGCCCTCTTTTTTTCTCTGCTCACACTCACCTCCCCCGTATTCCACTTTATTTCACATCTTTACCTCTTTTTCTCCTGCTCTTGACCTTGTCTACTCTGATCTCATTCTTGATCTCATCTAGTGACACTTCCTCAGTGACACAAACAACAACACTGAACACAGATCCTACAGGGTCGGGGGTTTTTTTTGTCCTCATTCAAGCCTCAGATCAGTGGTGGACAAACTGGCTGCTCTCTAGTTCTGAGCCCACAGATGAGCTTTTACCCTTAAAGTCGGGGGTGGGGTGGGGTGGGGAAATAAAGTAGCAGTAAATTGTATTGTCATCATCCTGTATTGTCACTATTAACCATGAGGAAGGCACACTCAGAAACACATTATTCATCAGCACATAGAGGCTGCATAATTGCATTAATGAGAGCCATGAAATGAGTGTGACCGATCTGGCATTTCACCAGGGACTTGTCTGTCTTTGCAAATGAGGTGACAGTTGCAGTGATATCCAATATCTGTTGGCTGCTAATAGTTATTTTTGAAAAGTGTGAATGGATGGTCCATTGAACCGGTATGCAGTATACCATCCTCATCTATACCAGCTAAGCATGAAATAAGCACTCCTATTCATTCCAGGTAGATTTGTGTTAGATGATTTGTACCTGCGAGAAATCAAAGTGTTGTGATAGCAGTGCCATCTTTTTGTAATGTTGGTTTTGTGGAGTCTGCGTGGTAAATCGTTGTGATTGCTCCTCATAAAGGTAACAGCTCTAGCTAATGGAGAACTAATAATAAATAAACTGATTCTGTAATCAAACCTTCCCCATCTATTTGTGGGAGAATTGGCTTCAGGTCATCTTTGTTACTGCTTACTTTAAAATTGAATTTGTAATGTACCGACCTCCCTTTCATCTTCACCGTAATTGATGGCAGAGGGATTCTTTAGCAGTACAGATAACACCTTTTATCACAGATTCCTCTTGGAGATTTAGGCCTTTAAACATAATTTATGACCAAATGAACTGCCATTGACCTCATTAGGCCTTAAGTAGCTCTGTCTGTCTTTGTTTGGTGATAATCTTGCAGAATAATAATATGCTAAATCCAGCCAGCTCGAGGCTAAACAGACACTTTTAACCAACAAGTCCTCCAAAGTAAACAACAAAATGAATTATTTGCTGCCACAATTTGCCCTCCAGAATGACATATTGTCGTTGTTTTCTTTGGAGGACAGTCTCTAACAGTTCTTTTCTCTGAAAAAGATTTGCAGTATCAGCCATTACTAGCCTGCTAGAGCTGAAACAAAAAAGGTGATTAGTCGACCAATTAATCAATAGCAACTTTGGTAATTGACAAATTCTTTTCATTTTCAAGCTAAAATCTTGAAACATTCCCAGTTTCCAGTTTCTGATAGAGGAAAACTGAACTTTCTTTGAGCTCTTGACTGTTGGTCCAGACAAAACAAGCCATCTGAAAGACACACCTTGGGCTTTAGGAAATTGTGATGAGCATTGCATTACAATTTTATGTCATTTAAAAGACCAAATGAATCATTTCATCGAGAAAATACAACAGATCTCTAGAATATTACATTTGCCTCTACCGTCTCTGTTTTTCTGATATTTTCTTATTTTACAGCTCTGTCTTGTCTCTCCTGCCGCAGTTCTTTTCTACACATCCTGCCATTTCATGACATCCCTCTCACTCTCTGTTACTTTCCTCCCTTATCTACAATATGGTATGTTAGTGGCGCGTGGTGCTGTCATAATCCTTCCTTGGTCAGCGAGGATTCTGGGTGAGGCTCTGAATATTCACAGAAGAAGGAGAGGGCTGAGGTGGAAGAAACCATGTATGGCGGTGACAACACATCTCTTCCCGCCTGTGATCTGTCATTAAGTTCGTTGAAGCTTTACGACATTTCACCCACTCCTGCAAAGAGGCTGAACACTGGCCGACCACCCGCTGCTGCCTACACATGCCCGGGGCAGATGGGTTTGCATATGAACATCCACAAGAGCATATAATTTGCCATAATCCTGTCATTAGCCAGTGTATTGCTAACAAAGCCAAAAGGGAAATAACTCTACTATTTGATGCAAAAGGTCAGTCATCTCAGCTGAGTCACCGGCGAAAGAGTTACCTCTATGAGGAATTATCCAGCTGCGAGGCATTTGGATTCTGGTCTGAAATTGATTCTCATTTGATTTTGTGGGAAAGATGTCATTATCGCAATGTAAGTCATTATTTAACCTTTTAAATAGTCGGCGGTTTATGAAATTTGTATTTAGTCGTGTTTTAAATGGCAACGTGATTACACTGTGAAAGGTCAGAAAGATGTGAGGAGGCAGGGGCGGAGGCGGTGAAGGCTGAGAGGAGGAAGCCGGGAGGAAGAGCAAAAGGGATAAAATCCACAGGATAAGATGAACTGAGAGGAAGAGACTGTAGGAGAATCTACCAAGTTAAGCTCTTTGTCATTTTAATCATATAAAAACACACATGTAGCTCATGGGGTGATGTCGACACATCATAAAACATCTAAAATTTTGGGTTGGATAAGTGAATGCTGGCGTGGTCTTTAGGAGGATAGTGAGATGATGAAGAAAAAGACAAACACAAAGTGGCATTGACTGGGAGGTAGACCAAAGTAACTGAGTCCATGTTGTGTGGGCCAGCTGGAATCTGGAGGAAGGAGGCGAGAAGGCGAGAGAGAGAGAGAGGTTGAAACGGACAGGAGAATGAAAGGAAGGTGAGTTAAGGGAGGATTGTTGAGGAAAATTGTTGCACATGCAAGCACTCTGACTCTGGTGCCGCTGTGGTGGCAGTGCTTCATCTCTACTCCACCCACATTGTTCTCCTTCGTGTATCTACTGGGCCCGCTCTCCATGAGCAGGGCTAATAAAACCATCTTTTATTAACCATAGCCCAGATCTGTTATGCTACTGGTGCAAAGCATCTGCGCTTGAGAAACAGATGGGTGTATATATGAACAAACCAAGAAAATCCCGTAAAAGAAACATTATAACGGAGTGAAATAACAAGGAAAAGTCATAGTTACAACAGATGTGGCGTGTGTGTCAAGAACCTAATAGCGGAGATTCACAATAAAGGATGCTAATGGAGTAGCATGGAAAATTTCTTGGCCTTTTAGAGATCTTAGGAAAATATAGAAATTTGTAGGAATTTATTTAGATTTCCAAGTCTCGGTGAAATGACATGTTTGTCCTGTGCAGCACAGCTTTTCTGCTATGGTGTGTTGGTTGCGGAACAAGGTAGAGTGAGTAGACCTGAACTTGTAGTTTGTGCAAAACTCAAATGTCTTCTTGATGATTTTCTTCTCTGTGATTGCTGCCACAGTTAGCTATGCTCTCTGAGCCAGAAATGTGTCCGAATAAGCTTGTCCAGCACGCTGTTTATATCTTAGATTAAAACAAAGTATTGATCTGTGTTTTATGAGCATAGGGGATGCATTGATCAACCAAGTGCAAATGGAAATCTACCCATAGTTTTTTCCAATGCCCTGAAAGATGGAGACATAGATTTTCTCAAGACTTCTCCTGGGTGTTGCTATCGAATGAAACAGAACTATAATGTAGGAACTGGGTGCGTTTTGTTACGTGTTTGTCTTTTGGCTCAATCTATACTTCCTGTGTCCTCTAGTCTTACTGCTCCCTGGTTGTGTAATTATCCTGTCTCAGTGGCCCTACCATCCTCCTCTGCCATCAAAACGGTCATTCACTCTGACAGTGATCGGTCAGCCGACCAGCAGGGTAATCAGTCAGTGAGGCTGGTTTATGATTTAATAGTTTTGTTGTGTCACTTTTCTCATTTTAATCAAAGTATGACTAGAAAATTAAAGATTTACATAATTGTTTTTGATTACAGAAATATTGTGATTTATACTCTTGGCTCTGTATTTATTTCTGTGGTGACTTAATGTATATATTCAGTTCAACCCCTGCATTCATAAAGAGGTCTTCATACTTAAATTGGGTAAGTTAATTTCCTGTGCAGGTTGCAGCCAGCTGTTTCCATGCGTACACACCGCGATCTTGGTGTGTAGGTGGGTGAATATCCTGAGGGGCTCTAGCATGGGAGCAGGAAGGCATAGCCATTTTACAAGTGGGGTTTGTCTGTGTGTGTGTACTTTTGAGGACCAGTTTTGAGTGTTAAACAGTGGATGAAATCTAATTTTCCTCCCATAGTATTTGGGTGGCAGCAGAAATCACCAAGAAACACATACAGAGTTACCTGGGTGATGAGATACCTCTGAAGAAACTGTGTTTTAGCAATTTTGGGTGGATTGACGCTTTAAGGTTGGGGTGGTTAATGCTAATGTACTGTCATGTTATATAGGATGGATGAAGAGATGGGAAGGTCGCTTAATTCAATGTACAAGACGGGTATTGCACTGACAATATACAGTAATTCTCATTTAACCACCCTACATAAATATTATTAAGTGGATATATCAGGCTTTCCAGAAACATGAGAGTTTCTGAGTCCTTTCATTACTTTGATGTTGACATAGACACCATTTACAAGTGGAAACTGGTAATAACGACTATTACTGGAAACATAAATACTGAATTAAACAGAGGCGAGGAGTGCATTATGTCAGTGAGAGTCTGTGTTACTATACAGTAGAAAAACAAACCTGTATTATTATTATTTATTATTATTATTATTATTGTGTGTACATTACTGAGCTCGACACCGGGCCCCTGAAACATCAGTTGCTCACTCTCCTCTTCTTGTCTCTACTGAACTATAATAGTTTATACTGTATACCGTAAAACAGCAAGGCCTTACCAGATGTAAGTTTTTTATTGTTCATATCTTTTGTTTTTCTACTGTAAAGGCATAAATAAATAATCATGTTCAAGTATGTGTGTGCACGTATAAGGTGAGCACATATCCGCAATAGATGTTACCTGGCTATTGATAATAAATCTGGTTATGCTCTGTGCAGCTGGCCACAGATTTTTATGAGTCATTTCTAATGGGACGGCAGGAAGCTGCTTGAATTGGCTGTAATACAAAGATGCGGGAGACAGGTCTGCTTTAATATGGAAACACAAAAGGACAATAAAGTACTGCCCACATGGGTTTCCATCTCTACTTGAACTGTCTCTCACTGCTCTTCTCTCCTGCATTCTCAGATAAAAGCGTGAAAAGGGTCTGAATGCATAAGACTTGCAAGCATACTTTACTCCCTCCTCTCCATTTAACCTGATTACTTATTCCGAACAACAACGCACACGCCCTCCGTGTCCTCTCATTGCACATGCTATTACGCTTTCACAGCTTTCACTGTTGTGTTGCCCTGGTTCTCCTCCTCCTCTTGCCGTGCTGACATCAGCCCGCTCGCTAGATGTCTGGTTAATCTCTTGCTCCCTCACTCTTGGACTACATTTCCTCTTCCTCCTGTTTACACTGGATGTGCAGGCACTGCCTTTTGTCTTTATGGAGCGACTCCCTGCTGGCATGGTGCCTTGAACAACTCTCTAATCTAATAAACAGCATAATCAGGCCACTACTCCTGCTGGGGTGTTTCACCTGAGTGTGAGCCCCAGAGGTGAAGTGCATTGAAGGGTTGTGGCTCAATGGGGACCAGCTTGTAAAGGCCTCGATCTCTCTGTGTGATTACCCATCTGTTATATATTATCGGTGTGTCAGCTGCAGTGTGCACGTGCGTTTGCGCGTGTGGCTCAGAGCATCTGCTGTGTGCGGACAGTTAAGTCCAACACCGTAGGCTGAGTTGAGCGTGAGGCACTGAAGGCCTCTCCCAGCCTCTTTGTGGCTCAGCTGGAGCTTCAGATCTGAGTGGGAGTTGGAGGTTTGGGTGCACCACTCTCCCCTCCTGACCACTCAAAGTAAAACCAGACCAAAGCCCTCCTCTCTCCGCAGGAGGTACAGCATCTCTCTGTGGAGGCTGAGCACACTACGGGTGCTCTCGTGGCTTATTCTGATTCCCTGCTTGTCCTCCTCCTCATCCTCCTCCACTGCCTCCTGCTGCTGCTGCCTCTTTTCTCTCTGCCTCTAAGAGTCTGCAGTTCCTCAAATTCACCTCATTGCCACACCAACACCAAACTTATAATATATAATTATTTATACCAGTTTTGTTACAGAATGAGACACACACCAAGAAAATGACATTCATCACATATCATATCATTAACATTTAATTATTTTGCAGAGATTTTTTTTGTCTGATGAATTTTGGTAATAATTAGAATAAACCATTATTGGGAGCATAAAACAATCAAGTTTTTGTTGGATTAATTATAGTTTGAGTGGGTTCAGATATTATCAGCGTGATCACAGTGGCTCTGCATTCCTCTCACTTAGGTTTGTGCCAATTGTCTCGCCATCTCTCGCTGAAGTCTGTCCTCTCAGACATTTTTCTCAAGAACTGGTTCCTCTCCCACTGTTCGTCTCCCCATTTCCCTACATCTCCCCCCGGCCTCCTCCCTCTGTTTCAGTGCATCACGTGCTAACGCTCCACAGAGTGACTGTGTCTGAGAAAACATGAACATGCATGCATTAGCTGGTATCCATAATTGTTTTTGGTTTAAACACCATCATGGATGTATTGAACAGCTGAAGAGGAATCAGCCGCAGCCAATGGCAATTGCTCACCCAGCTCATATGATGGAAAAGTTTCTTTCACTTCCTGCCTCCTGGTGCCAATAATACATCCACATTAGTGTCTCTGTCTGGACAAATCTGGCCAACTGCCTTTTGATGGTTTTTAAATATTAATTGGACTTAATGGCTAGAAAAGTTGTTTTAAATTATGGGAGCGTGCAGGAAATTGTTTTCTTAGTTTTACAAGTGGAAGTGGAAGTAGTAAAGTATGTCTGAGCCTCAGAGCATCATTTGACCTGTGATTTTGACCTGTGCCAGCAACATCAATATCACACGATACGGCGCTGTTTTAAACAAACTAAACTTCAGGGTTCTTTGCCTTTGGGTCAAATGAGGACTTTTGAAAGAAAATGTAGAGTTGGGAAGGTTGGGGGTGGTTGAAGATTTGAAACGCTTATTGTTGAGAGGGAGAAATACAATATGTAAAGTCACAATATCACTACACATAGCTGGGAAAGTCTCTGTCATATGTCATATATGACTCTTTCCCTGCCATTGGGAAATTTTAAGGAGATATTTGAGCCAGAAGAAGATGAAAACTACCCAGTGCTGATAAGCAAATGGAGCTCATGGGTTGCTAATGGGGAATTGAATTAGTTTGACAGTGGCAAGATGAATGAGATGAATCCTCATGAGATCCCCTGCTAATGTAGTTTAATGGCTGATATGTGATTAGAAATGGGCATGTATCGTAGAATGAATCACTGGCTAGATGCTGGAAAGTTTGACACGTTTTAACTCCAGTTGAACTATTACGTTTTATTTTTGGATGTTGGCAGGTTTCCCTTCTCATCAAACAGGCTTTTAAGGCTTAATTAGTCATTTTCATGACCACGTAAATCATTTTAGTTTGATTTAGGAAGGAAAGTCTACTGATGTGAACATGTCATTCTGTAGCACAAGAAAACAGCAGAGAGCAAACCTTTTGTAGTTGTCATGGTAAAATTAATACACATGTGGTTAAGGTGGGGGGACAGTCACGGTTAGGTTTAGGCACAAAAACAATGTGGTTAGGTTTAGGAAGAGATTGTGGTTTGGGTTAAATTGAGTACTTTCTTAAGGTTAGAGGACCCTTGTTGTCATGGTTACAATAATAAACACATGGTTAAGGATATGGAACGGTCATAGATAAAAGAAACAGTGTTGAAAGTCCATAGCTGCCTCCTCTCCTAACATGGATTTTGTTGCTCTTGATACTCTGTCATTTGACTTCCTCCATCGCTCTTGTCAAAACTAAAGGTCACCTAACAATAAAACGTAACTATGGGTCATAATAACCTGCTAGCACAAACGACCTCTGGGGTCGTTTTTTACAGGAACGAGTGAGCTCTAGAGATAATGATATGTAGATTTTGTTACCTTTGGACAGAGCTTGGCTAGTGGTTTCCCCGTTTCCAGTCTTTATGCTAAGCTAAGCTAAGCTCAGCACCTGTTAGCTGTAGCATAGTTACTGTACAGACGTGAGGGTGGTGTCAATCCTCTCATCTAACTTTCAGCAAGAGAGACAATAAACATATTTCCCCAAACCATCACTTCAAGCTGAAATGTTTCTGTCTCTGTACATGCTGGTTTATGTCTGTGTATGTCTGTGTATGTGTACCGTGTGAGTGTAAAAGTCAAGGTTTTCTGTGCCTCTAGGTCCTAATTCAGTAATAACTTGCTAATCACTCGACCTGTGGTTTTAATTACAAGTGTCGTTAGGCGCTCCTTGTTTCTAATCAGTTGATGGGTGGAGAGGTGCAGAGAGTGTTGATACTGTTCCATGTAACCTTGAACTATGCAAAAACACAACCTTAATGGTTTGGTTCAGTCATGACCAGTGTTATTTTAGTGCAAATATATGCCTTGAATTATTTCAGTGAAAATGTTCATTGTTTCTATGTTTTAGCTGTTTCATATAATTCCTGATTTTATGTGTGTTTATCCAGGGGAAGGAGACGACAGAGGAGGAGGATGAAGTCGCTGTGGGGATGGAGAAAGGCTTTATGGATGAATTCTTTGAACAGGTTTGTTTATCTTGGCTTCTTTCGCTCTCATTCTCTGTCAGTCACTATTGTTACGTATTCACACATTAACAGGTTCATAGTAGGCTAATAACTCGCCATCTTGAATTATAGTCCATGTCATTTGCTACACTACAATCTGCCTGGGTATCATTCCTCTCCTGATACTGAATCTAACTGTGTTAGTTTTTCAGAGCTCTGTAATCAATCTCATGCCATTTCTCTTCCCTGGGGAGCATTGATATGATTTATAGCTATTGATGTTGTTGCTGGTGTGGCACGGATCATTATGTATTTTATTTCATTTCAAAAAGGACTTTATTGATTCAACAACACAATGATGCTCTCTTGCCCTAGCTCTGAATAACAACATCAGTGATTTCCCTGCAGTCTCTCTTCTTGTGCATGACAGATACTCTATATGCACTGAGCCTGTGTGAAGCTGCATCTATGGATGCATTTGGGAGTTTTTTTTTTTTTTTCCTGTACACGCTGTGTACATGTGCTGGGAACACAAACTGAACATCGGCATGGCTCTCAGAGGGAGGCGGGGGGGGGGGGGGGGGCACTTCAGTGTAGCGGCAATTGACATCTCCTCCCTAGAGAGATGGAGACCTGCTGTGAATCATCAGTCATATGGAGCCAGGCTGACTTTACTCTGTGACATCTTTCTCTGTGAGTAAAGTGGCCTCTGTAATGCCTTTTTAATGGGACTGCTACATACATCTCCCACAGCGAGTGGTTTTGAGGTAAAAAGCTGGATAATTCAGCTTACAGACTTTACATCCTCTATACAGTATAATCCATATTTATCACCACTTATCGTGTCTTTCATCCTCTGCCACTGCCATGTTACTTACATTTCATGAGCCAGTCCCCTCAGTTTTTAAAACACCTGCGTATATCAATTTAAGTACATGGGGGCTTTAACTTTGAAGTATTTAAATCACAATTGCAAATACTGCTACAAAGATGGGTCGGGTGAGGTTGAATGCCATTTAGCAGCACTTGTGAGTTATTAAAAGAGGTCTGACAATCAGCACTTTGATATATGAGTTTTCAAAGCAACATGAGACTACAAACGCATCATCAAAGTGTCTAAATCATCTGTGACTGAGGTGCAGGTGCATCGATCAGAAACCCTGTATAGCTATTTAATATATCAAGGGGACCAGTCTTAACAATCATGACGATATGTGTAAGATACAGACGGACAACAACAAGAAGCAGCCATCACATATTTTAACCAATGGGTACATGATGGAAATACTGTGTATAACAAAGAGTTTTTACACTGCTAAATGGAGCCACACTTAGAAGTCATTTTAAATTCACGAGTTCCATACACCGTCAATCATAATGTACATGACCACAGCCAGTAATTCAAGCAACTGGGCAGCACATAAATAGATGTGGCGCTCATTCATTCTGCTCAGCGCTGCTTTCATGCAGCTACAACCACAGCCTGCTTCTCAGCAGTTGAGCTCCCTCCACCTCCTCCTGCATTAGCATTTAGATTTCTTCATTCAGCATGACTTCATGTAAATTTAACTGTTGTGTCTCACACTCTGCTTGGTGTTTATGGGTTTAGAGACACATCCGTGTCACACTTGTGCAGATATGTTTTTGAGCTCCATGGGGGCAGAGTCGCACCACTAGACCAAAATGTGTCCTGCTGTTGTGGTAAATGGTCAACACCAAGAATAAGTATTGAGGCTGAACTGTCGTGCACCCTAATATAACCCACCTTTATAAAAATGTTTTCAATGTTGCTCTATCCAAGGATCCATCCGTTTTTGAGTCACTTCTCTGAATCAAGGCTGTGGAAACAACAAACAGAACAGCTTAAATGTTCCTATTCAAAGAAGTTCCTCCAGGCACCAGCTTCCCTCCAAACTGTGCTTGATCTGCCTGTGAGTCTCTTCCCAGTTGGTCATCCCCCAGAAGGGAGATGGCCAGGAAGCATCCTTACTAGGTTCCCAAACTATCAAAACTGGCTTCCTCTCAAGTCAGAGTGCAGTCAGTGGAGTACGTCCAAGAGCATGCTTGTTGCTTTCTTTGACATTCCCCAAAATGATATTGAAGCTGGAGGGTCACCACTTCGACACAGCAGAGGAGATCCAGTGTGAGTCACAGATGGTGCTTGACGCTCTTACAGATTGGGACAGCAACTGCTCCAAGCATGGCAGGAGTGCTTGGATGGTAGCCAAATATAAGTCAGTACAGTTTCTGCTTGTTATAGGTGCGGTCTGGGACTGCTGTGAATCACACCTTGTATCGGGAGCAGCGTGTTGTTGAATCGATATTGCAGATCTTCATTTTCACTGGTGCACTGCATGTGAGGGGTCAAAGTCCAGTAAAACCAAAAGAACAACATCATCTGCAAATAGAAGAGATATCAACTGAGTATTACCCAGCTGGACACTCTGCAGATCTTCATTGCTCATGCTTGATTTTATGCAAAAAAGGATTTCACTTTGAGTGTATGTGGGACAAATGGCTCATAGCTACCCCTGCATCCCATAGTCTAGCATAAGTTCAGTATATACTCATGACTATATCTCCTGGATTTGAGGTTTGACAATCAGTAATACAGGGTAGAACTTGAAAATTACACCTAAAACACCATAATTATAGGATGTTTTAGCTCTGAGGGAACACTGTAGCCTGCAGTCATTTCTATCACATTTGTCTCCTCTCATATCTGTTCCTCTGCTGCTTCTAGCCTCTGACAGACTTGTCTGTATCCATCATAGATATCGAAGCGTCTCTTCATCTGTCTGGAATTTTAGGCCGTTACATCTGTCTCAAGTGAGAAAAGTGAAGAAAGTGGAGTTTGAAATGTGAAATCTAGAGACACGGAGATCAACAACGAGACAGTTGAGACCATGCTAGGAGAAGAGAGTGATGTGGAGAAGATAGACAGCAAGACCAGAGAGGAGGAGCGGGTAATAACGTTTGTCAGTGGTCGATGTAGATAGTGAGGGGAGCAGATTAAGGGAGCAGAGGGAGTAAAGGAATAATAACGCTCTAACCCTGACTGGATGCGTTAATTAAGCTTACACTGGTGATCTGGAGGGATAGCGGACAGTGGAGAGACCGCTGAGGCCCTTTGTCCTTCACTCACACCATAGATATGGAGTGTGGATATTGATTTTATTATCTGTTTGTGGCATTTGTGGGACCACATATGTGGCTTTGGTTACTTAAATGTGTTAAAGTTTCATGTACTACACTATGCCTAGTATTGGTCTGTGTGTTTTTGAGTGGATGTAACTGCCTATGTAACTTTATTTATGCCCGTCTATACCTGCCTGTGCCTGCCTTTACCTCTTTTCTAAAGTGCTTCTGATAATGTATATTTTACTGGAAGTCTTTTTTTTTAATTCAAGTATTTGTTTGTGTATTTGTGTGCAGATTGGGTTATGTGTAAAATTCATATGACATGTACGTTCATTTTGTCACAGTAAAATGTGGTAATCTCTGATTTTGGTTATGATAAGGCTGTATTTTCTAAAGTTTTCATAATATTGCAAGTTTTCTGCTGTAACCTGTATCCGTACTGACATGAAGTGCTGCAGATGGTGGCTGTGATAAAGTTTTTGCCTTCTGCTATGTTGTTCAGCAGAAGTTATGACATCTGACATGGGTTGTTTACCTCAACACTTTCAGTGTGAGAAAAAATCTGTACCCTATGTTGTATGTTGACTTCACAGCTTTAGTAGAAGTGTGTGCATGCATGTGATGCTCAGCCAAGGCTTTAGTCTTATGTGGTCACTGACTAAACTGTACATGAGACTGCAACCTGCTGTTTCTCTCACACTGATTGGGATATTTTTTCATACTAGGATAAATACTAGACAATATTTAAATCAAAGTTATTTTAACAGGTTTGTTTATACTCTTCTTCAGCTTGCACTAAAATCAAAGCTATATTTTGAATCATAATCAGCTGTACCTTAAAATTAGTGGTAAACTATTGATGATTATGATAAATAAGGGACATTTATAAACTGCTTTCTGAACTAGTGACCCCAGGTGCAGACACAGATTAGTAGCAGGCACGTTGTAGGTGCAAAGATAACTTATTGAAGAGGGTGATGGTGATGACGGTGGAGCAGGTTTGGGAGTTGGCTGGTGAGGAAGCCTGAGCCGCAGAGCAGGGAGGAGGAAGAGTAGGAGAGCAATGAAGGGAGACAGGGGCTGGAGTCAGGAGCCAGTGAGAAAAGACAGGGGCCAGGACACGAGCCACGGGTAACGGGCCAAACAAAACAGCAACTTGCGAGAAAGGCTCGAAGCATAAGACTGACTGAAGCAAGAGGCTGCGGTGTGGGGGGATGGCAGCAGCAGAGCTGGGTATTTGCACAGGGCTTGATTACGGTGAGGAGGTGCAGCTGGCGTGGCTCTGCTCTGACCCTGGTACACCTGCTTCCACTCAGACACAAGGAGAGAGCCACAGGGGAAGTGACAGCAGGTCACGGAGACACAGAATGAGAAGTGGAGGGGGTGTCAGGGAATTGCTGAGGCAGATGTGACACAGCAACCCTCAAGCAGTAAAACAAAGGTTAAAAAAACTTCAACTTTAAGCCTCATCTTTATGCATTTGTCACACTGTGAGACGCACAGAAGCATTTGTCAGTGCTCTTGTTACATTGTGTAGCGAGGCTCATTTCATGCCCCCAAAATCCTTCACCTGATGATGCAAGAATGAAGTGAGAAAAAGCAAGACAGTGTTGATGTGGGCTCAAGCTTCTTATCATTCTCTCCACCAGATACAAGTTCGACTAAAACTAAAATTAGATGACAAAGCAGGGAAACTGCAGTTTTTCTTGCTGCTGGTGACTGAATCACCAGCTCTGGGATTTGTACAAGATGCAGAGAGTACCAACAAATGTCATGGTGTCCACAGGCATGTCAAGTTCATAAGGAGAAGGTCTAAAAATTGGTTTAAGTGATCCTGTAAGTGTCTATGTCTGTTTGTTTTTGCATGTGTGCAAGCTTCCCAGCAGCGTCTGATATTGGTTTTTCTCCCACACCAATAAAATTTGCCTGATGTCTTACGAGAGCTGAGAGACGCACCGTGACTCACTAACACATGGTCTTAAAGCTAAAGTGGTTTCATCTTCTGCTCCCCCACCCCCCACCCCCGGGTTCCTGGCTCACTCTCTCACTTTTTAACTGTGTGATCTGTCTCCACCTGTCTGTCTGTCTCGTACATTTGTTCAACACTGTGCTCACCTCATTGTGCCTCCTGCAGTGCCTGGTCTCTCCCCAGTGGTCTTCCAGAGCCAATTATGTTGTTATTAAAAAACAGATCCAATCAGCAACTAATTAAAGAGATAATAGGAGAATAATGACCGAGGCTAAGAGGAGGAAAGCTCAGAAATGTGTGGCTGGAAGAACAGAGGGAGAGCAGAGCTGTGAGATGTGACAGAGTTTGGGGAAATGAATGGAGAACATGATGGCCTGTATCGGAGCAGGTGTAGGGGAGGACAGAGTGATCAGGGCTGGATGACAGATTGAGATGAAAGTAGAGATTGATGAAGTCACCGGCAGATGTGACCTGCTGTCGTCCAGCTGTTACCTGAGCCAGAGGCGGCACAGCTGGTGACGAGGGCAGCAGGGAGGAGGGAGTTGACGCGGTAGAATGTCAAACCTGGATCTTGGTGGCAGCTGATGCTGTGAAGTGCAGGGTTCAAAGGAGGATACACATGTGATGCACTTGCAGGGTCCCTTTTCTTTAATGCATTTAATCATGTTGATAAAGGAATTGTTCAGCATTTTGGGAAATACGCTTAATTGTTGCCGATAAGTTCTAGTCAGTAGCCGCCTAGCTTGACTTAGCATAAAGACCAGAAACTGGGGGAAACAGCCAGCCTGGCTCTGTCCAAAGTTAACAATATCCATCTACCAGCACCTCTAACGTTTGTTTGTTAGAATTACTGCCTCACGGTTGTATGCCTCTGCAAACCAGTCAAGTTGCAGTTTGCATCTATGACAGTCCAACCAAATGTGAATTGCGGTCACAATTTTGCCTTCTGTTCCGAGTTATGGTGTCGAATAAATGCCAGAAAAATGTTTGCAGAACATTATGCTGTTGCAGTTAAGTTGACCTTTGACCACCAAATTCTAATTAGTTCATCCTCCAATCAAAGTGAATGTGAATGTGTGTTGAAGAAATCCCCTCAAGGTGCTTCTGAGATATTTCTGGCCATCACTCTCACTGGCACTGTGATATAAAAACAAAGCAGATTTAGTAACTTTTGGGCAGAGCCACTCTCCAGCTTCTCCCAGTCTTCTGCACACTGTAGCTTCATAATTATCAGAGAATGGTATTGATCCTCTCATCTAACTTTCGATGATAAAGCGAATCAGCATATTGCCATTCCCATCCCTTGAAGCGTGTGTGTCGGAGAGAGAAAAAGCACAAGAAGACACAAACTGTGTTTATTTAATAACTTCCATAAGGATATTTCTCCTCATTAGTTAGGTAGGCTCAAAGCCAAGAAACTGATGATTTTGATGGAGATCCAGATGTGTGTTTTCTGTTATTATATGTTTTCTTATCATAAAAACTTCTAGTATTAGTAGTAGTTGTACTAAAATACTTATGTACCTCTCAATGCTAAAGCACACAGTAATATTTTGGACTGCAGCATAGTTCCAATTTTTTTGACAACAGTTTAGGGAAGGCTCTCTCCTGTTCCAATACAAAGATGCCCCTGTGCACAAAGCAAGGTCCATGAAGAAATGATTTTCTGAGTTTGGTGTTGAAAAACGTGGCCTGCACAGAGCCCTGACCTCAACCCCATCCACTATCTTTGGGAGGAAATGGAACACCAGCTGTGAGCCAGGTATTATCACCCAACATCAGAAGCTCGACCTCGCTAATGCTCTCTGGGATGAATGGGAACAGATTCGAGCAGCCGGGCTCCAGAATCTTGTAGAAAGCCCTCCCAGAGGAGCACAGGCTGTTACAGCAACAGATTAATGCACACGGTTTTGTTATCAGACGTTCAACAATCAAATGTGGGTGTACATCACAGTCTTATTAAAGCTCTATCCAAAATTACATCACAGGTTGTACAGACTCAGGTGAGTTTGGCTGAGTATCAAAAGTAGAAAACTGAGTCATTTTCACTGCACGTGGGGATTCAGAGGGTATGAGTATCTTTCTTGCCAGTTGTTGTTGACTAAAACGACTTAAAAAAATCATTTGACTACAGCCACAGCTGTTGCAGTAACAGCTGTAGTATATCAATGAGGATGTCTGCATCTGGTAACAGTTTTAATACAGCCCTCTTTGTTGTAAAAGAGAGTGTGTCTGTGTTTGTAAAACCCCAGATGAATGGTGATTGTAAAACTTTTTTTTCATCTGCGTGTTCTTTCACATAACCCTGCTTCCCTCAGCCTCTTCACTCAGCCTCTAATATGATAATAACATCTTCAGATCAGCTTCTATCAACATCACTCAGGCTAATCACTGCTGCTTCCTGCCTCTGTATACTGAGCAGATCTAAACTATCTTTTGGTTTTCTCTCTCTCTCTCTCTCTCTCTCTCTCTCTCTCGCTCTCTCTCTCATGACAGGTGGAAGAAATCCGGGGTTTTATCGAGTCTCTGGCAGAGAAAGTTGAAGAGGTGAAGAGGAAGCACAGCGCCATCCTTGCCTCACCTAACCCCGATGAGAGTAAGGCTGTTCGTCTTTTCTCTTTCTTCTTGTTTAATTCTCTCAGGGTGAAATGTTCAGCACAACCGGATCTGCTCACCTCTTAGCGCTCCAAAAATACCGCATTTTCATCATGACAGGACTTGAGAATCTCAGGAGTTCAGGTGGAGTTTTTGCACTGGTTTTATCTGATTGTAAAGGAGAAATCTGAGTACATCTGAGCATTTCTGCCACAGAAACTTTCCTAGGGGACGAGGACCTCTTGAGGAACCCAGCTTAACTTAACTGGAGCTACTGAGGCAGGGTTTCATGTGAATAAACGTAGGACGAGGGGAAACATTTGATCACGTTAAGTTGTTGGCCTCCTGACTGAAGGGCGAGAGAGTGTGTACAAAGAAGCAAGAGAGCAAGGGAGTGTAGTGTGAAAGTAAATTAGCATGTTTTGTGTGTTATTTCATGAGTGCTGAGTATTTTACAGGCAACATCTGCAGCAGTTGGAGCAACAAAACAAGTGAACAAGAGAAAGAAACCTTAATTTGCTTATAGTTTAATCACAGTTATGAGATATATGACAAGAAAACACTTGCTCTGGTTTTCAGCCCCCTTTTCTACCTCTGCGTTTCTCTTGTTTTATTGATTAATTTGCATTGTGCATTGAACTGAAACATCAGAATTAGGCCTAATGTGTCTAATCTTCACACGGTTCTTCAGATGCAGTGGAAAATATGAACAGAAATGCACTAAAGAGGCTTTAAGTTCCTAGTTTAGTTCCTCAGTTTCCTCTGGTGTCATGGTTCCTGGAACTGTTTGTTTGAAATGAGTGGAGAATCATAATGAAAGCAAATCTTCATAATAAAGGGTCATTGAATGTTTTGATGAGTATGAAAATGATGTGACTCCTGTTGATGGCCTTCACATTCCCCAGGGGCCGATTTCACAAAATTATTTTCGACTTCGACCGTCTGTAGTGTGATGTCAATCTTAATTTAGATTAGACTAGATACAAGTTGAACTGCTTCACAAAAATAAAACCAAATTAATTTTATTCCTAATAATTTGCCACTCAACACCCAGGCTCATTCTGACCTTAGAGCCAGGTTTCCGTGGTAACAATCAGTGGCACCTGTTGGCTACAGCAAGTAACGAGAGGGGAAATAGAGTTTAGTCACCTATTAAAATCAGTTGTTTTTGTTTGTCCTGTCTCAGCTCTGCTACAGGTCTGCACTTTGCTGAGATGTTACACTTTTGGAAAGTTTTTGTATCATTACACTGATTTTTACTAGAAAAATGTCCTTGTAATTGTTGAATTCCTTTAGAATATTTTCTGCTGGAGTGAACAGAGCGGAGCAATATGATGCGTTTACATGGTCAGATTTACCCAGAATTCATGGCAAATTACTTGTTCCATTATCACTTTGTGCAACAGTTGACTTTAGATGTTACAATTTAGCTACATCTAACCCATAGTCAAAGTCCATCTTTGTGAAACCAGCTCCAGATTTCAACCCAATTAAACACTGCTGCCACTAACAATGCAAGCCACTATAAAGAGCGTGCAAATACATTTAATGGAGTGATTTTAGAGCAATACAGATGTGCTTCAACAGCATCAATAAAACATCACATGAGGGAATGTCCCGTGGAAAAAATTAGTTCATCCCTCCACAAGAGTTCAAGAGACTTGTAGAATCTATGTTTCATCATATCAAACCCAATTTTGGCATCCAATCCAAGACTGGTCCTTTTGTATACACCTATATCACTCCTTAATGATAACATTTATGTTTCATTCTGCAGTGACTCAGTAATGAGTCAGAGAAGGTCTTAATGGAGGAAAGAAAAAGAATAAAGCCAAAAGTCACTTATTTAAATGTCGTCTAATGTACAACTGCAGTAAAAAGCCTGGTAATAGTGACAGTTTCCACTCAACGAAAGGATGAAAAATCACTCCAACCCTTAAAAGAAACTGAGGAAATAAAGAACAGTTTGTCAGAAAAGCAAAAAGCTGGCCTGTTGATTGAGACTGTGGTAAAAGTCAGAGGACCTTGAGGATGTTGAGAGCCATCCCCTCCAACAATCAGTCCCCTTTTGAGCTTTTATGCTCTCACTGTGAAATCTCTTACGTTCTTGTTTGTCCATTTTTCTCCACTTTTCTGCTTCCTCTCCATTACTCTTTAGCCCTGTCTTTACCTCTTCACCTGCTGTTAACACCGTCTGCCGTATTTCACGGTTTCTCCCTCTTTCAGCCACTCTCCTCTTTGCTTTTGTTCAGTCTGAGCTGGATGCTACAATCCATCTTTCCTCCTTTCCCCCCACTCCCCCATTTGTGTTCCCTCACACCTCTTCCTCTCTCATTCATGTCAGGGTATTGATCGAGACCCCTGCTCTCACGAGGGGGATGCTACTCATACCAGTAACACCTCCCAATCCCTTCTCCTCTCCCTGATTCCCTGCCTCCCACCTACCTGAAAAAGCATCGATCTGCTTGCAGCAGCAGGCATCAGAGGAGCACTTTAACCAGCCGGGGTTTGCAGATGACACACAGAGCGGTGAAGCGATGAGCCAAGGTGCTGCGTTTAAGATACAAATTTTTCCACAAGCCGTCTCCTTTGTGAGTGAAAGTGATGCTTGGTGTGTGTCTCCCTGATAAATGCACATCAGTCAGCAGCTGATGTAGATGTCAGGGTCGTTCATTACAAGAAGGTCAGTATGTTCTTCGCTGTCTGCCTGTTGCATTGTGGCAGTGACAGGGACTCAAATCGTCTCAATACTCTCATCCAGAACGCTGCAATTTTTATGGTGTGTGTGTGTGTGAGTGAATATGTGTGTGTATGTCTGTGTAGCTCTATGAATCCAATTCACATACAGCTAATCTGCATTGACTAATATATTTTTTGGAAACATAATGCTACTCAGATTGCATTTTTTATCAACATCACAACAAAACAAACAGTGAACCAGGACTGTAGTACACAGTGAACTGGGCCCTCTAAATAGTGAGAGGGAAAATTAAAAAAGCACAACACTGATATTATGCAAAAAGTCCACTGCCAGTGTTTCATACTTTTCCTTAAAATATACACTCCTGGCAACTAAAGCATGATAAATGTCTGTATGGCGATGTTTAGACAACTTAAAGCACTTGGGTGTGATTAGAAAGACATTATGGGCTTGTTTAAATACTTAAGAAGTCAAAGCACATCTTGTTAATTTGTACAGTATTTTTAACCAGGCTAGAGGCACAGTTTTGGGGATGGCAATATCAGTCAGTCCACCACTTTGATCCAGACTGAAATATTGTGGTGCTCAGAGAATGAATCGTAATGACTTGGTGATCTCCTGATGTATCCTGTATTTAAACCAAGAGGTTTTTGGGTGTGATTTCTCAACAGTTATTGGATGGATTGCCATGAAGTTTGGTGCACACATTCATGTTCCTCTCAGGAAGAATTGTAATAACTTTTCCTCTAGTACCACCACAAGGTTGATGATGTGGTTTTGAGTGAAATACTTCAACAGCTACTGGGTAGATTGCCTTGAAGTTTGGTATGGACTCCCATGTTCCCATAAGGATAAATTGTAATCCTTTTGGTGATCCCCTGACTTCATCTAGTACAATCATCAGGTTGAAATAACTGCAAAACAAATGACATTCCCATCAGCCTGAGTTCCCTCCATTTTGTCATAAGCCAAAGAATTGGACAAATTGAAATGTTGAGTATCATCAATGTTATTAAAGGGGAGTGGATGGGAACATGCATGTCTGCACCAAATTTTATGGCAATCCATCCAATAGATGACAGATTTAACTCTAAACAACAAATTTCAACCTCGTGGGAAGAGAGAAGTCAGGGGATCACCAAAGTCATTAGGACAAATTGAACATCTGTGCCAAATTGGCCACTCCATCTGGTAGATGTTGAGACAGTTCACAAGATAAGTGAAAACTTTGACCTGCTGGTGGTTAGGGTATCACCAGAGTCCTAAGGGTTCATCCTCTGGTCACCATGGACATCTGTGCCTGTGTCGATCTAACAGTTACCCAGATATTCCACTAAAAGGCAAAAATGTCAACCTGGAGTGGAGGTTGTGATATTTCAACCTGGATCAAAGCCAAGTCAAACACCCCAAGCTCTTCCCTACATTTGCGATTTGGTGCAATGCAAGAGGAGAACATAATTTGTAGAAAAAGGGGTTTATGTGTGTGTTAAGCACATAAGAAGTATGCAGTGTGTTGTGTAGTCTCTCTTTCTCTCTCTGCTTGCTGTTGTAATGGTCTGTAATTCTGACATTTCTGTGCTTGCACTGGAGTGTGTCATCAAAACTAATTGCACAATGACATTTTTATGCGTAATCTAATGTGCTAAGATCTACACCAACTCATTGTTGTTTTGAAAATGTTACTCACATAAAAAGCCACTGTGGTCTTTCATGATTTTTATTCATAAAAGCAAAAACCCTTGCTTCTTCCTCATATTCTGTTTATCCTATTCCCTTTTCAGTCTTTTTTTTTGGCATTATAAAGTCTTTGCTGGCTTTTATTTTATCCCCTGTGGTGAGAGGAGTCCTGCTCTGTTTCTGCTGTAACTTCAGAGTGTGTTCCTCTTACCAAACCAAACTTCATCTCTTTCCTGATGAGAATGAGGGTCTCCTCCTCTCAGCAGTTTCTCATCAAAATCCTCCTCCCTCTGCATACAAACAGGTACCACGGATATTAGCGAAACAGGCGATAAGGGCTGTGAGTGTGCGATACTGAGAGTGAGGGTGATGACAGCATCATTTATTTTCTCTCCAGTCTGCTGATGAACATGACAATGGAGGCGTAGTAAGGAATCACACAGCGCAATAGTTGGGTTTTTTGTTGTTGTTGTTTTAGTTTTTTTCAAGTAACATTGTCGGGTGGTAAACCTTCTATTTCTGTCATGGTTTATCAGTTTCATAATCACATCACATCGCCCCATCCACCACCCACTTGGTCAGCCTCACAACTCAGACCTCCCCCCTTTTTCTCCTCCCCTTCCTCCCCCTCTGCTGTGGGAGCTTTTGTGTTCGCTGACTGAGATGTTTCCTGTTGATCTCCGTGGGGGTAAATTCTAGCCCACTTGCAGAGCCTGTGTCTACACACTGTACACACACACACACACACACACACACACACCTCAGCAGAATATATTCCTCCTCTGTGTATTGTGAGATCCATCAGGACTACATGGAGCTCACAGATGCTCTCCATGTGTTTTTATTGTGTGTGTATTTTAAGTGATGGATGATGGTTGGTCACAGGACATATGTGACCTAGAACCATCGAGCACATGCATCATATATCACACTGATGCACTGGGTGCTCTACTGTACA